>CM076719.1:20926213-21243713 GCA_038501795.1 Pseudopleuronectes americanus
TGGAGGCTGTCGTGGACAGATAGAACACTCCTGTTTCTATATTCTCAATCAGTACTTTCTGTATAAAACTCAGGGAATTGTTTAGATCCTGTTAGAAGTGGTTTTCTTTTTCTTTGCCATTGTTGGCACATAACTTTGTTTAATTGCATGTTATCAAAACCTGCTGATGACAACTCTACCTTTGTTCATGTGTCCTTATCCAAGCATTGCATGTTTATTGTTTTATGATTGCAGACACACAAAGGAAAGAATGTGCAGTGAAGTATTTTAAAAGCAAAAATGAGGGAGGGTTGAAACGACAGAGACAAAACTAGTAAAGCAGGGAAACATCAGGGAAAAGAGCAGGAGTAGAGAGTAGAACTGACAAAGAGGACTGGGAGCCCAGAGACTAAATACAGAATGGAGATAGGGATAATTTGAACATGGGTGAAACATGCCATGGCTGGGGCGGAACACGACGGGAGCTGTAAACAGGATAAAGACAGGAGGTGAACAAGCCGGAGACACAGAGAATTGGAAAGGATCTACAAAGTAAAACAGGAAATGAAAAGTACAAACGATAGCATGTGTCACCAAAAAAAAATATTACCCACCTAATAACAAAAATTCTAGTGCGGAAAAAAATATCTGTTGTTTGGTTGATATTTTTTGACATTCTTGCTCCTTTTGAAATCCTGAAAACCACATTAGCCACAATGAAACTCTGCATGTGCATTGTTGGAGACTCAGTGTGTTATGGTAACTGGGACTACAGCAGCCTCAAGCTGATAGGCTCAAACAGAGATGAGGAGCATAGCTGCACAGGTCTAGTAAGCTCACTTCCTTCTCTCTGCAAACCTAAAGATTTTTTTATAATTCTACCTAAGGGTTCAGTGTGTACACTTAAAGGACATCTAGTGGTGAAGTTCCATGTTTAGGCTGAATACCTTAACCTCCCCTTCCAAACATGAAAGAGAACCTGCGGTAGCCGTCAGTTATAAAAACTCAAGAGGTGTTTTAGTTTGTCCAGTTTGGACGACTGAAAGAAAACAGGTTTTCCTGAATGAGAATAAAAAGTAATGAAATTAAAGGCCTCATTCAAGGGTAAAGGAAACAAGTGTTTGTACAATTTAGATGGAACACACTTTCTGCCAGTAGATCCCCTTCACCTGAATCTTACACACTGGACCACTGGAACATTTAGTTTTAATCAATTAAATGCCAACTTGAGGCAATTATCAGACTTTATTTCTCATATACATCTGTTGCATTTTCATTCAAATGTTGCTATAGAGTCCAACCCATTTTAAAGCAATGGGAAGAGCAAAACAAAAGTCTGACTTTGTGAGAGTCAACTGTTAAAGCAGTAGCATTTAGCCCTATCAATTGAGATGCAGCACATTTCCTCGTCATTTACACCCACCCGTCTGTCTCTCATCATTCACTGCTCAGCCTTATCATCGCTGTGACACGCTGTCAGGTCCCTGGTGTGTTCTCACATATCGACACCGCAGCACACTGATATATGTGCAAATGCTTGTTTATACCGAGGCATGGGCTAATGGAAAGACAAAATCTTCCAGAAAGTCTGTTTTCAGCACCATGGACAGCTCCACTGCTGCTGTTTCTTGCCGAGCGGTAACAGGACCGTGGACAGCGCCAGGCATTCTCCTCCTCTCTGTGTGTGAACAGCCCGTCTGCTGTCTGGCAATTTTCGGAGAACAATATTTCTAAAGGGGGATAAGAACACGACTCTGCCATCAAAACAACAGCAGTGATGGCATTTGCAAAGCCTCTCCGGTAATCTAGGATCAACACATTCAACTTAAGCAGGCTTGATAATACAGTGTTAATCAAGACTAAATGTTTGGCTTTGGAAATACATGCTCATATTTCAGTGGGCATGAAAAGAAAAAGCAGCAGCGGGTTTGATAAGAGCAGAGGATAAATAATGTATAGGCGTAAGCAAGGCAGGCTTGTTGTCCAATCACAACACGTCATCACCACTGCAGAAGTGTGACAGACTTTGGAGCATCTGCTGGCAAGCTGGACTGACGCCAGGGGTGCCGACACAAGAGCTGTGACTCACAACAACCAGAACTAAATAACACAGCTTATATCAGGGCCGACGTACTGTATGTGCACCTCCTGCTGAAGGAGCTTTAACTGTCGAAAAGGCCCTGAACACTATGAGTCTGTACAGCTGAATGTGTAGAGGTAAAGGAGAAAATGTTTGTGCAGCTCACATTTTGAAACATAGTGTCCATGGTAAAGCAACAGCATATGTTTATTTATGCATTTGTTTAAGTACATGAGTTTTGGGGTGTATAGGTTTAAGCTCTGCCAGCTACTGTTCAGCCTGTTAGTGGCGAGCATATGGGATGACAACTGTTACTTTCATGGAGAAATGGAAGGATTAATTGAAATTGAGCACAGATAGTAGAACAGACATGCAAGTGACGAGCTCTTAACACAACCATCAAGGCAAAATCGCGCAGGCACTGGGAGTGTGGTGTGCATTTGTGTGCCTTTGTTTGTGTCAGGCTTTGAGGGAAGAAGTAGACTAATGAAGAAAATAACAATTACCACTTGATTAATATGTGCGCACCGGCAGTCCACAACCTGTGGATAATCATCAGCCTTGCAAACCATTAGCAAATACATGTTGCTAAGACTTTTTAATGGGGTTGTGTGTGCAGACTCACAATGAAGAGCGTGTGTTTGCTGCTTGCAGTGCTGAAGCAGGCAACTAATGCTCACACCGGGCTGACCTTAATATGGAGCTATCCTCGGCAGTGACGCCACAGTAGCCTTACACTGGTTTTAAAACATCTCATATTGTGAGCAAGCGAGAATCATCAGGTAAAGAAGGGACACAGTGGTAATGGTTGAATGCAAATACTGACATTATCAGCGTACAGTCAACGGGAAATGAAGACGAGGTTTAAGTGGCCACAGTGTGATATTTATATATATTTATATATAAGCTTGTTATTGCTTAAAGTAAGAATAGAAGACTGGTGTCACTCTTACGTCTGTGTACTAAACATGAATAAATATGACCAAGATAGAATAGCGTAGCATAGAGAATGGAAAACAAAGGGAAACAGTTAGCCTGGCCTGATCCAAAGATTACACAAGCTGCACTTACCAGCACATGTGTAGCTTCTTAAGTTTACATATTACTGTTCGTATTGATCTCTAAAAAATAGTGTGTGTCAACGAGGGGTTGAAGAATTATTTCTTGGCTGACGAAGAAGTTATCCCAATTCCTTTAACTCTGTACTTACTATACCAGAGCAGGTAAGGAAACAAATCCTAGAAAATAAATTGTACTGTAAATTTTACAGTACAATTTATTTTCTAGGATTATAAATTGTACAAGACACGGCCAATTGTACAAGACACGGCCATCTAAGCATTGTTGCTTCCCAGCTAAAAGGTTCAAATCCTGGGTCAGCTTTGGTCTTTTGACGAGCTTCAGTCTCCTGCAAACCTGGACAATATAAGTGGTGTAGAAAAGGTATAAATTAATATTTCCATTGAAAATAGGATAGCATGTAATATTAACAATATACAAGTCACATAAAGTAAATGCCTACACTGAAGCAGAGAGCTCTCTGTATGTCTGCACTCATCTCAGAGTGCTCCACTTGTCCAGTGTGAAGATTTATGAGTCACTGAGACAAAGATCTGCAACTTTCGCTCTGACTCTCCTCTCACTCATCCTCTAATTCTCTCTATCTTGTCCCTCTGTTCATTTCCTCTGAGGTCACGTAGACCCAGCTGGTGGAGAGGGACAGGTCAGGCACTGTCTGTCTGTGTAACCCTTTGCTACTCATCACTGTGTGTGTGTGTGTGTGTGTGCGTCTGTGTGTGTGTGTGTGTGTGTGTGTGTGTGTGTGTGTGTGTGTGTGTGTGTGTGTTAGTGTGTGTGCGTGTGTATGTATGTCATCACTGTGTCGCCATGCACTGAAAAATAGAAGAGAGCTGGCTGGTGAGACTGGACTATAAGTGGTGGCACAAGGAGTCTCTTGAAAATCCTGGAGAGCCTGTGCATGTGTGTGTTCCGGCACTTATATCTTTGTGAGGACTATTTTAAGCATAGACCTTCCAGAGTGAGGACATTTTTGCCGATCCTCAATTTTTCAGTGGGCTGTTTGAGGGTGAAGACTTGGTGTGTGTGTGTGTATGTGCGTGTTGTCTATAGCATGTACTAGGCCATGAGAGGGGAATTAGCTGTCTAAAGTACACTAAAAGCATTTCATCCTGAAGAAGTGGTCACTAAGTGTCTCACTGCAGTAATGACAAAGTGACACAAACGCACACATAGGTATGCACTTTTCCTACATAATTCCTGGAAAGGGAATTAAAGTAACTTATAGCCTTGACTATTTTTTGTATTTCTTCAACTGAAATAAACAGCAGAGATAAACTGGAATGACACAAACCTCTGCCAAGGTCCAACATCCAATCAAGTGGCTCACATACAATCAGTCTTTTAAACACGTCAGATATCTTTCGTGGGGAAAGCGAAAGACTTGTCCTTAAATTCCCTGAAGAAAGTTTCATTGGAATGCGTTAAGCAGTTTTTGTGCAATGATGCTGACAACCAATCCAACCAACTAAACTACAAACAAACGGACAGGTGAAAAAAATAACATTTGTAGAGGTAACTATAGAGACACATGTATTACGACACTCCAATTCATTTCTGTTAATCCTTTTAATTTGTATCTGTTTAATTATGACTTTCACATGAAGAGAAGTATTGTGAAACCCCCTTTCCTCTTACAGGGTTTTGCCTGGGTCTTTTTATGGTTTGGGAAATTCCAAAAAAAATGGAGGCTTTTATTCTGCAGCAGCAGCAGATTAATCCCCAGGGTTTTTGGATCAAATGCTCGGCAATAACACATGGGAGCATGGGTTTGGGTGTCTGCGTGCTTCTGGCCATGCAGTGTATCTCATTTCAAATAAAAAGCAATACACAATAAACCAATTCAATACAATTGTAACTAGAGCCATATTAAGCCCAGTTTGACCAGTAGCTTATGATGGCTAAGCTTATGATGGCTAATGCTTATGATGGCTAACTTCATACAGCTGCAGTAAAACATCACATTTCACCAATTTATGACTCCTTAACGTGTGTTCTGGCTAAACTAAGTTATAGTTTAGCCAGAACTGAGTAGCACTTCTTGTGGTTATCACAATTGCTGCTGTTCTGCTTCGTAAATATTTTTATTGATTTTCCATGTTTTTTCTTTTACAAAAGTGAATGTTACAAAGCGTATAGATTTTGACATAATTCAGAGGGAAGTATTATTCATGAAACATACTGACAAATGAAATCCCCCGTTCCCATCCACTAACCCATGGGGTTAAAGATTACAGAGTATATTTAAATTTTGTAGGAAGAGGTTTGAAAAATAGGGGGGGGGAAAGAGGAGAGGGGGAGGAATAAAGAAACAATAGTGAAAACCCCCAAAAAACAAAAAAATTAAATCTTTTTCCTGTAGGTGTCCCAAAAATCGAGGAAATGTCTCAAAAAAGGTTTGAGGGGATCCTTTGAGTGTGAACTTATTTTATAACTAGTTGCAAGAAATACTTGACATCTTTGACCCGTTGAGAGAAGGACGGAGGGGGACGCTGCTTTCATTTTAAAAGGATCAAACGTCTCGTGTGGCAAAAGCTACGACCACACGGGCTCTCTTTAAAAACAAAAATTCTAACTTAATTCTGCAAAAACCCACTCTGATCAAACAATATCTCTCTCTCTATCGCTCTCTTGCTCTTTGTACTGCAAATCGGTGATATCTGCTGGCAAGAATGGTCAGCCGTGCCACTCGAGCACGAAGAGGAGAGACGAGAGAAGAGGAACAAAAGGAAGAAAAGGAAGCGAGAGATGAAAACACCCACACTCCCTGTAAGATGCAAACAGTTCAGTCAGCAACTGAACTACGAGCTCGCACACACTGACTCCGCTGCAAACCACCACCACCACCCCCCCCACACACACACACACACTCCCTTCCTCCTTCCGCACCACAAGACAATAGTGTCGGACGAGATGAGAGGTAAAACAAAAGCAGTCGGATACTGTGTATAGAGAACAGCTGGAGGAAAACGTTAGTGCAAAGGATACAGTGGAATACCTTGGATCGGCACTACTGAACTCAGATCTGAAAATAGTTTCGGCTGTGAGTTTCTTTGCACGCAACAAACACCCACTCAATGCTACTACACACTGATCTGATAATTATCACTGAGACAGACAGGAAAGGCTTGATTTCTCATTAGCATTAAAAAAAATAGCATTCATTCAATATGCTGCGAGGGGCTGGCTGATAATCGAGTCACCGGGCGTGTTGCAGATCTAGTGTCAGTAATCACAGGATCACAGGAGCCCTCTTTCTCCGCTTTGTTTGAAGGCGATAGCTTAAACGTATCCGCCCTGCCTTTGTCTTTGGTCTCTGATGTCGGTAGATCCGTGCCGGGATCAGAGCCGTGGTGACTAAGCCCTCCTTCTTGTCAAATGGCATAGGGCTGTACAGAGATCAGCGCAGCTTTGAAAACAGTGGACAAGGTAAGCGCTTGTAAGAAAGAAAAATAATCTGTAACGCTCCTCCATGTCGCCGAGCCCTGGCTCCCCTGACCGCGGCAGGCTGGGCTGAGTTTGTGCCACATCCAGAGTCATAGCATCATTTGAGGATTTATTGAGCGCTCGCATAATGCACCTCCTCTCCTCCAAAAGGGGGGTTATAAATCTACCTCTGTTTTTCAGTCACATCCCCCTCCCTACTTTGTTATTTGCTTATGGGATCCTCAAATGACTATCCCCTTGTCTTTCTTTATCCTGCACACTCAGATGCCCCGGCTTACACACCCAGCCATATGTAAAGAAGCCTTATATAGGAAACCATACGTTATAAGAGCCGGGTCAACTAATCCCACAGCTTCACAAGTGGGAGTGAAGCCACAGCCTGGAGACTGTTACCAAGAGGCCTCTTACAAAGACCTGTTTACGGACATAAATGTACGGCATATTTATCTGGATATAATAAAGCAGCAAAAAAAGGTTTCCACCAACAACGAGACACGCAGTGGGTAGGTGAATTAAAATACACTGTGCTGGTAATGAGCTATCTAAATTCAGAGTTCATATTGCCTGGAATTACACAAAAGCGGGGCTCCAGGGCAGCACTGGCAAAAACTCTGTAGCTCTTTCTGCTTTGCTGCCAGAAGATTCTCCCTGTCGAGCGGCTTCACAGTCGGTCCTGGGGAAATCGTTTGAGCCACAGCTTCTATCTGTGAATGCAATAATTCCTTTGTAAACGACATCACCTCCTTGCACATTTTTGCATACTTGGCGGCTGTCAACATGTTGGCTGCATTCTATCACTTCAAGCTGCGTGTGCACCGGCAAACCCACACACACACACTGACAGAGATGTCAGCGCTCGAGCTAGCTCCGATTACTGACTGATACACAAACCAAGGCGATGCACACGCATTTAGACACACACACACACACACACGTCTGGACACATGACTCAAGGGTCATGGTGATTAAAGGAAGTTGCACGTCCTACCATCACTGGAATAAAACGGTGGCTCAACAGAAAATGACAGGGTGAGCGGTGCTTCAAAGTTTTCCTGAAAACAGCTTTGCGTCTTATCTGTGCTAAATGGAGGCGGGTCCTTCACTATACTCGACATGAACGCACCACTTCAGCTGTCATTTAAAAAAACTGGAAGACACAGAGAAACAGATGGAGAGGTAAAACATGGGAAATGATAGAGGTTTGATGCTTCCCATGGGGTTCTGCTTCCTGCCAACTTTGACAGGCAACGAGAAAAAAGTGCGGGTCAGTGTGGCAGCAGATCGCAGACGGATCCGGGGGACACTTTTATTTTCTCCTGGATTTAACTGCACTGTACAGTAGCCCTGGGGAATCAATTAGAACCATGGTGTGCTGGGTTTTTCCACCCCCATTGACTTGGTAGTAATTTGTTTACTGCACACCCAAGCTCTGGACACAAAAAAGAATAATAAATCAACCCTTACAATGCAACTATTCAGTTATTTATTACTGTATTAGCTGAAAATGTGATTGTATTGCTAGATGAAAATATATGAACAGGTTAATCTGCAGTATCCCCAGACGGGTAACAAATAGTCTCTGTGGGAGTTTACAGGCACACTGATCCGTGAGCACAGCACATCATCCATCCTCATCACCCCGGTTCACGCAAGTAAACCCTATAAAGGTAAGGAAGAGGCTTGACCTGGGGTCCGGGTCACGGCCTGCAGCAGGACCATCAGCATATGTTGTCCTTGCACGTGCCACAGAGGCTCCAGCTCCAGGCAGCCAGCGGACCAGCGGGGGAAGCTCTTCCGTGTGCGAGGAGGCAAAGGAGGATGAGCGGTTTATTACACTTGGTGTGTCTTGGCTGCCAGACGCGACTGACAGGTGTCACCTTGTTAAATCGCTGCGCGAGAGCCAGCCCCGGTCCACAGGGAGTCGATTAGCAAGGACCTGTTGCAGCGTTTACCCACTTACCCACAGCACATACCAGGCTCTTTGGAGAATTGAGAGGTGCCAGTGCCATGAGGATAGAACTGTTAGCAGTATGGCACACGTGTAGGACATCTGGCTGTCATCCTCACACATAGACAGTTTGTTGCATTGGGGAATGTTCTTCACATGGTTTGGAACTTTAATGAGCTAATTGGAGCTGTGCATTAAATGAGCCTAAACTGATAAATAGAGCCCATGCTTTATGTAACTAATACTCTTGTTTTCAGGCGACTTCATTACTGTGTGGATTTGTGAAAGCTTTTATCCGAGGGAAAAAATAGTAGCTTAACTTTGATTGCACCCCCAGGTATGAACTCTCACAGCCGTCGCAGTGGTTGCATATTTGTTTCTAAAGGATTAGATCGTCTTTATTCTTTCAAAGGTGCGAATCTATCCGACAGTGAGATGTGTGGATCGTGTTTTAAGTGGGCGTCCTCCTTAGATCCTCAGCGAGCTAATTATGGGACACGCGTGCACTGACAAACACCGCTGTTACTATTATGTGTTGCCCACTTTCAATTTCAAACATGCTGAAAAGCAATGGGGGGGGATGTTAATAATAAATTAAAACACACAAAAATACTTTTATGAAAAGATTATATCTGCTCCACTTTCTACAATCACTGACAGACCTTAACTGCTAAGACCCACTATCCATTAACCCCCGACCATGTGATCCTCCTACGTCTAGCTCCAGACAAAGGATATTAGTGATGTTGCAATAAACAAGAAGATGATGCAAAACCACAGGTCCAACATGAGATAACTGGCCCCTCCCACACAAACTAGGCAATAATAAGGTCACAGCCAGATCGGTAGCGAGCAGCACGTGAAACACAAGTCTCAGGAAGAATTGCTGTAGCCTGTGGGTGCCAGAGAGCGTAAAACAAATACACACAAGTGCAATTGCAGGAGCGGTGTAGTAATTAAGAGCCAGAGTCCCAGAGGAGCACTGGAGAATTATCATTTTCTTAAGGAGTGATCAGCAAACGCACACACACACACAAACACACACATACAGTCCAGCTGATATCATGATAGATGGTCCAGTTCTCAGTGTGTGTGATGGACGTCTCTCCATCCACAAACACACACACACACACACACACACACACACACACACACACACACACACACACACAGCCAACATGCATCGCTGAGCCGTAGCGCACACGCTGATGCGCACCACACAAAGCAAGTTGCCCTTCACCCACGTACCTTTGGTGTGAGCGGCGCTCAACCCCAGAGCCACTAGAGCCAACACACCGGCTATCCTCAGCATCTTCTCGGCGGAGATTGCGCCAGGGACCAGGAGAGGGACTGCACGGCGACCTCTTCTCTTCTTCTTCTCCTCTTCTTTCTCTCTCTTTCTCCTTCTCCCCCCTCTCCTCCTTCTCACTCAGCGCCTCGGGTTCTCAGGCAGAGAGTGCTGGTAAAACAAAAAGCACACACTTGGCTGATGTATGTGGGACAAGGCAGGCAGCGTGGAGCAGAAGGACACCGGGTTCCCGCAGCGCACCGCAGCGCACCGCAGCCTGTGAGGAGGAATGGTGGAGGCAACAACTCCAGCGGGTTTGTGCCGAGACGGGACCAGAGAGAGCAGCGCAGCCCGGGACCGGTCCGAGCGACGTCACAGGGAGGAGAGCGAGAGTGATGGATGCAGGCGCTTTTCTCTCCTCTCTCCCCATCCCTCCCTCTCCCATCCTGCGCCCTCCCCTCTCTCCTCCTCCCTCCTCCATAGCTCCGGAGCGTCCCAGCCCTCTCCAGCTATACTCTCGCTGAGGAGGGATCAATAGCCGCTGTAGTTTGCAAAAGCATTGAGCGCCGTGTTTTATTGTGGCTGACTCCATTATCAGGTCCCTGGATAGAGAACAATGTGGGATATTAAAAGCCCATAAAGAAAGTGTTGCTGCTGCCGTGTATACACAATGAATCGAACTATCACAGGCTGTATGAACGCTGCTGTTAGGCCATTATAAAGTCAGTACAGAAGTGCATGCTGCTGCATAATGAGGGCCATACGCATGTTGGTAATTTAAATACTACAGAACTTGTTATGGCTTAATTGGATGCAATGGATGCACTGCAAGCTAATTGGATGCAATTAAGTGTGCAATATTTATATATGGCAAAGATATTACACAATTAGAAAGCAATAAAGCATTTAGAAAAAACAAGCCTTCTTTCTATTTTTATGGAATATCTATATAATGTAGTTCCTCTGAGGCGGATCAATAAAGGTTCATCTTATCTTATCTTATCTTTTCTCGTCTTTGATGTATCATACAGAAAGAAAGTGCAGCAGGTTTGCATCGACTGTTTTGCTCGTCCCAAACAAAGTTCTGCAGTCGTATCCCTGAACTCAATAATTTCAGCTTTGACTTAAACTTTATACGTAATTATTTTATTCGATCATTTGTTTAATGTATGTTTTTTCATGTTAACGTTTGCTGACTCTTTGTCTTCACCCCTTCAAAAAGTTTAACTTAAAATATTCAGAGGGAGAAAATGGGCAGATTTGGACTTTAATATAATAACAGAAGTTCTACCAAATTTACCCTGGTACTTATCTCCTCATAGTCTTTATACTGCTTCTTAAATTTCATATTGTCACTGCTCTCTCAAATATGCAATGGATTATTTTCAAATCCCAGGAGAAGTTCTTTTGCCAAACAGTTTGTGTGACTGTTTCCAATGTTTCACAGAGGGGGGGGAAAATCCTGATTTAATTCTTCCAGTTTGTCTATTAGGTGCCTGCAGGCGTGTGTTGCTGGCTTGAACATTTGTGTGTGTGTGTGTTGAATGTGTGTTTGTTGGTTCAGGGCAGCAGGATTAATAATAACTTTTTCAATTTTCCTGAGTAGCCTATCTCAAAGGAACCTTTCTCTTTGACTATCTCTGCTGGTTAAGGATTATTCTGGGAGGCAAAGAATATATTTCCAGTGTTATCTACAGGGAGAGAAAAAATAATAATACAAACAGATGACAATGCAAAGATTTGAATCCACACCAGCTCGTGATGAAAATTTAATTTGGTCTGCGTCTCACTGGGAGATGACCTAAGTGGTGTCTCGTTAACAAAGAGGCCTGCAACAGCGGAAATGAGCCATGCTGTCTTCAAACCTTTGTGGGGCCTGAGCAAAATATATACAGCCTAGTTTAATTATTATTAAAGTATTACTTTAATAGGAGCACAAACACTGCCCCGAAAGCAATGAATACATAGGTCCCTTTTAATATCTTGCTCCCTATATCATCAAATAATGCTTTTCCGTAGCTTGAGAACATTTGAGGACATAAAATAGAAAGCGAACAGATTCCACAAAGCTTTACAGATGAACCTCAGATCTTCTACAAATTACAGCCATTAATCAGGGAAAAACAAATACGGGCGAGCAGAGAAAGCTGTGCACAAAATAACTAATCTTAATCTAGCAGGGCAAGTCGCCTGGGGGCTGCAGGGACGCAGGATGTTTTCTGGATTTAAAATGACTTTTTATATCAGTGACTGGGCTGCACCAGACAAAATACTTCTCTTTTTTTCATTAGGTCTATTTTTAAAATTGCAACCAGCTGCAAATGGACATTTGCTGGCGTTTTTTCTCTCCATTATTGACACACATTATGCCCACCGGGCTTTGCCGTACCCTCCACCCTGGGAGGAGTGAACTGCAAGCTATGATCCTAATGTGACGTCACACTGTGTCCATCTGTCTGCGCTGATTCCGGAGGGGGAAAAAACTAAAACAAAGTTCCTCTCGTACTGTGCAGTGCATTAGGACGAATCTAGCCTGGCTGGGACTTTAATGAGCAATCCTATTCGTCTCCTGTAAGTGTTTCACTTTTGGGAAATATTAGTGACACACGTAATGGGAGGTCATTTGCTGTGTAGGCTGCTAAATGGGAATGAAAACAATAAGAGGAAGATGAGGATATTAGTTTAAAGTTAATGATTGCAATACAGGGTAATAAATACACAATGGGCTGTGAGCGCTGTCGGATTTGAATAAAAGAGTCCAAAACCACACCTGACCTGCACACGCTGAAATGAGATCAACTATTTGAGGAAAGTCCTGATCACAAATTCATCGAGCTCTAACGAAGTAGATGTAACAGTTGGGTTTCCTATCATTTGCTCTTTGGGTAAAATCTCAAGGCTGCCCAGGAGTCCCTCCACATCCATTTATGATCCACTGCTGCAGAGCGCCGCGCCGCTAATAAATCATCCATGTTAGTGGGTGGGACATGGTCCAAATAATAAAAAAATAAATAATCAAATACATTTTTCTCAAAGATGTTTTATGTCACTGTAGGAATTTAACACCACATCACATTGTATGTTCAAGTGTTCATTTTTCTGGTAAGTTTGTTTTTAATTAAATTTTATGATGTGTGACGACCCCTTCCACCCTCACCTGGACACTAGGTGTCCCTGTTCTTCCTTCCTTTAAGTTACAGGTGGAGTGGGCGTCAGGAGCAATCAGAGCACATCTCGGCCAGGTGTGCTCTGCGCTCTCTCTCTTCTGCGCTACCTACGGGACGAGGTTGGCTCTCCCGGATGCCAGCACACTTCTCTGTTTTGTTTTGGAGACTTTGGTTATTGTTTATTGTTGTTCAGTTAAATAAATATTTCGAAAAGGGCTACAGTTCACCCGGGTCGTCTCCCTCCTTGCCACAGTCTTGAGCCGGGCTGTGACAGATGCTATAAAAACAGCTGACACAGCTCCGTACCCTGATTGCTACTGCGGAGACTCCGGCTCTAAATATGCCAGGTGGCAGCGTTCATATCCTGGATATATCGAGGCTTCACTTCCCGCTGGTGGGAGGAAGTGGACATGCATCACCCAGCATTATACACAGTCATATAAAGATATGAAATCAAAACTATTTACTGCTTTTAATTCAGTTTTATAAAATGTCGTTTTTTTTTGCTGCCAAGTCGGTTTGACACAGATAGAGTTCCAGCTGAAAGAAAAAGGCTAATACTGTCATGCACACAACAAAGGTAACTCTGAGCAATGCATTATTTAAATGTTATACACACGTTTTTATTATTGTGAGATACACATGGCATAAGGATGCAGCGATGATATAAGACGATGATTCTAAGTTTATTAACTTACACATTACACATTTTCTGCAGGTGTCCTTTGTTTGGCAGCTGCAGATAATTCTTATTGTCTGGATTATGGATTTACATTTCTTTACATATCGTCTGGTAAGATACTTTGCTTATCATTTGTACATTTTTGCTGCTGTGATGCCCGGAACTTGTCCGTTTGTGCCCATATGCTGCAAACACCGGCTTCAGCTCAGTGAGGCCACATGACGATAAGATATTCTGAGTATGTTGAAATTACTTGGAAGTATGGCCTCAGGGTGAATCTTAATGTTTGCGCATTAGCTTTTAAGTAACGTGTTTAGACATTTACATGAAAATGTCATGGTTTTTTTTTCTTCCCATGGGATACATTTCAACTTGGCCGGGTACTGTAGCTCTCTGCAGCTGCTCCTGTCAATCTCCATCTTGCCTGATGCCCGTCTTGGACACGATGCAGCACATCCTCCATCTCGTGCCTTTGGACAATCAACCAGCGGCTTCCTCCTCCACTTACCTGTCCCTCAGCTGAGAGGTCATTTTGACTCGAGTGATCATCCTCTTGTGTTTTCTTCTGGTCTCATTTTTCAGCCCACGTCTCCTCCTTCACCCTCTCTTCCTCCCAATGCCTCCATCTTCTCCTCGGCTCTACACTCGGCCTAATCACGCCACTGTAACCGCGTTCAGATCTCTCCATCCACCCCTCTCCACCCTCGCTCTCCTGTTAGTGTGTTTGACAGAGTGCAGTGCCTCCGCATGCTCCCACTGACAGCTGGCTCAGGAGGAGGAGGGGGACAAGGGATGAGAGGGGGTAGAGAGAGGCAAAGAGATAGACCATCATCCCCCTGGCTTTTACCCCCCGGCTCTTTCTGAGGAAGTGTCGTTGATGCCACTTTGATGCCGCCTACATCACGCAGAGGTCTGGAGCTACGAGAATGCCTTCTGGCCCCGTTTTGCATCGCCTCGCTGGCAGGAACTGGGCCAGAAGTTGTCATCTGCTCAAAGTCTCTCACATCTCTCAGTCCCATTACTGAAAACTATAAAAGCAAATATTATTTCCTCTCTAGTCAGACAAGGAAAACGCTCTTTCCCAAACTGATTTTTTTTTCATTCTGAACTTACTTTACTGAACCTAAACTTGTGTTCTCTGCTTTTTGTCTTCACCCCATTTCCATTAAAACATTAAAGGAACATTCAAATGGTTTTGCATGTTTTCGACTATTCATTAAAAATTGCATATATGTTACGCTAATTTAAAAGTATAATTTTTCCTACCCTTCCAGACATCTGTTGGCTTATTCATTTCTGAGGGATAATAACAGCTTTGTCTATATTTTTTGTGAAAGTTAAGCAGCTGTTGTGAAGTTATTTAATGCAGATTTTTACAATGAACAGGTTAGTTTATTAGTTAAAACTGCACACAGGCCGTCAACAGAGTAACACAGGGTGTAACCAAGGAAATAAACCAAAACCAATTAATGATCGACTGAGGAAAAGAAATTAGAAAATTTAGTTACTAAAGAAAGAATTAGTTAATCAGCATAAAAACCCAAAACAAAAGCTGTTTTCAAACATGAACTCTGGAGGAAGTCCGGACCATCGGGTCGGCCCGTATCACCACAAACTCTTTTGATCCATCCTGAGATATTTGTTCTGTATTGTTGTTGTTTTGCATCTGTTGCTTTTAGAAATGTAACCAACACACCCACTATCTCTCAGTGAATCCTCAAGAGAAACTCCCACTGTTTTCTAACATGGGCTCACTCGCACATTATCCAGAGTTTATCATGGCGCCGGAGAAACTCAGAAGAAAGTTCAGATTATGTCAGAAAGCAGCTGAAGAGAAAACAGCCTTGCTCTGACTGCCGTGACAGTGAGGTTGCCAGGCAACCAGCTGAAAACACCCACCCCCACATTATAAACTGTTTGTATCCTACTTTTGCTTTTGGTGTTTAACAAGTACAATATTATAGCACATTTTAATAGATACTTGTAGTTGGCTACATGTTTCCCCCAGTGTTTATGCTAAGCCAAGCCTACTGGTTTTAAGTCTAGATATATGTAGTGTACAATCCTGGGAGTGATTCCAAGCTTTTCGTCTAACTCTTGTTTTAAAAAGCAGAACTTTTTTTCTAGGTTGTTTGATAAATGTTGGCTATTTCATATTTAGTTTCAAACCAAAATAAAAGCATGCATTGTGAAAACTGCTATCAATTCCAGCTGCCAAAAACAGATTTCCATACATAAGCAGTGCAGTTTACAGGCCTGACATCATAAACCTAGTACTCTTTGTTGTCCTATCTGTTGTTTTCTGACAAGTTGTCTTCGTGCTGTGACTCTACTCCCACAAGTTTTACGATGATATAATAATGATGTTACGTCAGCTCAATCATCCAGCTCGCACACTGTCTAGAAAAAGGTTAAATCCAAATTACATCCTGGAGCTTTGATTGAAAATGTTTCACGATTCATTTGTTTTGCCTCTCAGATTATCAGCAAATCATTTTCACAGCAGTGCAGTGAGTGGTAATGAAACCTCTGTGGATGTGGTTTTAAGATAAATGTACACAGTATCGTGTCATACTGCTTCCTGCACAAGTCTGTCTGATCTAATGATTCTGGTTCTCTCAAGCCCTCAGATGCTGTAGGTTTGTTCTTCTTCTTCTTCACTTCTGTGTTTTCTCTGTCCATTCAGTAGCTCAGCATTTATTTTTCTTTGTCTCTTCTTTGTCCCTCTTCGGCTCTGTTTCTGGCTCTTTGTGCTGCTCCACTCTACACAGTCACCAAAGCTGCTGCCGTTTTTGAAAAGCAGGCTTCCTCTGGTCGGAGGCAGACTTGGCTACAGCACAACAGGCTTGTTTGTGGGTTTTGGCAGAAACGCTAGCAGACCTGAATGGAGGATTTTTTTTGCAGTGTTCTTATGTTAGTGTGTGTGTATTTGCGTGTGTGCGTGCGTGCATGCGTGTGTGTGTGTGTTTGTGTGTTTGTGTTTGTGTGCCTGTGTGCGTGCGTATAGGGGCAAAAAAAGAAAATAGAGAAAGACAGGCACATATACACACAAAGAATGTGCATTCCCTCACTTAACCTCTGGAGTACAGGGTCATCTGACTGTGACCGGCCTTTGCAGATCCATTCATGCCACAGTCAGACCCTCCCGTCTCTCCACATCTGCCATATCAGTCACTTACAGATGGAGAGCTCTTACCGACTCTAAAAGGTAAATCAGACACACACAAATCAAATTTGAATAAATACAAACATGGATGAAAGGCACTGTTTTGTTGGAAACATCAAACATATCCCAGTGAGCATAAATCAAGCCAATTTCTACCACACAAAAAAAAACATCCCTTCCTCGCTGAAAAGAAGCTCACACGTACAGGCTGCTCGCGGTTAGGGCAACATCGCAGCAAAAATTTATTTGACTTCATGGCCTCGTCAGTGTACAGATCAGGCTGAACAAACAGCAACTGCAGCACTGTGGTGTGTTATGGCTAAAAACTTACACAAGAGGTGAGGTTGATGAAGAACTGTTTTCACCTCTCAGTATTCAACTTCCCCATGTAGAGGGCCCAGGTAAAGGTCACATAAAACATATATGGAGCGCCTGAGGGATGGAACCATCTCCACGCAGGTCTCCAATTTACGAAAGGTCACGATGAAGCAAGATGGGGCCACCTGCCGCACTAACGATGACCTGACATTATTCAGGAGGCTCTGTATTAAATGCACACAAATAACTATTTCTCATAATGTCACGCTCACTCTTGCGAAGTGACATGAAAAGTGAAAAACTCAGACCACAGTTTGAGAGCTGTGGTGTGAATCATCTCTTTCTCCATTTGTCATCGCACAGGATGAACAGTGAATATGTGGTTCCTTTCGTCTGGTTTTGGTCACTCTGTGGCCAAGCTAAGAAAGTTAATAAGATGCATGTGAGGGTTTCGTTGAGGGAAGGTTATGTGCTGTTATTTTTCCATGTACACATGATAAAGTAGCGATGTGGAGTGGAGTCCTAAATGTCCACAACAGCCCCCCCTAGTCTTCATCCAGACCTTACATCTGGATTGTTTAAAGTCCAGATCCTTTTATTTGGATCACTTTGCTACAGGCATATACAGATGCCCCCCCGTTTGGCAAAGCTTAGAGGCCTGGAGTGCTGCTGGCACATGCAATGAGACACTGAACAACAACACAACAGCCTCAGCTGCATCAAATGATTTAGGACTAAAGACCAACACAAGACGGTGCCAAGTGACGTTAAAAGCAACCAAAGGAAGAGCTGATAAGGATGACACAGGATGACAGTGGATAACGTCTGACCATGAGCCACTGGAGATATACTGGATATTTAAATCTCAACAAACCACTGTAACAAATGTCCGTTATCACAGACTAAATTCCATCAACTTTGTTTCGGTTTGAACATTCTTCATGCTTATTTTCCATGTTGTTTGGCAAAATGTTATCTTGCATTTTTGAGAAAAATGGCGCCCAGGAGTGTTCCGTAAACAAACTGTGCATTGCATAATTTTTCATGAATGGCCACTGCACCTTCTGTTACTGGTAGAATTAGTCCAGTGCCTGCAAATCGAAAGTCTGAGTGTTTGGTCTGTGTTGATCCAGCTCTCAGCTGCATTGCATTCAAAGTGCGACATTCTGGGAAGTCTAACTCCTGTGACACAAACAAATCTGCGTCAGTTGGATGACAGCTTGGGATTGTATAATTATTTTTTTATTTTTTTAAACTTCAAATTGGAAATAGTCCCCGGGTTCTAAGCAAAACATCTACCGAGGTTGAAATCAATGAGATCAGCTGTTATTGAGAAAATCTGAATATAGCCAGATCGCCAAGATCGGACATCACACAATTCTGCTTGTAGTACACATTTGAATAATTTAGTTAAGTCAGGTTTAACTTATCCAATCTAATCTAATTTTGAGTTTACTACCCTTTGGAGTTTTTGACCGCAAGCACTGTGTATTTGGATTTTTGTAAGTTTGACCTTTAGACCTTGTGGTTTGAGGACATTTAGGGTAAGGACATTTTGGAGGCTCCTCACTTTCAGAAAGACTTTCAAATGGCTGTTTAGGGTTTTAATGTTTAGGTCAGATTTAAGTTTACATTAGTTTTACATTAAGGCATTTGGTGGTTGGAAAGATTACAGTCAGGGTAAGGGGCATGGAAAAGAATAAAAGATCCTTATCACACACACAAAGGAAAAATTACCCACAGAAAGTTTCTCATCAGCAGTGACCTAAATCTGGAAAAAGAAAGAAAAAAAGAGAACATGGTAATAGATCAAATATATAAATCTAGTGGATTTAAGTATTGTATTTGGTAAAACTTAAGTTCAAAGGAATCCTTTTACAAAAGATAAAAATCCAATTTAGAAAACACACAAAATAAAGGTTTAGTGTAAAAGTTACATTTTAATCTATGAGACATACTATCACAGGTGTTGATTTTCACATCGCACATCCGCACACAAACAAATCATGTATATTCTGTGGTGTTTCCACCTGTCACTTTCTATTGTCATCGAAAACTATTCATTTGCCGAGGGATTTCCACATCCTCTTCTTTCTTCCAGAAGCCATCGAAGGAAAAGTAATACAACAGTGGGTCCAGACAGCAGTTGCAACTAGCAAGACATGTCAGTGGTGTGAGATAGACATCCCTTGCTCTGGAGAAAGCTACCAGTGAGTAAGGCAAGATAAATACACTGAACATCATCAAGTTCATGGTATAAATCACCATGACATTCAACTTGTTAATGACCCTGGAAGATTCCTTAAGATGTCTGCGTAGGGTCCAAGACACCATAGCAGTGCACACAAGGTTGACTGCCAGCATGGAAAACACTAACACTACATGAACATATATGGTGGGATATACACCACGTTTCTGCTTATATTCAAAACAGTATGAACCATTTGATTTGCCTAAAAATGTATATAATGCCACACTCTCCGGTAAGTTCAGCCCCAACACAAACAGCCAAAGGAGCACAACAGCTCTCCATGCGTTGGTCGAGGTTCGTAGAAGGCGTGACCTCAGAGGATAAACCACAGCCAGCAGTCGGTCCACGCTGATGAAAGTGATGAGGATGGAGCTGGAGCGGATGTTGTTGAGAAAGAGCATGTTGCTACAGACACATGCAAAACTGTTCAGTGGCCAGGTGCCCTGAGGCGTAAAAGTAGACCCTCATGGGCAAGGAGATGACGAGCAGCAGGTCTGAGGCTGCCAAGTTGACCATGAAGACAATGCTGGGGGATGTGAGGCTGTGGCGGCGGAGCAGAATCCAGAGTGACAGAGCATTGAGAGGAGAGACCCAGTGCCGTAACAGATCCAAAAATTAGAGCGAAGGCTGGGTACCTCTTATCAAATGCTGTTCCATTTCCTAGCGTAGTATTGCTCGACATCTTTTCTTCCTGTGAGAGAGTCCAGGCGAGAGAATGAAACTGCGATATCCACCCCTGCTTGTCAACCACACAGAACGATCACTGTGAAGGTTGTGTCTACGTATTGAAGAGGAGTGGAACACCCGACACAGGAAACAGCTCTGACAAGAGGCAAGAAGAGGTTTCATGTGGCCCACAGTTGTGGTGGGGGGGGGGAGTCAAAGCAAATGGCTTTACAAATTCTCACAGTCGACAACTAAATAAGTTGCACATCTCTAGTAATCCAGAGGAGAAAGCATTTCCGATAGTTTCATACGTTTATTCATATATTTACAGTCAAATGATAATGAAGAGGGTGTACAGGAGGCAAAAGGCACGCCCTGTATTCTGACTCTGTTCAAGTGGTTCCATTTCTCTAATTGTGGTTTAAAGTACAAATGTCTCTTGACACACCATCTGTAGTGCATTGGCAGATATGTCCTGTTGAAAAGCACTGTAGATGTACAATAATCACACAGTGTGCAGACGGGAAACATGCATTGGGTGCCTGTAGTGTTGCATGACTGATGCATTTGCGTGTTTATACTGGTGTTGGGCAACAGCCCAGTGAGGTGACCAGATACTGGGACCGAGTTAGACAAAGGGTCGTATAATTCGAGGCCCTGTGGGACATTCCTATCCAACCGTAGAAGTACTTTGGGAGGGAAACAGGTCTAAGAGTCTCCCTCTGGTGGTGGAAAAATGTCCTGGGGACCCCTTGGAACCCCCGCTGAGTTCCAGGCCCCGCCCACTGAGATACGACCTCTGACACTCAATTGGCTTAAAGCCAGCATCACCCCTTAACCACACCTCAAGGAGGCAGGACCTCCTCAGGTATACAAAAGCAGTGAGCTCCCCCAAATCGCTGCTCATTCCCATTTTCCACCAAGATAGATCTAACCTCCCAGTTAGTTGATCCGGATGTTTTATAGGGAGCACTCCACAAACGTTTGTTTTAGTTTAGTCTTTAATTTTAGTTTCTTTTTTCTTCATTCAGTCGACGTTTTATTTTGATAGGACTTTTTTGTTATTTTAACTTGAAAGAGATCGCAACAGGAAGTCCCCTCGCAGGCCGAGTTCCACAGACTTTTCTTTCCCTGATCTCCAAGCCACAGCTGTTATCCCTGCAGAAGAAGGCGAAGCCCCATCCCGTCATACGAACGACGTGCATCCCGTTCAAAGAGCACGAGAAGGATCCGCTCTTCCATTCGGCCCTGCGCTGCCCTCCGTTGTAACCATGAGAACCAGCGGACCACCGCTTAAGAGGCCACGACTTCTTCATCTGATTCCGGGAAGCGCTGACCGCAAGAACCCCGAGGAACACAGCCCGATTCATTCACTGGACTTCCGGAATATCCGCGAGACGTCGCACGTATCACCGCGAAGGGCACAGTAAGAGGCGTTATTATTGTCTGGGCAGAGTTTTTATTTTAAATACTTAGCGTGTCATTTTGTTTGAGTGTATATTTGTTTGAAGACCACGAGTCTAATTCCAGGCCGTGTAACGCACGGCGAGACGATACGTCATTTCCGGTTTCATTGTTTACTGTGTTGGACGTTCTAAAGTGCCAGGCGCCGTGACGAGGAGCCTCCGGCAGCACTGTGAATGTCCGACTGGGTTCACAAAGACTTTACATTAAACGATCGGTGCACAACTCCAATTTGGGCACCGAGTGGTAAAGTTTCTGTAACCGTGTCTGATCTATCTCTCTCTCTCTCTCTCTCTCTCTCTCTCTCTCTCTCTCTCTCTCTCTCTCTCCTTACTCTTAAACCTGATTTTACACACGTTCCAACCTCTCGTTTCACATATTTCATGTTACCTGGATAAATCTAGACTTGAAGAGCAAGAATTCATCTCGGCGCCAGAAACAGGAGATAAGAAATCTCTTTGTCTGAAAATTCCTGTGTTTTAAAGACCGTGAACGGCAGCCATTTTGCGTACGCAACGTGGTTTCACTTAGGTAACCTCCATCTTGAAATTACGTGTAACGTCCCCTTGAATTCGGCCAGAGACGTCACCACGTGACCCTCTCATTACGCCATAGCCACCCCCCTTTCTCTTTGTTACACAGACACACACACACACACACCTACACACATACTAGACAGGCAGACACATACACACACACACGATCACACACAGATAATATCAGAGTTACATGTGTGTTTTTCTAATTGTGATAGTGCTGCTGCTGCTGTCGTCATCTTTGAAATATTGGAGTTTGTTAAATGAAGAATCATTGAATAACATTAACTTTATTTCCCCTTTTTAATAAATCCTTTTATACTTAAAGTATCTGGATTTTGTGTTTATTTGTGCATTTGTATGTGAATACAGCTGGATTACTATAGCCTATGCTCGAACTTAAAACGCCTTCTATTATATAATCTTTTATATTAACTATTTGAGATTATTAATTTACTTTTATCAAATGAGACTGATAATTAAAGATTGACTTGTTGGTCCCTGAAAAGGGTGGTGCCCTGCGACGCAAAGTTATAACTACAGATTGTATTATTCTTAATTAATAATTGTATTGTTTTCATTAATTATTTAACTATTTTTAATGTAACGTATCATTTCTAATTAATCATTTTACTATTCTTAAATTGATAGCTTAATCATTTTTAATTATTTTTGATAAATAATCTTTATTATTTTAATAATCATATTTCATGATTATTGATTATTAGCCAACGTCATATCTACTACTATTGCACAACACTGGACACACCTGTTGAACACTATGAGTGTTGGACACCTAATTGCCCCAATAAGCAACTTCATCAGAATTTTGTGGTATTACTGTTTTAATTTGACTTTTAACTCTATATTTATATGTATGTGTGTGTGTTGGGAGGAAAGTACAGAAGAAAATAAAGAAAACAAACAAGTTTTCATAGACTTTTGGCCACAAACGGGGACAGAGTGATATAAGAGGAAGCTGTGAGGAATTAGCACAAATCATTTCCTGTGGGTTAACTGGTTAACAAGTTCTGCATCTTTACAACTGAGTGTGAACACAACATTAAGAAAGTGTAAGACAGGGTGTACTTGATACGCCCCTAAAATAGGGGAAAATTGCAGGAAAGAAAGCAGACACGTTGTTCTGTTGCTCAAGTCCATGGGTAGTGTATTAACAACTATTAGCACATTGCAATTTCAAAATTAACCGTAAATCTCAAACATATCAAGAAAATGAGAATATCAAATACACAAAATACAAATATACAGATATGACATCTATGAATACACAACATAATACACACATTGACAATATATATAACACACACAGCGGCGCAGGCGCTGCGCAGTCAGTCGGATCATGCGCTGTCTGCGTGCCCGACGAGCATGGCGCACCGGTCGGCTCTTTCATATTTTTCTGTTCTAAAACTAAACTTTCAAAACACCCGGAAAACCAACATCCCAGCACCAGCGCTCTCCCCACGACCTCAATCACACACACAAGCATGCATTCACCATATTACAACTCCTGTTCTTACCTAAAATAGGGGGAAAATTGCAGGAAAGAAAGCAGACACGTTGTTCTGTTGCTCAAGTCCATGGGTAGTGAACGAGCCACCCCCTCTGCTGTCCAAACCCGGAACCACAGTGTGAAAACAACCCAAAGTCCAGGGCAACAGATCACAGATAAAGCAACAGATCTCAAATGTCACTGTAAATTAAATGACTGAAAACACTTACAAACAATATTAGACAATAACACATCCACCACATACACAGATGCTTCCAGATAAACGGAGACCACAGTTTGATAGCTTTGGTGTGAATCATCTCTTTCTCCATTTGTCATCGCACAAGATGAACAGTGAACACGTGGTTCCTGTCATTTTGTGTGTTCCATCTGTTGTCAAGTTAAGAAAGTGTGATGGGAATTTCTGTATCTAGATATGTTTAAATGAAATAACAGACATGTATATAGACAAATGTGAAAAATGTGTTCCTGTGGTTGAAACTTGAGGCTTAAGACAGTTGCTCATGGAACTTAAGGCTCAAGTATGCTACTCCGACACTTATTCACTTATAGTTCTCCGACACTGAAAACTATTTACCGCCAGAACAGTAGGTGGCGCAGAGGAAGACGAGCTTAGAGAAGCCTACCTCATGAGTTCTCAGAAGAAGTCCACTCTGTTTATTTACCTCCTCCTCCCGGCTTTCCTCACACACAGTGTACGATGGCAACTAAATAAAATAAAGTGACACCCAGCGGGTCATAATGTTTATGTTATCGTGTCTTAGCGCAGCGGTTCCCCAGTCTTGTTTCCAAACTGCGTTGCTAATTCAACAGCTTGAACCTACACGGAGGCAGCTAGCTTCCCCCCAGCTTCCACAAACAGTCAGCAGGGACTCCCGATACTAACTAATACCACGTGCTTGTTTTTAACCAGACAGTATTTGAGAAACAGTGTCATGATAGCCGTGGACATGAAGTCATGACAGCAGGTTTTTGCGATGTTGACACCGCAGTTGTCATGTTGGCATGGTGGCTAGCCCGCTAGCGCCGTTATGAAAGGGCTTTATAACAGTATGTGACCGTACACACATGCCGTTAGTGCTCTAACCAGCCACCGTCAGCCAGACAACTCCACTGGCTTAACACACTTGTCACATTAATCCTATAGTCGTAGTTGTGTTTTGGGTTTATTGTGCTATACGGAATGAAACAGGAAGTTTGAGGTCCGGATATGTCGTTAGCGGACGTTAGAAGACCAATCCCAGCTAAGGGCTATCCGTAGGCTCTCCGAAATGCCGACGTGTAGTTAGAAAATCAGAGGTGCACGAATAGCTCTCCGAGGAGCTTGGAGAGGGGCGTTCCACAGCAAAGAAGGTGTTGCGATGTGTTTGTCCTGGTCCGTCAAAATGAAGAAGCATACATAGGCCTTTAGATGTTTAGTGACTTCCTAACTATTCCAGGGGTTTTCAACTGGTTTTGACCCAGGAACCACCATTTTGACTAGAAAGTAGTCCGTGGCCCACTGATGTGCCTACGCGCGCGCGTGTCTACGTGTGTGTGTGTGCATGTGGATAGAAGGAATTTTTAATATTTGGTTTTCCATGTTTGTTTTATTTAAAAACCTCCAACAAATTTAAAAAAAATCTGTGTAAAAAACAACAAAAACGGTTGATTTTCAGTGATTAAGAATTGAAAACAAAATTAAAATGCAGTTTGTAGTTGTACTGCATCTCAGAACCATATGTACATCAATATATAACGTTCATAACTTAAATTTACAGACAAAATATTATTACAAAGTATTTGTTTTTCGCTCTTTTGCTTTATTTAATATTTTCATTATTAATTCTACCCTTTTGGGCCTTCTTTTTGAGAAAATAAAAATTCCTATCATACAAACTACAACTCCAAGACCTCCTGAGAAGTTTATCTACCTAGCTCAACCGCTCTTCTACGTCTACCTTTAACACGCTTGCACAGGGGTAAACTACTGGCAGTTTCTAGCCCTAAGCCGGTTTCAAGGTTCCCCTCATCACCTTTATATTATTTGAAACATATTTTTCTTATTTTACATATTTTTCAAAATATTCAAAAATAATCTGGAAATGTGTTGAAATATCAAAGTGAAGGGAAAGGAGGAGCTTGGTGCCATTGCGTTATATCTGTCACCGTGATATAACCTTTGAGCCACATCTGCAGATGTTTGAATTAAACTCCAGAAAGATTATTGTATTGCTTTGTCCTTGTCTATGTTAATTCCCATAACAAAAGTTAATAAGATGCATGTGAGGATGTCTTGAGGGAAGGTTATGTGCTGTCATTTTTCAATGTACACATGATCAAGTAGCGATGTTGACTGTCCTAAATGTCCACAACACAACCCCCCCCCATTCTTCTTCCAGACCTTACATCTGGATTGTTTAAAGTCCAGATCCTTTTGTTTTGTATCACTTTGCTACAGGCATATACAGGTGCCCCTCTGTTTGGCAAAGCTTAGAGGACTGGAGTGCTGCTGGCACATGCAATGAGACACTGAACAACAGCACACCAGCCTCAGCTGCATCAAATGATTTAGGACTAAAGACCAACACAAGACGGTGCCAAGTGACGTTTAAAAGCAACCAAAGGAAGAGCTGATAAGGATGACACAGGATGACAGAGGATAACGTCTGACCATGAGCCTCTTGAGATATACTGGATATTTAAATCTCAACAAACCACTGCAACAAAAGTTCGTAATCATAGACTAAATTCCATCAACTTTGTTTCGGTTTGAACAGTCTTCATGCTTCCTTTCTATGTTTCTGGGCAAAATATTATCTTGTATTTTTGAGAGATATGGTTTTCCTCCTGGACACATGTGTTGAGGTTGACTTCATACAATGTCTTGGAGAATGTGTCACTGGACACCAATTTTCTTAGATTATCATTGCGCCCAGAAGTGTTTCGTACACAAACTGTGAATTGTATCGTTTTTCATTAATGGGCACTGCACCTTCTGTTACTGGTTGAATTAGTCCAGTGCCTGCAAATCAACTTGTGCAAAAAGGTCTGAGTGTTTGGTCTGTGTTGATCCAGCTCGCAGCTGTATTGCATTCATAGTGCTACATTCTGTGAAGTCAGACTCCTGTGACACAAACAAATCTCTGTCAGTTGGATGACAGCTTGGGCTTTGTATAATCTTTTTTGTATTTTTTTTAACTTGAAATCGGAAATAGTCCTCGGGTCTTTACCAAGTTTTAAATCAGTGCTTTCAGTTAAACGCTTTATTAACGGCTTTAACGCAAACCACAATGATTTTTAAAATATCATCATATTAGGCCGTCATGAAGTACCAGGAGCGGGCGAGTCTGTGTGTCTGTGTTTCTGTGTGTGTGTGTGTGTCTGTGTGTGCATGTTTGTGTCATTCTGCCACATCTCTTCACACTCATTGCCGCTTGTCCTTCAACTTATCGATCTCAGAATTATGTTTTCTTTCTTTCTTCCCTTGAAACGGGTCAGAGCACAGAGCAAGTTAATGCGTTTTACATTATGGTTTTACAATGTAAATAAAGCGCTGATATTGTGTCCAATGACCTCTGCAGTGTTGTCTATTAGATACAATAAGCTGGAGAGTAACATCACACTGCTGTCAGGGTATATTGAGGGGTGTAGGGCACCTGTCTTTGTTTTTAAAGTCTGATTCTGCAAGTATGACGCAATTAAAGTCCACCAAAATGAAACGTCCTGTTTTTATTTACTGAAATAAATGATCGCAAAACCTCCTCATCAGTAGGTGTTTCTATCGCCATAGCAACCAGATGCTAATATAATTAAAAAGCATGAAATAAAATTATATCATATTTAGTTATTATTCATGCCATTATTATTTCAAATGTAAATCAAATATAGTCATCAAAATATCTTAGTAAGAAGAAAAGTATTTACTAGATTTATATGATTGCAAAACTTCCTCATCAGGAGGTGGTTCTATCACCATAGCAACCAGATGCTAATATATTTAAATAGCTTTAATAACATTATATCATATTTAGTTATTATTCATAACATTATTATTTCAAATGTAAATCAAATATAGTCATCAAAATATCTTAGTAAGAAGAAAAGTTTTTACTAGATTTAAATGATCGCAAAACTTCCTGATCAGGAGGCGGTTCTATCACCATAGCAACCAGATGCTAAGATTTGAAATAGAAGATTATTTTGATTGACAGGTACACTCTCTCAATGCCTCCTTTGATGCTTTGAAGGAGGTATTTTGATGGGGAGCCCTCTGATTGGCTGTTGATTGCCTTAAATACCTTTAAAGTTCAAGACAGTTGCTATTGCACTCTGACCTTGACTGAGGTAAGTCATGTCTCTATCTCTCTCTGTATTTACCCAGCATGCTAACCAATACAATTCAGGCTCATAATTTAAGATTGAAATGAAACCACTGTATATTTTGAAGCTGCTGCTGTTACATGTTGATAATGTGCTGTTTTCTGTTGCTTTTATGACAAATGTGGGAATATTGTAGCTGGCTTGTTTTGTGTTTTGTGCTGCTTATCTTAATGAGTGATACGTGATAACGTGATGCTAAGTAGCGTTAGGTCGCCTAGGCCAGGCAGAGAGAGGCATTTTGGACAAAACACCTGTAGCACCAGGATATTTTCACATTTCACATCTTATTCTACCAAACAATGTGATTTTTGTAACATTTGGAAGATTAACCTTGGTGTTTAACTTTAGTATTTAAGACAAAGTACTGCCATCACTGCCAATCAAATTCAGATTCAAATTCAAATCAAAGGGGCTGGGTGCCA
Organism: Pseudopleuronectes americanus; assembly: GCA_038501795.1. NCBI lineage: Eukaryota > Metazoa > Chordata > Actinopteri > Pleuronectiformes > Pleuronectidae > Pseudopleuronectes > Pseudopleuronectes americanus. Next base: position 20,954,598 of record CM076719.1, read on the forward strand.
TGGTGATTGATGAGGAGAGTTTTCCCAGTCATTTATTTCAAAAATGCTTTTTTTTGCTAGTGAGTTTTTTTTGGTTAAAGTGGAGTTTGAATGTGTTTAAGGACAAGTTGAAGGGAGCTTAAGCTAATGCTAGGAGCACATTACATGAGGTGTGTAGCTCCTTTAAGGAAAAAACAATCCCTCTCCATTGGGTCTAATGTTATTTCAGAGAAAACATTACTGGAAGGAGCATCCACTCGCATAACTTGCTCACATGGTCCCATTTTTTTACTCTCACAAATTTTCAAATATATCTGTGTGTCCGGCAAAGTCTTTCTTTCTTTTCTCACGATGTCTTTATTTCACAAATAGGACTTATAGTTTCTGAATTATAGTTGTTTGAGTGCTGCACTCAGAGTTTAGATTTGACTCTTCCCAGTGGGGAGAGAACAGGTGCATTCAGTTGAGTTTCCATGGCAACCAGATACACACGTAGCAGGAGGGGAATCTCTCTCTGTCTCTCTCTCCCTCTCTCTCTCTCTCTCTCTCCCCCCCTCTCTCTCCCCCTCTCTCTCTATCTGTGTCATTTGTTTTATATTGAATGTTTGATAGATCAATTGCACCTAAATCTTACACACTATTTCATCCTGTCACCTGCAGACAAAAGCTATTTGACTTCAAGATCCAGACAAGAACAGAAACTTCTTCTGAAAATAGTGCATCAACTATTCCAACATTCCAACAGCTTCATAAACAACTAGATCTGCTCTCTGTTGTAAACCATGGAGCAACAAGATATTGTGATGAGCCTCAAGATTGAACTCCTCCGAGCCAACAAAAAGATTATGGCTCTTAAATATGGAACCGAGTCTCTGAGGGAGAAGTTGTGGCAGCTGCAAACCCAGCTTGACGACAAAGATGATGTCATAAAGATGCTTGTGGAGAAGGAGAAGGAGAAGGAGAAAGAGAAGGAGGAAGAGAAGGACATCCTTGCTCTGAAGGAGAAGGTGGAGCAGCTGGAAAACCAGCTGAAAGACAAAGATGATGTCATAAAGATGGCGGTGGAGAAGGAGAAGGAGAAAGAGAAGGAGAAAGAGAAGGAGAAGGAGAAGGAGAAGGAGAAGGAGACGGAGAAGGAGAAGGAGAAGGACAATGCGATCCAGGCTCTGGAGGAGAAGGTGGAGCAGCTGGAAAACCAGCTGAAAGACAAAGATGGTGTCATAGCGAAGGAGGTCAAGAAACGGCGCGCTCGCCTCAGGGCCTACATTGACTGCATGGCTGAGCTCACTGACTGTCAGGCCAAGGCTAAGATGATGGAAGAAGGTCTGCGCCAGGAGCCACCCCAGCCTGATACAAGCTGTAGCACTGAAGTGGAAGTGGAGAAGGTGAAGGAGAAGGAGACGGAAAAGGAGAAGGAGATCCAGGCCCTGAAGGAGCAGGTGGAGCAACTGCAGCTTCAGTTGATCGACAAAGATGGTGTCATAACGAAGGAGGTCAAGAAACGGCGCGCTCGCCTCAGGGCCTACATTGACTGCATGGCTGAGCTCACTGACTGTCAGGCCAAGGTTAATATTCTGGAAGCCAGTCTGCACCAGGAGCCTGCACCAAGAGCCTGAGACAATAAGGAGCAGTGAGGTGGAGCTCAACAAGGAGAAGGAGAACTTTGGGACTGAGCTGCAGACAGGAGGAGGCCGAGATGAACTGAAGGAGAGAGACGAGGTGGAGAAACACTTGCCCCCGCCGCCCTCACCCTTTTCCTACTCTTCAAAACAAACCCCTCCCCTGTCACCCTTTGGACATATTTGAAATAATTTTATGTTGTTTTGTAAATATGTTAAACTTTTTGAATAAATATAACTAGTACAGTAACATCTACCTGTCTTTCTGATTATAGATACAGGATTTATTGATCAATTAACACAGTGTTGGAGTGAAACAAATCAGTGTGATTCATTTAGTCTGCTACTATTCATACGAACACAGCACAGCAACAGAACACAAACAATGTTTCTTAACTTTTACATTTGGTCAAATCTATATATTAATTATGAAAACAATACAATAATAATAATAATAATAACAAGAATTAATAACCTTAATTAGTCATCAGTTAGTTTTCATATTTAATTTAACTGTTTGCTCTTGTTTACAAATGATGGAACCATTTTGCAAACTGCTCAGCTTTTTTGAATGTTCAAGGCTCATACCTGTCGGGTTTACTTAAAGCAGGAGGACCCAACATGCATAGACAAACAATTTTCAACCAAAAGTGTCCTCTTAATGAGGCAGAGTTCTTCACAAAACAAAATCCAATAAGGTCAAAGTTCTCCACACAAAAAAACAAGGGAACACAATCCACATTCCAGAGTAATAAAGAGTCCGGAGTAAATGAGTTCACAGACATGAAACATGCATCGTTCAGAGAGTTGATGGGGGAGCAGAGTCTGAGTGCAGGCCCCAGCTTCAGGTCCATGGTGCTGACCAGGAGATCCTCAACCACGACTCGACCGCCTGGAGGAAGGAGAAGAAGAAATAAAATCCTGTTCATTTTGATGAGGGCAGATATTTGACCTTATTTATTAAAGCTACAACTAACAATCTTATGCCTCAACTGATGGGATGATTTCTTAAGTTATTTATATTCTTTTCTAGAAAATAAATGAATAAACGCTTTATATATTTTTTCCACAGTCCTGATAATTTTTAACCTACACCTCAGTATTTTTTGTATTTCATGTAGATCTGAATATTAGTAGAAATTCCAATAGATTAGTAAACAGAAGGTCATTACTGAAGAACAACTAAACTTGTTCTTTGTTAATGACACAATTCTGACTTTGTATTTATCCTTACACACAGTTAACCCAGTCTCATCAGAAAACGTTCAGTGGCAACGTTGGTCCACTTGGAAAAATGTTACCGTCTCACAATCTGGCCTCTCAAAGTGTGAAATGGTAAAAAAAATTCTGAGCATTGTTTTGCATTGGCGTGTGCGCATGTCACGTGACTCCCGAGGTCTCGTCTACGGGAAGGAAAACATGGCGGACATTCCTTGTTTTTTCAGATGTAAATATAATTTTGTAACTTAGTTTGGGCATAAAAATACATTCTGACACCATTTCTAGCGAGAAATGTGGTCTTTGCTTCTACAGTCTTCAATCAGTTCGTGCTTATGATATATATTTTAATAGTTATCACGAATGTTTTTATGGTTGCTATGATGGTTGCTATGACGCTGCCATGCCACACCACGCCGTAGCGTTCTGTTTAAATCACCGTCCCTGCGTGGTGTCGTTCAGTGATCGTGAATTTTATTCATGTTATATAATATTAATATTTGAGGCTAGATTACACCTCTAATGCGAGGGATCCTGCGAGTCTGCTCATACCGAGACGGGCCCGAGTGAGACCGGACCGAGTGCGCGACGGACCGGAAGCGACCTGACGTGTGGCTATCGTAAAAAAAGTTTTTGTAAACATCCGGTCCATTTAACTCAGCTCTGAGCCCAGAAACTGGTGCGCTTGGAAGACCGGCATGTCATCTTCCTTCTGTCAGGTAAGTAGTTTATTGTTTTTAAAGATCGTGGTTTACAGTCCGAGTGCTAGATACACAATGGAGGCTATTCATCAGCTAATACTCTGTTACACTGTAGCCACATGCTTCACGTTAGCATGTGCTACCTGGGAGGTGAATACATGGTTGTTGAAACCAGTTCAAGACGCTTAGCTCATCCTTGAGGGACGCTACAATATAAATATAAACATGAATTTGATTTATGAATGCTTTAGATTAATAAGGAGTGTATTTGTCTACCATTACTCCACAATATACAATATTTTTACACGTGGCATCTATTGCACTTCTGTCCGTCCTGGGAGAGGGATCCCTCACATGTGGCTCTCTCTGAGGTTTCTACTTATTTTTACCCTGTTAAAAGGGTTTTTAGTAGTTTTTCCTCACTCTTGCTGAGGGTTAAGGACAGAGGATGCCACACCCTGTTAAAGCCCTATGAGATGAATGTAATTTGTGAATATGGGCTATACAAATAAAATTTGATTGATTGATTGATGAATATCAGATCAATTTGGTTTAATTTATGGTATGCAATATGACAATGTTTGCATGTTATGGAGTTGCGATTCATTTTATAAAACAATGGCTATGTTCTGTTTTTTAATCAAGGAGGATCCAAGTGAAGCTACAGGAGTTTCATTAACGTCAATAACATCATCCACATACCACGAGGAAGATGAGGGCGAGAAATGATCCTACCATTAAAGAGGTACTTTTAAGTTACATACAAGAAACACCATTTTATATAATATGCCGAATATCCATTTTTATTAAATCCCCCAAAGTACATTTGATCAATCATGCTTCCCTGCTGTGATTGTTTAACTGGGAAAACAACTTTTTCCACAGGAAGGCAAGTCAATTTAAGGAATACATGTGCAAAGTTTTCCTCTGTTATGTATAATGATGATCCCCATCAAACATATTGTTAGCAATATTTACACCTTTTAATTTATACTGCTTATTTCTGTCTACATGTGTGAATTTGCCTTCATTAGTTTCAGAAAAGAGCGATGATGTATCGGTCAGTGGGCGGCAGCACGAGACTCCGCAAACTAGTCTGTAAGCAAAGTAGACGAAGGCTTTGAGGTTGCGGCGTGCTATCATTGTTATTTTGATTAAGGGACTGAATATGTTTCATGCAGAAATATTTGCATTTCCCTTATATCTACCAAAACTGCATGTTTCACAGACTGCAGTTTTGTTTTGATCCGATGTGGTGTGTAAATACTAACCGTATCTGCAATGGGTTGTGCGCCATTAAAGTTTTGTAACTCTAATTTTGTTTTGACAGACTGTAAAAAGAAAGTTGAGAACATCATCACTCTACAGGAAGACACAGTCCAGTAATGGGTGTCAGAAGTTCAGTAGTGAACAACAGGTACTGTGGAAAAATGTGTGTCATTGTTGTACAATGTCCTTTGACTCTGTTTAACCAAGGTCAACACAAAAAGGTTTGATTGTTAACTGATATTGGTATGAATTCATGATATTCTCCTCTTCACAAGAAACAAACAATCAAAATTACTGGCAGAACGCCCTTGATGGACACTTCAGCTGCATCGTCAGACTGGCGAGACAGCAAGATGCCAACTTTAATGCCAATTTATTTGTGTAACATTATGTGACCAAATGTATAGATTACTTTTTGTAGATTATAAAAAAAAGATAACCCATTTATTAAAAAAACTACACTAGAATTACCGCACTGCGTTGTATGACTCCGCTAACCAGTGCAGTTTCTGTTCACATATTTCTACATATTTTCTCTCTTATAAATGTCACTGTAATCTCTTGACAACTCAAACCATAAGATGAGGTCTGTGTGGCCTTGACCTTTTGACTTTAAGACAAATACACAGTTAGACAACCCTGAAAACATACAGTAATGCCTCCGGCGACTCGCTATTGCAGAGGCATGAAAATGTTAGTGTAGTAGACTGGATTTTATTGTTGTTGCATTGGACATCTTGTATGGGTACACAAAAAAATATATTTGGTTTCACATTTTAGATGGCATAAGCAGAGACATCAACTCAGGAAAAAGAATTCTGTAGAAAAGAAAGCCTTGTATGTGTGTATAAATACATATACACAAACGCACCATCAAAAGGTTTTGTTTTTTATCACATATTCTCAGGTAATACTGAGGCATTTATGGAGATGGGACGTGAGGCCTTCTCTGCGTGGAAACAGTGAAAACACAGAGTTTCTCTGGTCTCAGCTGATAAGAGATCAGAGTCTCAGCTTCTTGATCAGAGCAGAAGCTGCAGTTGGTTTCTATCGAGATTCAGTATCTGTGTTCGCCTCCAGTCTGATTAGCGATTAATTGAACTATGCGATTCAATATTTTAATCGTTTGACAGCACTAGTTTAAATCAATGAGATCAGCCGTTATTGAGAAAATCTGAATAAAGCCAGTTAGCCAAGATGGGATATCACGCAATTCTGCTTGTCGTACACATTTGAATCATTTAGTTAAGTCAGGTTTAACTTATTCAATCTAATCTAATTTTTTAAAAAAAGCATTTGAATTGAGTTTCCTACCCTGTGGAGTTTTTGACCGGTATTCAGATTTTTTGTGAGTTTGACCTTTAGACCTTGTGGTTTGAGGACATTTAGGGTAAGGACATTTTGGAGGCTCCTCACTTTCAGAAAGACTTTCAAATGGCTGTTTAGGGTTTTAATGTTTAGGTCAGATTTAAGTTTACATTAGTTTTACACAGTGTTGCCACAGTTACTTTGAAAAAGTGACTTAGTTACTTTACAGATTACTTGATTTTAAAAGTAACTTAGTTACTTAACAGATTACTTGATTGATAAAAGTAACTAGTTAGATTACAAGTTACTTTATTATTTACATTCAGCAGCATAAAAATGAGAACCGGTTTTGCAAACACTCACTTTATTAGAAACTGCCGGAGGGGGCCCCCCCGCGCAAACGGAGGGTACATTAAGGCATTTGGTGGTTGTAAAGGTTAATGTCAGGGCAAAGGGCATGGCAATTTGGTGAAGATCCTTATCACTCACAAAGGAAAAATTACCCACAGAAAGTTTCTCAACAGCAGTGACCTAAATCTGGAAAAAGAAAGTAAAGAAGAGAATTTGGCTATAGATGAAATATGTAAATCTAGTCGATTATAGTAACGTATCATAAAACTTAAGTTCAAAGGAACCCTTTCACAAAAGATGCAACATCTATGAAGAAACACACAAAATAAAGGTTTAGTGTAAAAGTTCAATTTTAATCTATAAAATATACTATCACAGGTGTTGATTTTTACATCGCACCTCCACACACAAACAAATCATGTATATTCTGTGAATTGTTTCCACCTGTCATTGTCATCGAAAACGATTCTCTTGCCGAGGGATTTCCACATCCTCTTCTTTCTTCCAGAAGCCATCGAAGGAAAAGTAATACAACAGTGGGTCCAGACAGCAGTTGCAACTAGCAAGACATGTCAGTGGTGTGAGATAGACATCCCTTGCTCTGGAGAAAGCTACCAGTGAGTAAGGCAAGATAAATACACTGAACATCATCAAGTTCATGATATAAATCACCATGACATTCAACTTGTTGTTGATCCTGGAAGATTCCTTCAGATGTCTGCGTAGGGTCCAAGACACCATAGCAGTGCACACGAGGTTGACTGCCAGCATGGAAAACACTAACACTACATGAACATATATGGTGGGATATACAGCACGTTTCTGCTTATATTCAAAACAGTATGAACCATTTAAAAATTTATATAATGCCATATTCTCCGGTAAGTTCAGCCCCAACACAAACAGCCAAAGGAGCACAACAGCTCTCCATGCGTTGGTCGAGGTTCGTAGAAGGCGTGACCTCAGAGGATAAACCACAGCCAGCAGTCGGTCCACGCTGATGAAAGTGATGAGGATGGAGCTGGAGCGGATGTTGTTGAGAAAGAGCATTGTGTTACAGACACATGCAAAATTGCCCAGTGGCCAGGTGCCCGAGGCGTAAAAGTAGACCCTCATGGGCAAGGAGATGACGAGCAGCAGGTCTGAGGCTGCCAAGTTGACCATGAAGACAATGCTGGGGGATGTGAGGCTGTGGCGGCGGAGCAGAATCCAGAGTGACAGAGCATTGAGAGGAAGACCCAGTGCCGTAACAGATCCAAAAATTAGAGCGTAGGCTGGGTACGTCTTGATAAATTCTGCTCCATTTCCTAGCGAAGTATTGTTCGACATCTTTTGCTTCTGTGAGAGAGTCCAGGTGAGAGAATGAAACTGCGATATCCACCCCTGCTTGTGAACCACACAGAATGATCACTGTGAAGGTTGTGTCTACGTATTGAAGTGGAGTGGAACACCCGACAGAGGCGGAGCTCTGACAAGAGGCAGGAAGAGGTTTCACGTGGCGTTCAGTTGTGGTGGGGGGTGGAAGTCAAAGAAAATGGCTTTGACTTTTAACTCTATATTTATATGTATGCGTGTGTGTTGGGAGGCAAAGTACAGAAGAAAATAAAGAAAACAAACATGTTTTCATAGACTTTTGGCCACAAACGGGGACAGAGTGATATAAGAGGAAGCTTTGAGGAAGCAGAAAACATTTCATGTGGGTTTAACAGTTATCAAGTTCTGCATCTGTACAACTGAGTGTGAATGCAGCATTAAGAAAGTGTGAGCCAGGGTGTACACAGATGCCTCCAGATAAACGCCGACAATTCTGTTGTGGCGAGCACCATCTTCTTTGCTGTGGTGTCCTGGGGTGCGGGCATCAAGGCAAAAGACGCCAACAGACTGAAAAAACTCATTAGAAAAGCAGAGTCTGTGGTTGGCTCTAAGCTTGTCACCCTGGAGGAGGTGGTGGAGGAGAGGATGCTGGCAAAACTGCTGGCAATCATGGACAATCCCTCTCACCCCCTCCACACAACACTGGACAAGCTAAGGAGCAGCTTCAGCCACAGACTCATTCAACCCCGCTGCTCTAAGGAACGCTACAGGAAATCGTTCCTCCCAACCGCAATAAGACTGTACAACTCATCTACCTCTGTCAGAGCCACCATCACTGAACTGCACTGAATACCTGTCTCCTTGCACTGTGTAATTACCTCACATCATATGTGAAATGTTTTAATATAACGATATTGATACTAGATATCATTTTATACAATAATACTGTCTTTTGCACACTCTGTTACACTCATAGTATATTATATTATCTATTGTATAGTTAAATACTTATATATATATATACCCCCCTCTACTATATATCATACTATTTGTATATTCACTGTATGTATAAGTCTATATACACATATTTATACATGTGTACATATTATTATTATATTTACTATTATTATATATACTGTTGCTGCCATTATTAATATATACTGCTATTATATTGGTATAATTACTATCATATATAAATATATATTATGTTATATTATATACTATATATACTTTACTATTTTGATATACTGTCTAACAATAACAATAACATTACCATCATATCATCAGTACTATTACCATCATCTTGCCACTGCACCTTATCTACCTATTTATCTTGTGATTCTGTTTTTATTCTTTCTACCTCAGTACTTTTTATTTTATTTTTATTCTATTGTATTGTATTTTACTGTATTCAAATGTACCGGCTGCTATGACGACTTAATTTCCCTTCGGGGATGAATAAAGTAATCTATCTATCTATCTATCTTATGTTTAGGAAAATATAACATTTGCCATGCTCCCTTTGTTAGTTCAGAGTCTTAGCGTGCTGGCTGTTTGTGTCAATTAGTTTTGAAAAGTAGACAAAGAAGTACAATACGAACATATTTAAAAAAGCAGTTTCCTTGGGGGAGGTGTATGTGTGAAAAACATCTGACACGTAGAAGACAAAGAGGGTTTGTTGCGATAAGAGAACGCCATTGTCGACGTGCAGTAAATAAATTCTCCGCAGTGGAATTAATACGGTATGTCCTACCTCTGTCTGTTGCACTTGAGTCTGAGCAGAGAATCCCCCCCCCTAAAAAAGGCCAGACCCAATTCTTCTGAGATCCTCCTCATGTCTGAAAACAGCTTTACAGAGGGTTGCCAACTAACTGCACTTTTCTCTACATTTACTGAGTTGTACACTGTGTGAATCAAGTACAGATGGGCAGCAGTGCAACGCAGCCTGTAAATGTGACTCTTGGGGTACATTTCGAAATTCATAATTTCAAAATGCTGTATACTGTATATAGTACGACTTGCTAAAAATATGACAAAATGATTCCATATAAGAATATATATTGTGAACTCTTTTCTCACCAATAATCAACCCTCCATTAAACATCAACATTTAAATGTACTAATATGAGGGTGTCTGTGGCACATGAAGAAAAATACACACACTTTTCATAACAATAGGTTATTTTCTACCTGTGCACATGGCAACATAAACAAAAGAGCATTAGGATTTACACATCGTCACACAAACCGCCACCGTTTCATTGTTATGTGAATTTTGTTTTTTCATTTCTCTTGACATAAAATATCTCTAACTTTTTGCTGCACTGCCGTTTTGTCTCCCTCACAAACACAAAGACCAGTGTGTCACAGTTGGACAGGACACCGTCTGCACCGGGATCAGTCCCGCTGTGTCTGTGGCCTAGTGAACCGTTAAAACATTCATAAAGTCTTCACCTTCCTCTGCGGGAAGGCAGAACTCAGCATGACATTACAGAAAAATTCTTAAAATTGTATTTACTCCATATACAATCCGAAGCTATAAATATTTACAAAGAAATCACTTGAACTACTGAACCATGATATCTTCTATTCATTGAAAAGTACTGTAGGTGTCAAGGGTTATCACTTGAGTTTGCTGCATGCTAGACTTCCAAAGTTGTGTGATGCCACAACATGGATTAGATCTGAGCACGGAGAGAGAAACATTCCCGCTTCAGCTGGTGAACGTAAAAACAGCCTTGTTGTGCTAAACTTGGCACAAACTTCCTTCTGCACAACAAAGGTCAAACATCCAGGTCAAGCAAGCAGTTCCATGCTGAGTACTCTCAAGTATTGTGCGCGGGGAAACTTTATCTCTACAGTTATTATAATTCTTTGATTTTTATACTTTACATCTAATTCTAGTTATGTTGTTCTTATTTTGAGTCATTTTGGCATTTCCTTGTTTGGCTCTGCTTCTCTTTGTGGTCACTTTGTAGAGTTCCCTGTGGTATTTTGTTCGTTCTTCTTTGACATTTATGGCCTCTATTTTCCATTCCCATCGTCGTCTTACCTTCACCTGTCTCTCTACTGCTCCGCTCTGTGTGTTTGTGTGTGTGTGTGTGTGTGTGTGTGTGTGCGTGTGTGCATGAGTGCCTGTGTGCGTGTGTGTGTGTGTCTCCTTGTAGTATGTTTCTTTCAGTGAAATTTTGCAGCCCCCTTTACTGTGTATGGCCCTGGCTCTGTACAAGATAGTGCCTCCTTCAATGGTGTTAATGGTAGTGGTGCTTGTCGGCAGATTTAGTCCCTTTCAGACACATATAGCTGCTCTCTCTCTCTCCCTCTGTTTGCAGTATGAATGCTAAGCTAAGCTTAACAACAGCTGGCTTTACTGTCATTTTTGCTATAAAGACACATGAGTGACATCCATTTCCTAATCTACCTCTCAGAAAGTGTCTTAATTTTATACATTTCTAAAGCTATCCCAAAGTCAACACAGTAACAAAGTATGAGTCGTTTGTAACCTGATAAAGTGAGGTGATTTCATTTACTATCTCAGGTAATATACGTGGATAAAAGCGCGTCAACAAGAGATGGTCTGGTTATATGTGGATTTCACTGCATCCCAATATTATAATTGTGCTGATTGAATACACTATGTTACAGATATATTGAGAAATTGTAAACCTATCAAATTGCTTCTCCACATGCATGTGTTTGTTAGCTCTTTGATTAAACCTTTGTAAAACTGCACTCAGAGATCGCTGGGGGGAACAGTTGTGTAAAATCAAACTAGAGAGGCAAGCATCCAAACTCCATTCCTTTCACCTTTTGGGCCAAACTTCAATTTATCACTTTGGGACTTCTTCCTTCAACCTGTCTCAACCATTAACTTTAGAAAGACTGAGATCAAAATTGCCGCTGTAATCACAGTAATTATGTGATCTTAGCCAGTCTCCCATACTGAAATAAAGATGTGGCTTCTTTCAGGAGCGTCAAGCCGGCTGGTTCATCAATGCATGCAGGGCACAAGACACCCTAAATTGATTTCTCTGGTAAAAGCAAGGACGCCATTCTATGGGCCTTCATATTAAAGAAACTTGAGTGCTTCTCAAGACAGATAATCTTTGTCATTAGTGTTGCAAGTAAAAACACAGCGTTAAAATGCTTGGCTTGGTGCTGCTGGCGTTGACAGCTAGATGGACGGAAAGAGTGGGGAACAAATGTGGGAGAAAGGCAGGCTCGTCTCTCTTTTTCTGTGTTCGTAAGCATCGAGTCTCCTTTTTAAGTTCTGCTCTTTTTCTTTTCATCAACGTTGCAAGACTGCACATTTTTTATGCCATCTTTTGAAAAGGCTCAAGAAATGATGCCTGTTTGGCCTCGGAGGAGTGTGTTTTCTACTGAGTGCCACTTTAGTTATCTCCACCATTGTGGTTATTTTTTCTTCTGAATTTCTCTGTCCGTTGGTTAGATATCAGATCACAGAGCTGGTTGCAACATTTTTTTACTTCCTTTAACGTTGTGAAATATGGAGCTTTGCAACACTGCCACTGATCTTTTTAATTGATGTATATTGATGAAAACAAATCAGTCATGTTGGATATTTATTAATGTGTGTAATTTGGTGCGGATCCAAATAAAAATCCAGATCTAGTGTATTAAAATGTGCTTTCATAAGGGGACTGTTGAGTGTCATTATATTAGATTCTGTTTTCACTGCCTGTTTGTTTCTGAAAGTTCATATACTACGGCACAATAAGGTTCACAACAAATCCTACAAGACTGATCTGACAGATGCAGGGCATGTGAGTGTTAACCACAGACGATAAAGTGCAGAACGTTTGACAAAAAATGCAAAACATTATAAAGACTACACACACCAGACAAATGTGCAGAGGAAATATCGTTCACAGTTTTGGTAGGTCCGATGTGTGATTTGCTGAAGATACTTATCGAAGTGTGGGAGGGCAGAAACCTGCAGGAAACTCTGAGCATCAGATAATGTTATGAAACTGCCTTCTCTTTACTTGACTCACACACATTTATCTCCTACATATTACCAACCATAATTGAAGTTATTTTTAATCTGCTTTGTTGAAGATTTTATTATGACCGATGATCATCACACCTTTTTTTTCTTTTTTTCAAAATGTATTGTACATCAACACTGTTTTCATTATTATAACCTGAATTAATCTGAATGCATTAATTGTGACACTTTTAATTGTGCGTGAGGTTTTTAGTCTGTGTACGAATGAAGGCTCTGACATGTTTAGCCTGCTCATGAATTGTTGTTCATTTTGATTAAAAAAAGTGATCATTGATACTGGATTTGCTCATAAATTGATAGATTATCGATCATCTCTGATTCAGACTGTATATCATGTGTTCATATGGCTTGTTTTGGGTAACTGATCAGCTGGATCGATATAGTGATTGTTTGCTTGATTCATGATCTTTGGCTTTGAATGGTTATCCAGCTCGTAAACAATGATTATGAATGCAGTTTAGAGCAGGTTTGGCATTTTATGTTTTCATGTCCTCTGGTAGCAAGTATAGTCGATCCAAATACCCTAAAGCTGGTTGTTATTGTAGGGATTGTCCGGCCTGGCTCTGTCAAACCCTAATCTCTATAAACATATTCTCCCTGTGAATATGAAGTGTCTGAGGCAAGGTTTCACGTTAGAGCAGGCTTTCCGTGTGAAGAACAAAAACGGTGGAACACATTGACTAAAATGCATCGACTATTAGCTTTTTAATGAGCTAAAATGTCGTCTGGACCTTAAACATCTATACAAAGTATGGTTGTTTGTGCTCTGTGTGGAGAAAAGTTTGACTTGTGTGGACTAATTTGACTTTAAAAAGTATATAGCCAATGTCTTCTAGAGTGGAAGCCTTATGGTCAAAATATTGACCATTGCCCCCAGAAGCTAATTGATTGGTCTACTGGTCTAATCACAACCCTTGTCTGCCTGGAGTGAATGAGTGTGTTCTCTGTCCCAGCTGTATGATTTCTTGACCTTGAGTGTGTGCTGCTGGCTGGGTGTGACCACCCGATCCTCCTTGGTCCCACCACTCTGTCCACACACTCCAATGTGATCACTAGAACTAGAAATCAACGTCACCTTAAGTCATGGTATAGTCGTTTGGGGAAACCTTGTCAGTTTAAAGACTTGTTTATGATGACTCATATTTTTTGTGTGACTTCCCGCTACACCACTAACCCTGCTTGTCCTCCTCTTGGTTCAGGATCACTTGTTTACCTGCTGAGCTCAGTCACGCTCAGCCACTTCCCTCAGAAATACTCCATCATTCACATTCATTCTGACCCCCTCTCCTGGATCCCCCACACACACTTTGCCCCTCTGCCCTCGATTCTGAATTCCCCCTTTTCCCCTCTGTGACCAACTTTCCCTAAATTTGGGTTTGGTAGCTTTAGATCTATTATCAGTCAAGTTTAATAATCACTTGTATATACACTGTTTGTTGTAATAAACAGTATTATTAACTTCTTCATCGGTCTGTCTTATGTTCAGCGTGTTCAGAAAATGTACTGATTTTCCACTCATTGTTTTGACTTTGCAGTGCACGGCTTTACTTTACTGTTAACCAACCATTAATGTGTTTACATCACAGCAGGAACCTGGGTTCAGAATAAAGCTCAGATAAATAGACTACAGGCCTGCGCTTTCTGACAAGCAGCTGGTGAGGAAAGAGAAGCATCTAGCAGCTAAAGGGACATATTTTAGGAGGAGAGTAAATATTATTCATAAATTTGTCAAGTGGACAGAAACAAAACTTCAGATAAGGACTAATGTGGCTCTGTGCCTGATGTATGTGGATCTAAAGTGCATTTGTCTCACAAAAACGATCAATTAAGTTGGTGATATTCAGCTTATGTCGCGAAAAAATGATTAGTGTAGCTTTATGGTAATACTGCTGATCGCCATCCTTACAGTGAGGTATGATGGTGGCCAGTGGTCGAATGTAACGAAGTATTTTTACTTTGTTGCTGTACTTAAGTACATTTTCACGTATCTGTACTTTACTTAAGTAAAAATAATAGTGCATACTTTTTACTTTCACTCCGTTACATTTTGCAGCTATTATCTATACTTTTACTCCGCTACATTTCTACAATATGTGTCGTTACTCGTTACATTTTATGAACACTGTTTCGGGAAATATGGATTGAGTTGCTGTTTTTGAAGTTTAAACACGCACAAACACACACACACACTTGTCCTTACACCGCAAAAATACGTTTAGAATTATGTTTATAATAATGACAACAAGTAACGAAATAACCACAAACCTTGTGCTTTTATCAGCCAGGTGCTTAATAACTAAAAGTAATGCTTTTTCATGCAACAACGAGGCACACCTGCCATTTAGCAATCTTTTTCGTTTTTCAGGAACTACCCTTTCAAAATAAAAGTATAACATTTCTCTTTCCGTCTAAACCATTTCAAAATATTCAGAAGATGAATATTTTGGCTGCCTGACCAATTGCCAAATTTCAAAGGTCCTTCAAGTACACCAACTTTTCCAATAAACAAATGTTGTTGCTTATAATTATTACTAGTAGTGACATCTGTAGAGGCATGAGTATTACCAGTAGCTATATCTGCATTCTTTATCAAAATGGCACAGCCTAGACATTGAGACAACCCATTGTGTGAGTACTTTTACTTTTAATACTTAAAGTAAATTTAAAAGTAAGTACTTTTTACTTTTACTTAAGTAGGATTGTTGATGTAGTACTTTTACTTTTAATTAAGTATATATTTTCCTGGGTACTTGTACTTTTACTTAAGTACTAAACTTCAGTACTTCCTCCACCGCTGATGGTGGCAGTATAATGGTAAGTGGGTGACGTTCAGCAGCGGGGACCAGGAGACTGGTGGAAGATGACTGCAGTCAGATACAAACCTGTTCCTTTCAGTCCGACAATGACCTTTAAGCACACAACCACAATAAGATGAAGCTTCAGAGCAAGTCTCTGACTGTCCTTGAGCTGCGCAAAGCTCAGATTTAAACTATACAAATCCACATGCAAAGCTTGTGGAGGACTTGACGCAGAAATGTTGAACTTGTGCAACAAATTTCAGTTTTAGTTAGTGTCATATCCATCCTTTTCTCTTTGTTTTATTTGACCAACTTATATTTGTAAGTATTTGACATTGCATCACTTAATTTTGTCACTGACTGTTCACGAGCCAAAGATGCAAGGTTTGTGATGCGGGGCTGTATAAATACTGTAATGGAAAATTCCACTGACCAGTGTCTAAGGTATTGGAAATCCCCTGACTAGGTGTCTCACTGCTGTGATACTGTCTACCTGACAGGATGGAACCCTTATTTGGTGATGTTTTTCTTCTAACTGGTACCGGGGACGGACGGACACAGCAGATAAGACATAGATGATGATCTCATGTTTCATGTCTGTGATGTCTTCTTTTTTTCATATCATCTCTCATGTAATGCCTCTTTGTATAAGTTCTGGCTCTTGTGAGCTTGCAGCCAGTTGCTGTTGTGATTCCACTTTGAGAACCCGTGCTTGTAAACTCTGCAGAGATTATTAATATAAAGACTCAAAAGCAACTCCAGTCTGAGAATTTCATTATTTCAAATCTCAAGATGAATTTCTATCACAATACCCTGACTTGATAAAACTACTGCTACTGCATTAACCTGTATTTGAACTCTTTGATTGTACAGGAAGTTTAGCTAATGAGTCACGCTGCTGTGTCAATATTTACTCACCATAAAAAATATTGGAAAGTTTGTATTGCAGCCCTTAATACCTGCTCTAATAAAAATGACAGAAAAGTGACTCAGTTCTATGGACTAGCTTAAAGGCATGATGCTACAAACAAGAAAACCAGTGAAATTGAAATGGTTGAAGTGAATAAGGTCAGCGAATGTTAATTCCCTCTCCTCCTTACATGGTATGTATGGGAACAAAGAAGACTGGTGTTACAAGTCTGAAAATAGTTTTTTATCTTCACCTGAAATGAAATCTCTGGTCCATATTTCGGCCGGTGTGGATATTCTCCTGCACCAGAAGAGGTGAAGAGACGACCACTGCTGTGCTCACTTCATTAAAATGTCCATTTTGGCAACGGCAGGAGTCATAAAGAGTCGTGCTCTCATGGCCCACAGAGCAAATGTGTATGTGTGGGTGCATGCTCCCATGAAAATGACTGAACAATGACCCCAAGGGCAATGGATGTGTTATTGTGTGGGAATGAAGTGGGATAGAACGTGTTGGACGAGCACGGACCATTATAAATATGGACAAATTAATCGTTCCTTTTCCTGCGCGGCTGCAGTCAGTTAAACACCGCAGCTCTAAACACAGCAGGTCGATGTATCTGCTTTCTGTCTGTCACTCTCCTAGCCATTGAAGACCGCATTGTGAAAGAGCCGTGGATTTAAAAAGATTATATGCTTTAGGCCATTTCTCTGCCATTACCAGCTGGGCCAAAGCAATTAACCCGCTTCATATGTTTCATCTTGGGCCAGAAAAACAAAACAAGTTAATCTGTCCTAAGCTGCAGGGACCTCACTTTATTAGTCCCACGCACAGAGAGGAAGTTGGAAACTCAAACAAAAATGTTGCTTTATTGCCTTTGCTTTCCAATTAGTGGCTGTCATCTTAAATCTTAACAAGCTCTGAAAGTACAGGCTGATTACCTATGCAAATGAGTGGAAAGCTATAATAAAGCTGTCAACAGAAATAAACAGGTTTAACAGAAAAAACCCTGGCAGGCTTGAGAATTGCCTGCCGGGCCAAGCAAAGTGTGACAACACTCTTGAGAGTTTAATGTTGGAACAGAACAAGGTGACCAGTATTTTATAATACATACCTGTGGGTAGGACTACGGCCACAGCTGGTATTTGTGCTGGAATGTAACCTGGCTTCTTCCTGTGAACAGAGTGGGCTTGGTGCTCCCTTTTTGATTTGTTCTGTTGTTTTAGGTTATTAAAAATATCTCTATTACTAAAGAAATAAAAAAGAACAACAAATTGTTGCAAAAACTACAACAAATCCTTCACTTAGCAGCTTTTATCTGGACTGGGACCAGTTACAGATTACAACTGGAATGTTAAACTGGCATACTATTATATCCTTATAGCTACGTCTCAATTAAGGGCCGCATTATCCTGAGGCTGCATCCCAAGACCAATTCTGTCATTATGGTGCAGTTCAGCCTTCGTGGGCTGCGTAGACAATGGATGTTGGATATGGGATGTATAACACGTGGGACACCTCTCACAGTAGCAAAAGTGCCTAGAAATGTCTAGACCAATCAGAATGAGCAGGACACTTCCAGGCACTTATCATTGAGGCAAAATGCCTAGAAATGTCTGACTCTTGGAGTCAGGGAAGAACAATACGTGGGACACTTATAGGCACTTTACATTAAAGCAAAATGCCTTGAAATGTCCAATATGAGTGGTTACGGAAGTGCAATACTTGGGACACTTCTAGATACTTAACATTAAGCAAAAATGCCTAGAAATGTCCCGACCAATCAGAATAAGCCGGACACTTCTAGATGCTTAACATTGAGGCAAAACGCCTAGAAATGTCCCTCTCTAGGTGTTAGGGATGTACAATACATGGGACACTTGTAGGCACTTAAAATTATAGAAAAAGGCCCAGAAATGTCCCACACTAGTGGCTCAGGAAGTGCAATACTTGGGACACTTCTAGGCACTTTACAATATAGCCAAATGCCTAGAAATGTCCCGACCAATCAGAATGAGCCGAACACTTCTAGGCATTGAGGCAAAATGCCTAGAAATGTTTCACTCTTGGTGTTAGGGAAGTACAATACTTGGGACACTTGTAGGCACTTAATATTATAGAAAAAAGCCTAGTTTGGGAAGTGTTGAAGGTCAGGGAGAGGGTATAAAAACTGGTACTGGCTACAGCTAAGTCAAGTCAAAGAAATACGTTTGTTCAAGTTGTTAGCTCTGATCGGTTTCTTAACACTTAATTAGACAGACTGTATCTGAAGATGGATGACACATAGTCACTTCCTCCTATAAGTTTAGGAGTGTTGCTATTTTGAGCCAATATAGGGCCATAGTCTGCACATTGGTTATAGGGGGTATGGAGTCTCTGAGGTCCTGCTGCAGCATGCGCTCGACCACCTAAACTTCAGCAAACCACAAGGGGGCGATCAACACGCTTCGGCTTCACTTTTGGGGAGCTTCCATGACATTTATCTTCAGATATGGTCAATGGTATAACATGCTCTCATTAATACGGCTAATTTAACAATATATGAAAGCAAAATAGGTGGAACAAGGGAAACGCTTTTGTCAGTTTTGACACAGTCAAGTGTGACAATCAGTGTAAAATAAATTTGGATCAAATCAGGACAAAAAGTATCATCAGAAAATATTCAGATGATCATTGCTTATCAAAAAGTTGACATGAGGTGATGTTTGTATCTTTCCTCAGGCGAACTGAGGTGACGCAGCAAGATGCTGAACTTCTTTTGAAAAGCAGACCGACAGCTTGCGAGGCGGCTGGATCATCAATATTATGTTTTCGTGGGTGAATATAACACACTATAAAGTCATTGGGGCTGCTTTCACATTATAAGCTCAGTAAAAGTGTTGTGTGCTTTTTTCCCCACAATAAAAGGCTGAGGAGGTGGGCCCCCCACTCTGTATTAACGAAATGAAACGATTTACTGTCGCGCAAACTTCCCTCAGTCCAGCTGAGCCTATCATGGCCTCTCAGAGGATGACAAGTTGTGAGAACACAAGGGAGAAAAATCATTTCATATTCAAAAATCTAATAACCTTCTTCAGACTGCCAGGGTGCAAATCCTTTTACTGTGGTCGGAAAATTGAACTTATTTGATTAACATGTTTGCTTTCATCAGGAATGTCATTTCATTCAAGCATGTGTGTGTGTGCGTGTGTGTGCTTGCGCGCATGTTTGTGTGTGTGTGTTAATGTGCATGCTGAGAAATACTGCCTCAGTAGATTTGCTGTCAGTGGGTTGCTCATATTTTTGTATTTGCACAGTACATCCACAACCTTAAGGGGAAGTGTTAAGCTAAAAATCATATGTAGCTTATATCCATGCCTCCAAGACCTTTATAAATATGCATTAATGCAGCCAAGCTACACTGGTGCAAAGAGTAGAGACACAACAAAAATGAGAAAGGAAGTCTTTACTCACATGTACTGTATCTGTGATTCCCATTACTGCAGGTTGGGCTTCACAGGGAAGCTGTAATTGCACACGATACCACTTGTGCTAATTGGGCACGTAGCATAAATTAATTGGTTAACTTGAGAAGAACGGAAATGCCTGTTTATAAAAATAGGATAAGCAATAATCCCTACCTATATCCACCTGCACAATTTGTTTCACACAATTCCCAAGGATCACAGATAAGCACTGTACTGGGATATAAACGCTCTTCGACAGGGAGAGGGGGGGTTCAACACGCTCAGTATGCCATGATGTTGAACAGCATGGTGCAAAAACAATGCACGCTTAGCTGCATGGTTAGGATCATGATGAGTTAGATTCAAGGAAGCCTAAGGAGGAGGAGGAGGTGGGGGAGGCACCGAACAGCAGAGGAGAACGTGGGGCTGAGGCGGAGTGTTCTCTGGTGTGAAAAACTACACAGGTGATGGAGAATAAGTGCAAACAGAGAGGTGGCTGCTAAGTGGAGGGGAAGAAAAGAATACAGAGAGAGGTGACAGAAATTGTGATGCATGTGATAACTGTTATGGAAGTTTCCTAGAAGCTGGTGAAACCAGAGAAACAAGAGCAATTGTCACCTCCAAGTCTGAAGTTGTCTCCCACAGCATCCCAGTATATCTCCCTCTACTTGCGTCACCCATTCCAACAGCACATCCATGAAAGGCTTGAATTTCTGTCACCCTGTCTATGTTACATGTAGGTGTTCGCATCCTATTGGACAGTAAGCCTAAAGTGTGAATAAGTAAATCGCATTGTGTCCTTACGGCTTGCCACTGTTAAAATATGCAAAAGAGTTAAAGTGGGTGCGAGTTGAAGTTGATCCAAGATTCAAGATTCAAGATTTTTGTTGTCAAATGCACAACAATAACATTAAGAAGTCGCTGGCAATGAAATGCTTGAGTCACAGGCTCTCTTTCAACAATGCTCAAGTAATTACAACTTAAAAAATTAAATAGAAATAGTATAAAATAGAATAAAATAGAATAAAATAGAATATCAAAATTAAAAATAGAAAATAAAGTATATATATCTAAATATATATAAAAACAACTGAAGAGAAATAAAACAACAAAAGTGCAATTTGTGTAATGGCGCAAATTTGCAAAGATGTCACAGTGCTGGTTAAGTGGAGTTATTGCAGTTCAGAGGAGTTAAAAAGTCTTATGGCCTGGGGGAAGAAACTGTCTCTGAGCCTGTTGGTGCGGGCCCGGATGCTGCGGTACCGTTGGCCAGACGGCAGCAGGCAAAACAGTTTTTTGCTGGGGTGAAAGGGGTCTTTGATAATCCGGTTGCTCTTCTTCCTGCACCGCTGGGTGTAGAGGTTCACTATGGATGGTAGCGCCATCCTGGTGATGTGCTGGGCAGACTTGGTGTCTCTCTGTGTGGTGAATTGGAGTTAGTTATGAAAGTGTAGACACTACAATGTTCTGTTGGTTGGTCCTTTATCTAGAACCTGACCTGAGTATCTAGAACCTGACCTAGGGTACTGCTACAGAGAGAAGGGAATTAACACAGGCACCATTCTCCAGTAAAGATATGATGTGTAATATACAGTATATGCATAACATACAGTGGCATATACAGTTATGTGTTATGACGGTAAAAAATTCTTCAACAATAACAAACAAAAGAAGGCGAGAGAAAGTTAAAGAAAGTAAGGGAGATGAGGAAGAGGGTTTAGTTAGTCTTCCTGACGTGCTTTGTGTTTTCCATCTCCCTGGTGTGTCCCATGTGTTCAGGGGGGGGGACTTGCCCCTACACCAGCATGATCGCACACATGACAGTGAGTTTATGCTGAATCCTACTGCCGGACAAAGATGGTGAAATCTTTATGGACGGCCACCAACCACTGGTCACCGACATGGCTAGGATTTCTCCCAGTGCTGCTTAAAATAAACTACTGATCCTTTGATTTATTTATGAGCTTTAACTATAGGATGTTCAGCTACAGACACAAATTCCCTATCTGCACACGGAGCCCTCTCTCATATAGCGGATGAAAGGATGGCTCAGAGCGGGTAGCAATATCATTTTGGTTACCAGGGTTTTTTTGTGCTATCTACTGAGTTACATCTACATGGTATGGCAGAGTTAATGTCAGTGTTACCGTGACTACAGCGGTGTTTACAGTTGATTATGAAGCCTAAGGGAAAGGGGCGTGACATTTCTGACACACTGAGAGTGAAAAAAAAGAAGCTGTGTATATATATATATATATCAGAAATAACAAATTTACTGAACATTGCAGTGGGGAAACTTGTTCTAGCAGAACCCCACATTGGAATTATAAACCTGTTATAAACCTTGAGGCCTTAATAACTACGGTTCTCAGCTGTGTGCGTGATGAGACTTTAAAGGGTGCTCAGCCCTTATTAGAATGTGACATATACTGAACGTGTCCTCCCTTATCTGGCTGATCTCAGTAGTACTGACTTTCTGTTTCTGCTGTACAACTTTGTGGTGTGACAGACCGTCTTTGGAGCTGTTCCCACAAACTACACTGTCCTTGTGTGACTGGGTGGCGTTTTGTTTCTGAAACATGCTCAGTGCCTTTTTCCGATTCTTGACCCAACCATTCACAAATACCTCCTTTCTAAGATTTTGACAACTTTTTGCCAAGCGAAGCAGAAAGCTGCATTTCTCTCGAGGAGTACTCCTGCCATTTTAATGCTGTGGAAGCCTAAATCAAAATAGTCATCCTGAGCCCTCTCTGCTTCAGCTTGATGGCTGGTGTGCGGCTCTCTTTCCGTCTCTTCGTTTGTCTCTATGGTCTGCCCTCTCTCTCTCTTATATTTCAGATAATCTCCATATGCTTCTCTTTCTCCTTGAAAGTAAACAAATAGCATATGTTGTTACTAGGTGAGTGTTTCAGTAAAGATGTGGTGTTTAGCATGAAGTCCACAGACATAATGTATGTCCTGCCACAATAACAATGTTGACTTCACTATCTGTCCATCCACTTTTTCACCTGGTTCTTCCTGCTCTCTCTCTCTCTCCTCTCCACCCTCCTCTTGCCTTCCTTGCACTGACTATAACTAACACAAAAATAAAATGTACAGAGCAACAAAACATCATATAATGTGAGAATAAATAAAAACAGAGCATTTGTTTCGCAGATATATGTTATAATTAGTTGGGGAGAATCCACATTTAGTGACAGTATATCAATCCACTGCTTAGTATTGTATAATGATTGTGATGTCCACTGCAAAGAATGTTGGGGAAACAGTAGCTATCATGGGTTTATAACTATGTGGTCTTGACTGCCTGTCCAATTTCTCACCCGGCTCTTGTTCTCTTTCCGACTCTCCATCCTGCTTTCTCTCCTCCCCCTCTCTATCCTGCTCTCTTCTTACGGACAATAACATAACATAAGGTATATCATATGGAAACATCTTTCTCCTTGTCTGTCTCTCCATCATCCTCTCGCCCGCTTTGTGCTGATATCCAGATGGTAAACCTAACAACCAAAGAATTCATAATGTGAGAAGAGGAAGCTGAGGCGAATCTATGTCAATCTATGTTACTTAACGGTTGTGTTTCTGTGCTCACTGCAGTGAGCTAACATCATTTTGACCTCACTCTCTCACCTGAACTTTTCTTGAAAAATATATTCGGTTATCCATCTAGGGAAAAACAAAAATATGTTTTTCAATTTTTTTTAAAAGCTTTTTACCACAGCTAGACAAATGTATTAATTTATTACATTTAAAACCCCAAGATGGACGGAAGTGAATCTAGTTTTATTATTATATATTAGGGGTGCTGAGTGTAATTTTAGACGACAAACTCGCCCAAAGGTAAACTGCTGAAGCCTGTATTGCTGGATACATGTGAGGAAAGTCGGATTGGAGGTCGTCGCCACTCATTAAAAATACAGGGCCTCACTATTGCCAGGTAGCAGATGCAGCTGCAGCAAATGTTCACTGTATGAAGGCTCCTCTCACTGTTTCTCTCTCTTCTTGGTCCCACTCGGACCTCGGCTTTACACTGGCATTATGTCATATGCATAGAAATAGATTTGGAAATGTTCATCGGCCTGACATAAAATATTAAAACTTTCAAACGTCATAACACAGTTTGACATTTGAGGTTTTTCGTCTGATCTGTTTCGTATTAACAGTCTGTGGGGAAAGGTTTTTTTAAGCCCAAAATAGAGGTTTGAATTCTGTACAAACCTTCAAATCATATTGAAGAGTTGCGTAAGCACATTATTTTCATTTTATCCGTGCTTGGGGAGCCGGTAGGAAGCCAGAGGAAATAATACACTTTGTGCAAGGAAGGATTTAAAAACTAATAATGAAAGGAGTGAAATCTTGGACCAGGGCACCCTATTAAATCCCTGTAGTTTACAGATCAGATTTCTCAGTTTTACCCTGCAGTTTATTATATACAGTGTTCTAACTTCAAATTCTGTCTCCAAATAAAGTGGTGTAGTGGTTGACTAAGATAGATGCTCCAAAAACAATGTGATTGTCTAGTTGTTGTGGTTCCTTCCCATCAGACTTCTTTGATATCAACATGAGTAAAAGTAGTACAATGAGTTATTTTAAAGGGGCAACACACAGAAACCCACAAACTTTTGAGCACATAAACTCTAGAGTTGAGGAAATATATCACCTTGGGTACTATCCCTCCACTGTTCACTCTCACTCTCCCCGTCATTCACTTCAACACCCATTAAGATTCCACCCACAATACTGAAACAAAATACCCGCACTGGCTTTAGCACAGTGTCTTCTCACCCCATTGCCTCCCATCCTCACTACTTTTACCGGTGACAGACCTGCTTCTTAATAAAAGTGCATCACTGATGGCAAAAAAAAATGTCAAGGCTGCTTTGGCATTTCCCCCCCTTCACATCCTCCTTGCCAAGCTTTTTCTCTGCCCTGCCATTTCTATCCAAGCTGCAGACTTGCAGCCCAGCCCACTACCATCTTCTGTGCTGGCCAGGAAAAGTAGATTACAGAGAGAGAATGTCATAAACTCTACAGAGGGGAAGCATAGGTTGTCAATTATACATATGCCACTCTGCCGTTATCTCTGACTCGCTCTTTCTCCTCCCACTCCAAGCGACTTGGCCGAGGCTGGCCCTCTCTCATCCTCTCCGTGCTATCTCTGTCTAGGTCTGACATCTGTCTTTGTCACATTGCCACATGCACACACACGCACACACAGACACATACATACACACTCTTAAACACACACACAAGCCATCCCACACGGTAGCAGGAGGAGAGACAGTTGTCACAACTCAACCCAAAATATTCTGATAGCTTAGAATCCAGCGTGGTTGGAGTAGTGAGTGGATGGAGGGATGTGTTGCAGGAGATGGAAGCATGTCTACATACAGATGGCTCCATAAATAAACCACTTCAGAGGGACCCAGAGAGAGAGAGAGAGAGATGAAACTAGTGCAAAGAGTGTGGCTTTGCTTCTGATAGAAAGGAAGCTCTGGAAGGGTTTTACCTTCATCCACTATCTGGTTGCTGTGTTAGCTTCTTGCTTCTTTGTGGATCTTTTTCATTCTTTAGTGTTTTGTTATTGGTTGATATGCATTCATGTAAAATGTTAAACATTGGATCTGGTTAGTTTGGTGTCTCATTGTAATTTAGTGAACGCACTAAAAAACTTCGTAAGACATACGAACATCCTGTCGTTATCTCCTGAGAAAACAACCTGTCATTGTCATTCATTGGTGTGAACAATTACGGGACTTTTTCTGGTTTAAATAGAGAAAATCAATAAATGACATGTTGTAAATTTCGCTACCACTGTTATATTATTATGGTATGGCCATAGCATCCCCAGCTTCAGACACAGTACTCAACACTAATTCAAATGCGCAAAACAACATCCTTCTGCTTCTCACATTATGTTGGAGCTGAACCCTACAACCAATCAATTCGGTTTGTGGAAAGTCCAGTGAGGCCTAATCATTTTTCTTCAATTGTTTAATTATATCTCAACTTAAAGCAATTTTAACAATGCAAACAAACCGAACCATAGTTTAGTTGGATTACGATCGAGACCACATCTGTTGGTTGGACTCCATTTTGGTCTGTTGGTATGGACCATGGTCCTAGGCACCTTTGTTATTTTGGATCAAAAGGCACAGACCAAACAAGGCACCTGTGAAGCTTGTAGAAACAATGTATTTAATAAATGCACAGCAGAGAAAAACAGGAGAAAAAACAGACATGCAGGAGCAGACAGGTGTATGGGCCTCTATCTATCTCACTCACTGATTCTAGTGGTGTTTGGATTTCTAATGTACATACAGAAAAAACCTCTATAAATGTAAAGCATATAAAAAGTAAACTCTCGTAAATTCTGACACCATTCATGATCGTCAGTTTTTCTTTTGTATTGTAAGTAATCCAGGTGATTGTTCTCTGCACAGAGCAAACAGCAACTGCTGACAGAATTACCTGTCAAGATTTGCCACAATGTGAAAAAATAGGATGCAGGCTAAAGAATACAGAGAGGTGTGGTTTCAAACAGGCAGAAGAAACAGAGAAGGCTGGTAGAGAAGACAAAAACAGTGATTTGACGGCTAACTGCTGGTCTGAGGCAAATAAATAGGGAAAAGGGATGAAGGTGTGCACACACAGGGGGACCTCAGGATTGACAAATGGATGATATCTGCTGGTTTGTTACACAGAACCTTCTTGGAGCGCTTTTTTGGAAACTGTTCGGCAAAGGGCAGAGGCTTTCAAAGACTTCTGACCTAACTAAACGCTACAGCAGCATCTCAAGCCTACTCCACAATAAACGATTTTTTTGCCAGATTTTCCAGATAACAACAAGTTTTGAAAGTCGCAAACAAAAGCCCAAAACTGAGTTAACCATGGTTTGATCGACGGTTGCCATTAGATGTGTGAACTCTTCAAATACATGATTGTATGTGCTCGCTAACAGAGTGTTGACAGAAAAACAACATTTTAGACTAGGATATGGTATTTGAAAACTATATTCATTACCACATTTGATACCATGATAAGAAAAGAAAAGGCCCAGTTATATTAAGCACTATTGTTCATGTAATATTTTTCTTTGAAGCGGAACATATTTAGTTAAACCGTTATCAATATCAATAAATGGAAGGGATGTACACAGACAACAGTTGATAGACCAGATTGAGGATCAGTTGTTTTTTCTTCTGTCTTATTTCTAAGTGCAGCCCTTGTTATTATTTATATCAAAATTGAAATGAAGGGAGACATTGTTTTAAACACACCGTAAATCCCATGACAACCCTATTTGCATATTGCTTTTAAGTACTTCAGTAATGATTTTTTAGGGAAAGCGAAGTTTGATTATAAGCCACAAGTTAGTGTGCAAGTAGCAAAGTAATTTTTCCTGAATAATTTTAAAGAGTTAATGTTAATGACTTGAGTAGAATTACCATGATTTTCCATTTCTATACAAGTGCAATGACGTCCACTGAGGTGTTGATCTGTATCTTCAAGCCTGATGTGTCGTTCTGTCGCAGGATGACTGAATCTCTCTTTGTCGATATCAGGACTTCTGTTCGTCATGAAGAGAGCGGTGGGCTTAACACAGTAGTTGAAGAGATAAGAGAGACAAGGTTAAAAAAAAATTAGAAGCCTGGGCTTCAATAACTGGGTCCTAATCTATATTTTCAATGTATATTATAAAACATCTTAATATCAGGTGGGGTGATTAGATTTAGTCACTACCCTCCCTCCCTCCTTGTCTCCTGCACCATGCTGAGCTCTTGAGCTGTGGACATTTCTCCATTATTAGATGCATCGCGCCGCGGACCTTGATTCTAATGAATAACTCTAGCTCCGCTGCTTCAGGACAGACGCCCTGTTTATCTAGGAACATGAATATGAATTCAGAACGTTTTTATAGAGAAGATGAGACTGAAAGGTTTCATGGTGATTTAACACATTTGTAAATTAAGTTACTGTTGTCTATTAAAGCCTTTTCTAAATTTAAATAAATGGAGTTTTAATATACTATGGAGTAAGTCAAAAGGGTGTGTGTTCACATTTTCTAGGACAGCCGGGCCTTCATAATTTGTGCGTACGCATGGTTTGAGGAA
Organism: Pseudopleuronectes americanus; assembly: GCA_038501795.1. Classification (NCBI taxonomy): domain Eukaryota; kingdom Metazoa; phylum Chordata; class Actinopteri; order Pleuronectiformes; family Pleuronectidae; genus Pseudopleuronectes; species Pseudopleuronectes americanus. Next base: position 20,982,654 of record CM076719.1, read on the forward strand.
GATCTAAATTTGTTCGCAGATAAGGAACACATTTAGGTAAGACCAAATACATGAATCACAGATTTGTGCGTAAACGTTTGTACATTTGTGCGTACATACTGTTTGTGAATGATGCCCAGTGTCTCTTCTCTCATGTGTTGTCACGTTCAATCGCAGTTTGGTGACCAGACGTACTAGTTTTCTATTTCTCCTGGTGGAAGATGGTGAAGTGTGTGACCCCATGTCCCCAGTCAGACATGTATGAACTAAAAACGACTTACAAAAACTCCCTATCACACAAACACAAGTCATGTAGTGTAAACGGCACAGCAATCCAACGACTTTGAAAGTCACGTTGTCTGTACTTGGTGCGGCCTTCAGGAGCTGCCATTGTTGTTAATGAAGAATGGCTTTTCGATGTTGTATGAGTATGTTTGGTGAGTTCCTCCATTAGTGGATGCAGTTTGAAGATGGATTCTCTCTCGCTACTTATAGCCTCAGATGTGTTTCTTTGTACAAGCTCAAGTTAGCACTTGGTGAGAAGAGATGCTGGAGGGTAAGACAGTGGCAGAGGAAGACAAACGTGGTTGGTGTTCAAATTAATATTGACACAAATGAATTGCTTTGAAAGTTTTGGTTTCCACGTTACTAAAAAAGGAAGCAATATCTTCTGGGAAGGGGACCAACACAAAAGAACTAGAGGTGTGATCACACCACAATAATTCTGCTGTTATCTCGCTCGCAAGCTCTCAGATTTTTTTCTTCTTCTTCTGCAAAACACTCAACACGTCAATGAGTCGGCTTCACGACACACCTCCTTGTCTCTCTGAGGAGATTTCAGAGAGGTCTAGTGATTAGCACCGAGCGCTGAGGAGTCACTTCAACGTGTTTGCCACGGCGAAGGCGATAATCACTCAGTCACGTGTGTAGGCATGCAGAGACGTTTTTGGAAACCGACATCAAATATACAAATTTATATTTCTCTGAGTGATCACTGTAGAACACACTATTAAAAATGTGAAGAATGTTGTGAAAGAAACTTGTAAACCTGAAGAAGACAAGTGTGTTGAAGTGTGTCCTCCTGGGTCACATTCCAACAACACCTACATGGGTGTCAGTATGGTTTTTACTCTATTTCCATGATATACCTTTCAGAATATAGCTTCACTGTGCACAGCATCTTTCCTTTAATCCCACTGTTACCGGCCTTTTGTATGAACTCTCTCACATTCAGCCATTACCACCCTCGCCTGTCTTATTCAACTACTGCATGGGACCTCATTTATAAAAGAGTGCATATGATTCATACTTGTGTATACTGTGTGCGCAGAAAAGAGAAAATGGCTTTGTCAAAAGAAAGACCAGCACACACATCTGAACGCAGTGTTCTCTTTATACATCACACTCTGGAAACGTGCGTTGTGGACGTGCCTCATATTCCGACCACAATCAACCATAAATAGTCAAAGCAAAGAACCTGATGAATTCAGATGACTAAAATAAAATGTCCTGAGTGGTGATGTGTTGCATCAGCAGTAATACAGGGAGTGAGAGTGACTACGGCACAGAGGACAGGGCCTGACATGAAAAAAAGTGGTCGGATTTAAAAGTGGAGTCAAAAAGAGGATTGCTCGGAACCTGAGGGGATTTGTTGTATCACCGTTAGGCATAATTAATATCTCCAATCTATCAAATTGAAAAGTAACATATTATAAAAGAGGCTTTCTGAAAAGTAAATAGTATAACGTTGTATTTGTTTCAAACACATTCCTGTTGGCTAATTAACCCAGGGTAGAGTACTTGTGTTTGCACTGGTCTGTGTAATGCTGTTCTCGGTTCAGCACAAAGACCCAAGATCTGTAGAATCTGTACCAGCTGATGAGTCATTCATCATCATTGGCGATAAAATCTTTGTGGTGGCTGAACACTCGTTTCCTCCACGTATCCTCCTCTGGCAGCACACCATTTACTAACATCAGTGGTATTCTAACCTCCAGCCCTGGGACATCATTTAGAAATAGAAGTTTAAAGGCAAACACAATGTATTTTTTAAGTGGTCTCCAGTGTGCTCAGGGCATGTGACAGCACAGTCATATTCACTGCAGCGATTGCACACACACAGAGAGTATGAAAAACTAAAGTCATACTTGGTGATACAGGCTCTGTGTTATAGAAGATATTATTCAAAATGAAGAATCACTCTATGCGGTTGTTTTGTGGTATCTGAGCTTAAGTTTTTATGCTTTAAGTTGTGTTATATCTTTTATAATTGAAGGTTCCTATGTTCCTATGTTGCGCTCATGGTTTTAATGTTATTAATGAAGGGGATCAATAATCTCAAGTTTACCACTTAATGCCTGCATCGCAACTTTCCCTTCTCCAAAACGTTCGTACGCATGGGTCCGAGTGAGCCTGCACGTGCAAAACATGGGGTTGAAAGATCAGTATGCAACAGTTATAAAGGAGGCCCACTGGTGTTCGGCATGATCTCCCTCAGTCTCTGCTCTGAAGCATTGAATCTCACCCAAAACTCAATCATTGGCATCAGAAATAAGATTAACACTGTCCACCCATTTTCCATTCATAAAAGCTTAGACTATATAAAATAAGGCTGACAGTGACTTGACTTTCAACGTGCACTTCCACATATCAGGCATTTTCTGATAAGGTAAGAATTTAAGAGCCGAGGAGATTTAAAGAGCTTCTGCACACAAATACACAGACATTCTTATATTCAGGACTCCTTGAATATAGATTTTGTCTGTGAATGACAGTTTTTGCACTTTATGTAAATGTCCCAAATAACAATGTGCAGACTGTAATTACCATCACCCGTGAATAAGAAATAGAAAATGTGCTTGCTGTTCAGAGCAGAGAGCCTTTTTTGTCCGTAAGCATTAATTGATAATAGTCCAGGTGAGGAGGAGACTGTGGTTATGGGTTAGGATCAGGATCAGGCAACTACTAACTCTGGCTTAGGTTAGGAAACGATTACTTAAGGTTAATAAAGAGGCAACTGTTGATTTCAGGACTGTAATAATATGCAAACCAAGGTCTTAATGATAGTAAATCATAGTAAAGGCCGACCCACCGACCCTGGCTTACACATCCTTTCTTTCTGCATCTCACCACAGAGCACACAATACTACGTGAATCGGCTCTTAATGTTACATACAGGTATAAATCATGAGGTGTGGAAGTGTGCAACTTATAACTGCAAGGCTGTACAGAGCAAACTGTATGCTGTGCATGGATGAAAAGGATGAATTAACGGCGAGATGCTATATAATAATAACTATTATAATAATACATTTAATTCATTCGGATCCTTTCATACATACAACGCAGCTTAAAGTCTTCTACAATAAAATCAAAGACATGAAATAAGATAGAATGATAAGAACACTTTAGCAATAACACAGTCTTAGGATAAATGCATAAAACTAGCAAAAGGTATAAAAAGAAGTAGAAAATAAAGACGATGGTGTTCAGAAATTATCAAATATATTAAAAGCAACATCATAGAAATAGGTCTTGAGTTGTCTCTCAAAACTATCAACAGAAGCAGCTTGTCTGATGTTTAGAAATCTGCTTCCCCAAACATTTTCTAGTTCATTTTGGGGATATTTAGCAAGCCTGCAGTAGAAGACCTAAGTTAACGGTTAGGAAAACACTCTGATAAACGATCAGAAATGTATGAGGGTGCTGTAGCATTACAATTTTAATCGTACTAAAACTTTCAGCCTCTTTAGCACCAGAGCTGTCGGCAAGAAGAGTTAGCTCACAGCCCCGGGCTGGTTTCCAGTCGACTTTGACAGTGGCTGACAGTCAAGACAACATCTACGGTAACTCGCTGCAGAAAGCGGCCTCTCTGGTTATTGACTATCTTGAGTGCAACCAATTTGTCATGACTTCTGCATAAAATTAAGATGTTTTCAAACAAAACAAATCATGGCTGATAAACCAGCACATCAAACCGATCTGCTCCGCACAAAAGCTTTAAGTTGCAGAAAATATCAATGTCTTCCTGACGTGGCAAGTCTCAGAGTCAGTCTCGGGTTGTAACGAACCAAAACAAGGATGATGGTGTATGTTTCTGACTGTGTCCTTCCTTATTATTCGCTCCATACACTGTTAACAAACCCTCATGTTATCAGCCATGTTCATATGGCAACACTTATATGCAGGTTCATCAGCTGATTACATGTAAGCATGGCTTTAAATGATCAGTTTTCTTTTTAGCCTCAATATAAGCCTGTGTTTATTTGCATTACACTTCTTTAAGAGCAGAAATTAAAGATGGATTCACACTAGAATGGAGGAGTTCCACTTAAAGGATGTTCACCCACTATAATCAAGATAAGAGTCTGAGAAGATTCAGATACTAAAATTAGAAAAGTAAACTGATGAATTTGTTCTACACTGTAAAAACAAGCAATGTGCATATTTAGTGAGAATAAAGAAGTTTGTGTTCTGTGTTGTGGTTGTGAGCAGAGGAGAGAGGCTTGATAAGGATAGATCTCCACACATCAAGTCTTTCAAAACACCTCGTCCTTTATTCACTTTCTCATCCTCTCATCTGTCTGCCCACTTTAAGCTTGTATTACAGACCCCTCATTTTACATCTCCGTGAAAAGAAATCTTCTATTGAGAGATTTATTGCCGCTTTAGAGCCAGAGCAGGAGTGGGAGTTATAAAAATCATCCACAAGTGATGAAGATACAGAGGAAATGGAAGCGAAAGCTAGAGGAAGGGGGGCATGTGTCTGGGAGTAAGTCAGCGTTGCAGCCATCTCTGTTTACAGCGTTGTGAGTGCAGGATTCCAGCTGTCAGTGAGTGATACCAGGCAGGTTTGCTCTACAGAAACCCCCAAGTTCCTGAACTCTGTCAGTGTGCCATCTTCTTTTCACAACGCTGTTAGATCTCACATCCGACTGCCGAGGAGAGGCTAGTGCAGTCTGAAGTGCCACATAATGTACCAAAACAGACAGTGTGAACTTCTACAGGGATACGCCACAGTGAGATTCAAACACTTGTGTTCTTACTGAACTTGTCCTGTGATTTCACAGTAGAAAGAGCAAGATAAATGGAGTGAACTGCTCATTACGGCTGCTGCTGGAGTGAATCACATGCCTACCTGTGTGTGAGTGTGTGTGTGAGTGTGAGTGTGTGTGAGTGTGTGTGTGTGTGTGTGTGTGTGTGTGTGTGTGTGTGTGTGTGTGTGTGTGTGTGTGTGTGTGTGTGTCTGTCTGTGTGTGTGTGTGTGTCTGTGTGTGTGTGTGTTTGTGGTAGAGACCATTACAGTCCGTTGGATCCATATCCTGTCTTCCTGCAGCATCTACACACTAATGATCTGCCATCACTTCTGAGGTTCTCCAGCCGGGGCACAGTGACTAACTAGTGGATGATCTAATGTACCTCATACCTCCAGCCACACAACAAACAAACACACACACACACACACAAACACACACACACACACACACACACACACACACAACTGTATATATTGGACTACCTCCAAACACACAAAGGCCCAATGTAATAACCATTGATCCTGGTGTTCGCCTCATATCACTAATAGATGTTCTATGGTCCTGTGTCGTTGTTTCCAAATGATCTCCCTGGTTGTGACACCAAATGGCCCAGTCCACCACAAAACCACTGAGATAGATCCTTAGGCTGCTCTCCACTATTGGCCAACGCTGGCATCATCCGTCATGGTGCTGCAGCTACGCGTCTATAATACCCTTCATACCGTCTGGAATGATTCCAGTTTTTAAAATAGTGTCAGGGACTTGGTACAGTGCACTAAAAGAAAAGGAAACGTAAGGGAAGACGAGAGAATATGAAAGGGAGGAAAAATGACTGCAGTAGTGCGGGTAAAGAGGACTCCTATTAGGGCAGTGAAGGGAGAAATATTGGCCGGTGTAGCCCTGCACCATTTGTCCTCGTCAGGATCTTAAATAGAATCGGGATCAATTATTTATAGGGTCCATAACTGGCAATAAATGTTAGCTGAGACGGTGCAGCCTGGGCCAGGGATAGACAGAAAAGTAAGGTTAGAGGCAGTTATAAAGGGCCGACTTTTAAAGTCTGGACAAAACAGCTGAATAACCAATTACAGTTCAGACCTCGAAGTGGCATTTAGAAGCCCTTTCAGTGTGTCTGATGTGCCACTTTCACTGCATGACAATCTGTGGAAACACAATGCTGCCTTGAACCTAACAACCGACAGCAACATCAAGTCATCCAAACATGACTGATCCCTTCAGAAGCAAACGTTATCACACAATGGCCTCAGAACTCATCACTTGGCTGAGGAGCAGTGAATCAGTGTGGGAACATGCCAGGTTATTGTGTACTCTGCTGCGAGTAAATTATTTTTATTGCATTTTCTTCTGACCTTCTGTTGTTCCTTTAATTTTCTCAAGAACCTCCTCATGGCGAGTGTGAAGTTATTGAGATGTTCTCAGGGAGGTTACAATCTGGATAGCACGGGCCAAGAAACCAGGTACTACTGACAGGTACATTTTGAATGGGTGCTGCACCAGTTCTGTCACGTGAGTGTATTATTATGAGTATGTACAGTAGACAGTACAGTACAATACACCCATGTCACCTATGTGTCAACTGAGAAGAGTGATGCTTGTGTATTAATACGTCCCCTGTGCTTGTTGTACTCAGCAGTTATTTGTCATGATGTAGACAGACCAACATGACGTGCGCAACATTTGGACAAATACATCTCAGAGAGATCCCTGATGGCTGATTATATTGTCAGACGTGTTTGAGGCTCAAATTGAAAACTGTCGTGAACTGAATTACCTTTCAATCCTTAAGACTTTCACGTTATCAAAGTTCACCTTTTCCTGGCAGGATTCAAACTGCACATTCAGGCAAGACATTCACAGAATGTAGTCTGTTTGATGCAGTAAGTGCGAGTAGGAGTTGCTTTTCCCCAGTTGTTTTCTGCAGAATGAGCTCAAAACGTATTTGCTACCCACATTGGTCATAATGTTATTTGAGCTTATTCCAGTCAGGGTTGTAGTGGCACCATGTAAAGGTAGTATAGAGTTCTGCTCAGGGATCCGAATCTTTTTCCAGGCAAGACGGGATACAGTATATAATCCCTCAAGAGTGTTTGGGTCTGTTTGACCCAAGGCCTCATCTGAGTTGGCTGTTGGATGTGCCTCAACGGGCTTCATTCATGAAGGACAATAATTTCCATGACAATAAGGATGGGAGCATAAGAACACAACATGAAAATGCAAACTTTGCCTTCGTCCCAGTTTCTTGTTCATCATGACAGTCTAGTGCCATTGCCAACGTTCTCCTGGCCTACTCCCTTGGACCAGCAACTATGTCAAAGCCTGGAGAAGTATATATAGTTTTCCAGCATAGTACTAAGGTTTTCGAAATCCTTTTGCAACAGTAATCATATATCAATCATGACTGGTGGTTCTGAATGGCCACAATCAAAGGCAGTGTAGAAGTAATGCATATGAATCAGCAGAAAGGAAGAAAATGCCCTATACTTACCTCAACTACTCATGCAATCAACAGAATAGTTCAATTTACCTCCTATTAATTCAAACCACTAATGGTAATCTGTCGTTTTTTCACTCAAGCTAAAGTGTGAAGGTGGATCAGTGACGACCAAATGCACTTTGAGTTTGAAATCTCTGCTCTACTCCATCAAATTGTCCCTTGTATTTCCATCCTGGCGCAAAAACACAAGCCTGAGGCAAGAATTATCACACAGAGACCGTTCTGGTGATAATTGACTAAAGGAAGGCCAGGCACTTACTGATGAACATGGAAACACTCCACTGTGCATCTCCAAATGGCTTTAGCGAGCTAATGGTGTTGTGGGAAAAATGAGCTCTCATAATGCAGGGGAGGTAATGTAGCTTCCATCCCGGCTAATTTTCTCCCAAACGAAAGAGATAATCTGGACCCCCGAAGGCCTCCAAGATTGAAAGCTTTGCAAGCGGAAAGGCCAAACATCTAATAGAAATTAAACGCAAACCTGGGCCAAAGTTTTCTCATTTCGCTCCCACGTCACACATCAGAGGCACCGACGGTGTTCACATGCCTACAGTGAGGAATACATGTGAGACAACAATTGACCTTTTCCTTTTTATCTGCTTTTCCTCCTTCCGGTTCCCCCTATTTCTCTCTGTCCTCCATCCTTCCAATGTCATCCAATGTCTTCTTCTATTTCCTACTCATTCCTGTCTTCTTCTTATTTCCTTTCTTTCCTTCTCCCTCCTTCAGTGTTTGTCATCGAGGGCAGTGAGAGAAATGCAGAATGTTTGTGACAACTGAGGCACTTCCCATTTCTACCCAGATGGACTGGCAGCTAACCGTCTCAACAGAACAGACTTGCATTTCCACCAGCATCTCATGTCCTCTCCTCTCCTACATCCAGTGTATTCAAAATATCTTGATCCCAAAACATGATGTTTTAAGTAGCTGCTTCAGTTATCCTACTTTTAAAGTAGCTACTCACGACTTGGCACCTTAAGATTTAGGTGAAAAGGTCAGTGGTCACTTGAGCTTTTATTATTTGTTACATAATATGATCATATGTAGTGTAGGGCAATTAAGGAAAAACCAAAACCTGCCTGTGATGGTGCTGTAAACCACCTCACTCAGTGTATTCTCATGGGTGGTTGGATATGAATAAAAACCACAGACTATACTCTTTTTTTCCTCCATCTATTCCATGCATATTTTCAGTCTGAGTAACTGAGTGCAAATTCTGTAAGATTTCTGACAAAGAAAGAAATATAAATATTTCAAAATATGTGTGTACTTGGGTGAACTGGAAAAGATGGTATGTGGACAAAAGCCAAATGATACATACTGAAACAGAAACATCCAGTGAAGCCTACACGGAGAAGATTGAAGAACTATGCTGGGGCAGCTGCTGCTCAGGAGGTAGAGAGGGTTGCTCACAATCCGTGGTTTAATTCCAGTATTTATTCCCAGAGGTCCTTGGGCAAGACACTGAACCCTAAATCGACCAACTCCTAGTATTTGCTTTACAGTCGCAAATGCAACTCTGTGATAATTTCTATTTTCTTTTGCTGAATCTTGCAAAATGTGTTGCTAAATTTAAAAAACATGTCTCATGACTTCATGATGTAGGAGCGACCTGGTTGTAAGACTATGGGTCACTTATTGACAACCTGTAAACTGGGAGGAAAAAGGATTATAAAACTAAAATGCAGAAACCCAATATATAATTATCAAGGGCTGTAATTACATTGTTATATAAAATAATGTCTGTATTTATATGATAGAGACTTCCAATCTAGATTCAAAGAATTTGCAAGCAGTGGCATGTGATTCATATAAGAACACCATGATAACGTACAGTAATCTGAACCACTAACACAAAAACACAGGGGGGAGCACAGGGCAAACTAATCTTCTTCACCCATCTCCCTCCTTTGACGTGCCCGGTCCCACACTGCAGAATGTGAATCTGATCACCCTTTCCCTCGCTGATCCCTCAGGACCCACAGCCCTTTCCAACTGCACATAGGAAGCCCCATGCATAATGCATCACCATCCAGGCCTATTTTAGAGCAGCAAGGGGGAAAAAAATAGAGAGAAACACAGAGTTTACCAGGCTCCCGCAATCAGTCCCACAGTCACTCGTGTTTCTGTGGAAAACGAGGTCTCGTACCGACTGCACGGAATTACCAAGAGGAAAACATGAAATATTTAGCATTGTCATCCCCTTCTTCCCCAGCACCAACTTCCTGAGGGTAAAAAAGTGTAAAGAAAGTGAAAGATGGCAGAAGGCGTACGGTATGTTTTTCTTCTTATGATCGTCTGGATGCTTTTTCGGGAGGTTGGATGTGTGAGGAAACACCACATTGGACTGGAAGAGTTTTTTTTTCCCTCGGGAGATGGGATGATACACGGAGAGGTGGAACATGGGATTTGATTTATACTCCCGCGGACTGAATGGGCTAGCATACCAGGCTGGTATAGGTCGGATCAAAGCAGGCGTGTCGGAGAGTGATGATGGTCACGCAAGGCGAGGCATTTAGCATGCATTAATGGACAAGCAACCACAGGCAAGTGCATATAGTGCATGCATACATTCATGACAGGACCTACACAAGGGGTGACCTTGGTAGAGAATAAGCATCCAAAGGTAGCTTGAGAGCGTCTCTGCGGCCTCCATATTCAGTTGAGAGTAGAGGACTGGTTCATTGGTAGGGGAGTGGGGAAGGGGACACAAGGCTGCTGAGTCTGAAGATGAACAGGGAAAACTGACTCAGGATGATTATCTGGTATAAAGTTTGCAAGCTTTAATTAAATTATGCTAAAGAGCAAAGTGTAAACAGAGTTTTCCTTGAAGATATTAATTAACTAAAGGTACAGCAGCTGAAGTATTAGTAAAAAGTTGGTGTCATACAGACGTCCTTTCTTTTCTCTTTCATTTTAATTTCTTTTTCAGATTTGTCCATCCACTGTGCATAAAGATGGACGACATGTCGTCTCCCAAAAATAAAGCCAAAGCGTATAAATTGCCCCCTGGTGGCTGGGTGCAGAATGGGTCATAAACCTTGCCTCCTCCAAGTTAGTGCTGCTAGCTCGGATTGATGCCAGGATTTGTCTCCAGCGAGAGTCATTCTGTTACTGATTTAGTGACATTCTTCACATTTGGGTCATTTGCGTCGTCGCCTCTACTCGCCTCTTTGAAGTGACCCGTGATTGGTCAAGCATGTGTATTAGCAGGACCTGGCTAATAGAGGAAGATACATAATATGGCTAATGAGAGAAGTAACTCGATCGTGTCCCTAAAAGAAATACAGTTCAGTCGTCGTTGTGATCAGGATAAATTGGCATTTGATGCATTAATGTGTGAGCAGCATTTTTACTATTATAGTTTGTCAAGGTGGAGCTCACTCTTCTGTATACTGCTTGTAGATTATTCTATACCAATGCATCGTATTAAACTGATTTCTTATCAGTTTATTTATCAACTCTGAATCTGAAAAGTAACTACTAACTTAAGATATCAAATTAAGTAAAAAGTGAAACAATTCCTCCGAGATGTACTGCAGTAGAATTATAAAGTAGCATAAAATTGCTAAAAATGTAGCTGAAGGACAGTACTTGTAATTGCCCACAAATACAGTAAAATATGTATCCTGAGGAACAATCCTTGTTTTATGTTGCCATCTAGTGGATAATTTATGATCTGCACTGCTTAGCTTAGTAAGAAGAACACAGCTAGGTACTAAATAATAATAATTCTTATTAATAATTGTTCTTGATTTGTTGCATCTTTAATCAAATGTTATCTGATGAACTGAATCTGATGATTGTGAGCCTCACCTATTTATTAAGCAGGTCTGTCTTCATATTCAAAGACAAATCCTTGTCTTGTGATAACTGGTGGTATTCCTATGTGAGGTGACCAGAAAAAAACACATTCTATTCAAATGTACGTAATGCAATGAGACAATGTGGAGCTGACTTGAGTTTATATACCCATTAAACAGGTAACCTTAGCCATCATCGCAACAGTGGCACCCCTGGGAAATTTGGAAGGAGCCACCACTGACAGGACCTCAATTTCCCGGCTCCCCTCCAGACTCAGTGCTGCGCAGACTGTGGCTCCAGACTGCAGGGTAGCAGCATCTGTATCCAGGATAGTTTAACCCCTCTTCATTCAGGAGAAAACATTCAACCAGTCTACGGTCCAGATAGGCCTGATTGGTAATTTTAAAATACTCTATTATTAATTAAAGGTGACAGGGCAATAATTGAATACCTTTTAAAAAGTACAGAACGTTATAATAACTTTATATGATCCCTGAGTCAGACCTAGAGAATAGTCCTCAGCCCCCTCTCTCTTGAAGCACCTGCTGGCCTCTGAATAGCCCTCATCTATTGATATCAAGGCTGTGAGACCTGGTAGCCGTTTATTCTCTGCTCTCACCAGAATTGCACGCTGTTTGTCAGTGTATAGTCTTAAAATGGACTGTCTATCCCGAGCTTTTGTCCATTGTCTGAGAGGTTCTTCAGTTAAAAAACAAAATGTTCTGCCTCTTTGTGTGAGTGTGTGTGTGTGTGTGTGTGTGTGTGTGTGTGTGTGTGTGTGTGTGTGTGTGTGTGCGTGTGTGTGTGCGAGTGTGTAGGAATGCCTTCCCTCTGCAGCCTATGTAACATTCTCTCCCAACACAACCACTTTTCATCTTGTACTGACGCATGTAACACGTCTGCTTTTTTTTTCTTTTTCAGAAAGGCTTCCATAAGGAGGATAAAAGAAAAAAACATTGAATCATGTGAGAACACTGGGGCTCTTTCAATTCGCACAGGGACATCAAAGCACACAGCAAGACACTGCACTATTAGAGTCCACGGGTGTGATGAAAATATACCACAAATATATCAAGTCTGTTCTGAAATCCAGGTTTCAGAACAAACAGCAGCAGACATCTCTCAGTCATTTGTCTCCTCTGGGGATTGTGATTAATCTAACCTCTGATGTTTCTGAAACAACAGGGAGGAGGAAGAGATGGGAGAGATGAGCGGGCCACTTGGGGAGCTGCATGGGGATGTCGAGGCTCAGTAATGCAGTGCTTTGAATGGCGCGTTAATGAACTAAATTGAATTGAATCACACAGGATATTGAAAGTGTATTGTGGCGAGTGACAGCGTCTTGCAGTTAAAAGGAGATAGACGGAAGCTCAGCTCTCAGAGGGAGAGAGGCTAGATGTCGCACAACAAGAGAAGTGCAGGACTACTTCACGGCCTGTCCACGACAACGTACAGCCTGACACAATAGGCTGAGAGCTGTGAAACCGAGCCAAGTTGTCAAGACACATTCAACACAGAGACATGCATGATCTAATTAACAGAAGGAATGTCACTGTAGTGAGAGTGTGGGCATGTGCCTCCAAGGTTATGGAGCGCAGGATGTGCCTTTAGGTGTGAATTAGGCAGAATTAAAAATAAATCTGCTGTCATGCATTATTGACGCTACCCTAATTGCATTTGAATGAGTGTATAGACGCTGCGTATACGTGCAGGCATCTATATGCAATCAGGTCCCTCTTACTTATAAGATTACTTCTAATGATCTTTTCTCTCTTGATGATCACTGTAAATTGATCTTACAAGTTGCAGATTGACTCCAATTCACCTGGCGCAAGCAAAGGAAAAAAAAATAGAGCTAATTTCCACCATGTTGGCCTCTCGGTTGCCAGATGGCTGAGGGTCATCTTAACTTTGACCACAGTACAACATGTGGTCCTACTACGTAGAGCAGAGCAAATTGCTGCCTCTGGTTATGACGAGCTTTGAGTTAAATATTGCAACACTGCCCCTGTGTGGTGAAATGATAAAAAACTAACAGGTTCATCCAACCAAGTTGAAAAAAGAAACTTGAACAAAAAACAATCTCTTTGATTGTTAGTGTCTGTGACTCTAGGCTCTTATTGGTGTTACTGCTTTTAATATATGTAGTATATGTATATATATATATATTAGTATTAAATAGGAATAGGAATTATTCTAAGTGCCATGTAAATATGTGTGTGGAGTTTTTAGTATAAGGGGTCAGCTGCATATTTGTGGTGCAGAGACAGCACAGAATTGTAAGTTCTTATAAGTTGAATTGAATTTTCAAATCTATAAATTAAAGCCTGTTGCCAAATATGCAGAAAAAATTAATTAATGCTTGTGATGTAAACATTTATAAACTATTTTAATCAAACACTCACACGGTGTGAAAAAAAAAGCCATTAAAATGGATCCATTAAATTAAAAAAGATAATTAGGAAAGAAAACATTTATTCTTCAATTCATTGTTCAAATAATTTTCCTAATTTCAATCAGGAGCAATGAAAATAAAATATCACCAATCTATAACTAACCGGTTGTGTCAGGGCTTTGCATTTGTGTGTGTGTGTGTGTGTGTGTGTGTGTGTGTGTGTGTGTGTGTGTGTGTGTGTGTGTGTGTGGGGAGGGGTGGGGGGTGGGGGGGGTGTTGATCAGGTTTGATTGACACTGCCGGGGAGACAAACAAAAACCCAACAACTGTCATCGAGTGAGAATGTCCTTTGTGCCAAATAAACAAAACCCACTTCAAACCAGTCAGATGAGCAACGGAAAAATGTAAGTGGAAAATAATGTGTTCATAAAGTTAAAGTTATTGAGAAGAAATCCGGGCTTTAAAACCTTCTGTCTTCTGTTTAATATCTTCTATTTGACCCAAGCTGAGATTCAGTTTTGAGGACCAGCTGAATACAAATTGTATACAACCAGAGACGATTTTAATTACATCAGTGTGTAGGGTTATAAATGATGTTATCTCACTTATTGTAGAAGATTAAAAGAAATTCTCCATCACTGGTGTGCACTAATTTAAAGATTTATGTTTCACTGGATTAACATTTATCCTTTGCATACTAATATAAATATATATCAACATTACAAATGAGAACTTTGTAGTAATAAGAAAATTTACTTTATAGTGGATCTCTTTGATTTATGTACTTGCCACTTGAGGGCTGCCAACAAGCTCTAAAGACATCACTGACATCTTATTACATTTAAAGGTTAGTAGGGTGAACATGTAAGTTGTCAATCAACTCACACATTATGTCCATCTAATGTCGTCCAATATTCACTCATCATTCTTTTAGCTCAGTTTTGTTCTCCACTGACTCCTGGGGGATATATCTTGCTCTTTATCTGCTGTATGCGTTTATCCCTACCTTTGTCCGGCTGTCATTTAATGCACGACAGGTAAGGTACAGAGGGTTTTGGGGGGGTTTAAATAAAAACCATGATGCTTAGACACTCTGCAGAGTTGTGGTGTTATTCTCTACTGGACAGCTGATCCTGGCGACCCCATACACAACTTTACAAACCGTGGTGGCTTGTGCAGTCTTATCTTTGGGGCATATCTCTACATACTCTCATGTTATGTTACTGTGGGACACTGACTATATACACATTATTAGGGGGCTGCACCAGCACAACTTTGCAATTAGGGTATTGTTTTCTCAAAATAACAACAACGCATGGACTTGCTGGTGCTAACTTGGTAGGGATATCCCTAAGGAGGGTATTAAAACACCGAATTTTCCAAGAAATCTCGACAAATAATGGAGACACAAGCTGAAAGTATTATTGATCACAAAGTGATTTCCAATCAGATATCAGAAATAAATAGTTAAAAAAAAGCATTTCTCCAGGTATATTTGTCCCCTTTAATTCTATAGACACACATGGTAGGAATGATGCCATCATGATGTCACATTGAAGTCAGAAAATGACTTCAAGGTAATAGTCAGGAATTACAATCAGGTGAGTTAGCTTTAAGAAGATACAGCACACAGGTACACATGGCCACTCCAATGCTTTTTTTATGTGTGTTAGGGGAAACACAGATAAAAGATTTCAGATAATAGTGGTCATTATCATTACAGGTGGAAAACAAGACACAGACACAAGGCCTTTCATCTGCCTGTGGTTAAAACAACAGCGTTAGTTAGTTAATGGTCCCTTATCAGCCCTGATAAATCATAACACAGGCCACCTGCCTCACCTTTGACCCGGCACATGCAGCCACATCACCACAAGATCTAATTGACGTCACAGTTTTTTTGAACTTCATGCTCTTTGAGAGTACTTCATCTCCTCGGAAAGATAATTCCAAGAGCAAACTGCACTGCTCATGGCCGCTGATAAGAAACAGTCTCTGTTGACAGTTCAGATAAAGAAAGGAAGACATTTCAAGATCAGTCGCACATTTGTCTTTAGGTCTGGTGGTAAGACTATAACCTCAATACAAACCAAGGACACTTTGCATAAACCAACACGGAGCCGCTCCGAGATTCAAACACGCTCACAATCCTGTCGATGGAGTAGCTCCTTGGGATTCAAGTGTAGGTGTCTTACTGGACCTCAGAAACGTGAGTGGGACACTAAAGTGAAGTTCCTTTTGAGTCAACAAAATAGAGAGCTATGTTTCTATCATAAGCCCAGAGAAGAAGACATGAATGAGGGAGGTAATCTGAACTCTTCTCTCTCCTCCATTTTAGTGCATTGGAATGAGTAATTGATGAAGCTGAGGAAATGATTATTGAAATAAAAAAAAACACCAGACCCTCTAAGTGCATCCGAGTCTATGTGCACTCACTTGATAAGCAGACACACACACACGAGTAGAAACGGCACATGAGTGCAGCTAATCGGTCCAATGGTGGAGGAGTCAGTTCACAACGATCATAATGTAAGTACTTCACTTTACATCAAATATAAACATGCACACACTGTGCTGAGGGAATTATCAAGTGGACCCTGTCCTGTAGTCCACACACACACATGCACACACACACACACACACGCGCATGCTTTATATAAAGGGTTGAGCCCTTGCACTGTCTCTGTCAGTGCCTCAAGCAGAACCTAAAGGCAAACCTCTACCTCCACTCACACTCAAAATGCCTGGAGACTTTAATGGACGCTGGGAGATGCTGAAAAATGAGGACTTTGAGGACATCATGAAGGCCATTGGTGAGCTGCCATAATTTACTGCTTGACAAAAATCATTATGACGGCATAGACAGGGAGAATGAGCCTTGTTAGCCCCATTCAAATCAGGAATCAATTAGGGGAGTGCATTTAAAAGATGCATCCGAGCAGAGGGGAAGACCTGAACTGAAAATCTGGAATGAGCGTGTTTGAAAGAGTGAGAGAGCAGCAGTATGAGTGAAGCAGAGAGACCGAGGCAGAGACAGAGTGAGACAGATAGAGAGAAAGAGAGACAGACAGACAGAGAGACAGGGAGAGAGACAGACAGACAGAGAGAGAGACAGAGAGAGAGAGAGAGAGAGAGGGAGGAAAGTCTGAGGAATGCCTTGGCACTGCTTCATTTCCACATTGAGCTGCTGTCAGGCCAAGTTAACCTCAGTCTGTGAGCGGCTGCCGTCCGGTATCACGGCAAATAAATATTGATTCACTTCCTTTCTGCATTTTCATCCTCTTGATTTGCGGAGAAGGGAAGACAGATTCCCGACCCAGATTAGGCATTGGACCAGGGTCTTTTAAAAAAAAAGAATCCAGCACTCAACTTGTCTTCTCCTCCTTTCGGCGCGTTGATAATCAGGCCCCAGAAACACTTTTATTATTCATGACGCTATCTGCAATTCATAAAACAACCCTGCACTCGGCTCTCACAAAATCGGTGAGACCCTGAATGCCTCAACCTCATTTCCATGAGGCGGACGGCAAAATGATGGTCCTTATGAAAATGGGTCCAAAATATGATTTAGATGAGTAAATATAGGGGCCACATCTGTAAAAATGGTGGCGAGGAAATGAAAATGAATTTTCACTTCAGGGCAAATGGGATATGAATATCTAAACGGCCAGGGTTGGTGTATTTCTTTGGCACGGCCCCAGTGCTGAGCCGGGCGAGGAACGCTGTAGGGCCCGTTCTGACTTGGAGCAAGGACACTTTTAAAGTGTAGATGAGACAGTGGAGAGGAGCAGTCGGACAGGAATCATAATAATGAGTGGAATGTCGTGTTACCTGTGTGTGTGTGGACGTGTGTTTTTGCCTGTGGACATGAGGATTCAAGAAAATGACCCATGGCTTCATAAAGCAGGGATCACAGTGGCTGACTGGTCCACAGCGCTCCCACTGACTTCCATCCCGCTCTCCCTGTGTGCCCGCAGACATCGACTTTGCCACCAGAAAGATCGCCTCCCACCTGCACCAGACCAAAGTGATCGTCCAGAACGGAGACAAGTTTGAAACCAAGACGCTGAGCACCTTCAGGAACTACGAGGTCAACTTCACCATAGGGGAGGAGTTCGAGGAGCAGACAAAGGGCCTGGACAACCGAAAAGTCATGGTGGGGATGCTCTCTGTGTTTTTTACATTCCAGTTCTGTAGAACGATACAAGGGTCACAAAGTCATCATGGAGTAGTGGTTCCGCTCTATCATTGATGTATTTTTGGTTGTATTTAATTTTCTCTGTTTAATGTCACTAATTGTGTGTATGTATGAATTGTATGCATAAGTGCAACTTTATTTTTAGATTTTTACTAATCATCCATGTTTTTTATGTCTTTGTTTCTGTCCCTGTGTGTACTTCTATGTTTTTTACCCATATGTCTATTAGTTATCTGTATGATTGTTACCATAGACCTGCCAGGGCAGTGTTCATTGATGCCCTGACCATTGTTTGTGTGTTTGTGTGGTGATTGCTACAGACACTGGTTACCTGGGAAGGGGACAAGCTGGTGTGCGTCCAGAAGGGGGAGAAGGAGAATCGCGGCTGGAAACAATGGATCGAGGGAGACATGCTGTACCTGGTGAGAAAGAGAGAGAGTGTGACATGTTGGTTTAAGAACTGACACAGAGATGGAAAATGTTTTATCACACATTTGCCAAGAAATGAAGTGTTCCTGTGTGTAACAACAATAACTTTCACCTGCGTGATGAAATCTGTACCAACCCTCTATTATAGCACTCAGATTTTTATCATCTTGATATGAGACAAATCAGAGGCTATAATAGAGGGTGGGGAAAGATTGTGATAATAGTAAAATAAGTTAATGAATCACAATCTAAGTCATAATCCCTAAGCCCAACGTGATTATATAACAATTAGTTGCATCATATTGAGTCTAAAGGTCTGTGTCTTCTCTCTCAGGAAATCACTGTGCTCGACAAGGTCTGTCTGCAGGTGTTTAAGAAGGCGCAGTAACATGGAAACTACAAAGCTCGTCATCTGCTCACAACTGCCTTTCATGTGCTGCACGTTGCTGTCTATTTATAATGGAAATGTGGAATAAACTCATGTAACACCACTCTGCTTTATTTAACTGTCCACTTTTAAAAGAAATAAAGGAAGAAAGAAAAAAACGTTTCCTCTTGACTGAAAATTATGACTTGAATATTAGTTAGAGAGGCTCCTGTTGATGCACTGCAACAAAATATATATACTGCAGTTTGTTTGTGTGCCTCCTCCCACCAATACAGTTTCCATATTCATATAGGGTACCAGATTTAAAGACATTCCCTCAGGCTGATCTTAAAAAACACATAAACATATATTTTATGAGACCAAAGCGAGAGGCGGTGGTCTAGTGGCAGAAACTTGGACTATGGGCAGAAAAGGTCTCTGGTTCGACTCTGTTTCGACTCCACGGAGAAACAACAAAATACGAACCTGGATTGATCTGTCCAAAAATCCAAGAGGATTCTCCGTACCCTGTCTAGTGCCCCTGAGCAAGGCACCTTACTCCTCCAACATCTGCTCCCCGGGCGCTGTACATGGCTGCTCACTGCTCTGTGTGTCCTGCACCAGATGGGTTAAATGCAGAGGATAAATGTACCTACCATTGCATGAGTGTGTTGTGCATGTGTTTGGTATAAATAAACGTATCTTAATCTTAATCGCAGGCATAAATCAATAGAGTCCATACTTTTGATAAGGCCCCGCCAGTCCATTAAAATTCAATCAAGCTGCACCAGATTTCAAACAAGCGTTCATATCAGTCCACCAAGTACGAGTGATTGTTTTCATCCAGACCCATGACTTTCTCTCACTTGCGTCGTCTACATTGGCATTGTAGTTAAGCAATACATCCACTAGAGGGCAGCACAGAGGCGAGAGTTTCAGACAACTACAAACATCCCGATAGTGCAGGTTGTGATTATCGTGACAGAGGCCAATGTGTGTGCCAAGGTGCGTGTGTAACAGCTTCAATCCACCTTGACGGACTGTGAACTCGTTGTTGTACTTATTTTCTTGTGTCTTATCATCGTCACACTTTAAACGTTTGTTTGTTTGATAGTCGGTAGGTTAACACAAAAAAAAACCTCAACCAGTATCCATTAATTGTGTGTGCAGATCCAGATCAGGAGGTGGATCCAGGATTGTGTTTTTTACTTTAATTCAACTTTTTGAGATATTTCATCATTTAGGCTGCTTTCTCAGAAAGTAACTCACGGATCTAAAAACATTAAGACAGGACTAACATTTATGAATATGTGAAATTTGGTACAGAACCAAATAACAATGTGGAATTTAAATGTGGCTTCATGAGGTCTGGGCCTTGGTATGAGCTCACTGAGACATTCGAGTTTGAACTGAAACTCTCAGGAAGAGCAGCTTGAGACAACAACAACAACAACAACAAAAATCAATCCAATACACTTTCTTCAACAAGACACAAGAGTACACGCGCTGGTTTGTTTGACTTGTGACGTCGCTCTCTTTTTTTCCTCAGGTACAGCATGTCCTGCTTCTCTGCTGCTCGCACAGGAAGCGCACGAACATCCACGTAGCCAAAGTCAGCCGAGTCAAGTCACACAGTGACAGGGAGGTACAAACCGGAAACGGACAATTGTGTCTTCAAAATAAAAGTAAGCCGTAAAACCCCAAATGGCCATTTGAAATTGTGAACAGCAGTGGCACTTGCCAGAAAGTCACCAACAGCTCTGGGAGAGCAATGGCATTACCACTTACAGATGATATGGTTGACAGACGTGGTGCAACAGTGTAGCTTAAGTCCATCACCCATAGAGATTAAATAGAGAAATGTGTGTGCGTGTGTCTTTCAATCCATAGGATTTTGAAGAACGAGTGCCACCTGCTGGTGATCTTTAGGAAACAACTTCAAATATTCATATAAGAAAAGTGGATATTTGGTTCTTACCCTGCAACCCATGAAGTATAAGCATGGATGGATAGATGGATATACAGTCTATGGGATGGATCGATGGATCTGGACTATTAGATTACAATGATTCTTCATTCCCAATCCATTGGCGTGTTGGTCATTAGTTTTCTATTCGGCGCGCTGTGGGATTTATTTTGAAACCCCACAACGGAAGTGGTCCTGATTCCACAGTAGTCCTCCTGGTTGTGAAACTTTCGCCGCTGAGATCCGGTGAAGGAGCCCGTCGAGGGCAGCAGTGAGACCGGACACTTCTTACAGGACTGACCCGCAGAGACCCAGCGACGTGGAAACATGGTAACAAGTCGAATACTCCAGCACAACTTTCTCTGCTTGTTTGTTTTTATATCGACGCACAGTAACTTCTGTTAATCAACTCCATTCATTATGTAAACACCGCGCACACAGTACAGTAGTCAAGCACATGCAACACATCCAACAGCTGTAGCAAGGTAAAACTGCACCAGCACTTTGTTTCACATGGTCAGACAAAGTTTTCATTTAGACAGGCAGGCAGACAGACGGATAAACAGACAGACAGTCAGTCAGATAGATAGATAGACAGATAGATAGATGGACAGACAGGCAGTCAGTCAGTCAGTCAGTCAGATAAACAGATAGACAGATAGACAGACAGTCAGTCAGTCAGTCAGTCAGTCAGTCAGATAGACAGATATACAGACAGTCAATCAGACAGACAGAAAGAACGACAGTCAGTCAGATAGACAGGCAGGCAGACAGACAGACAGACAGTCAGTTAGTCAGTCAGTCAGTCAGTTAGTCAGTCAGTCATATATAGGATATATGGTGTATGTTATGCTAAACATGTAACCCATTACAGTGAATGAATGAATTGCACAGACATGACTTGGGAGGACAGTCATTCTGGAGCAGGCATGCATATGAAATATGGTATGAGAAGTCTCAACAGTAACGCCCACTCCATAACAGCCCCCTGAAGCAATGGAGCAGCCTACAATGTTTGTTTTTTTTTAAAATAACAGCAAACAAAAAATTAAGCATTATAAGCGTCAATATAAACACACATATGAACCTGCTCATGCTTATTGGGTTCTCCCCATCTTGTCGAGGCCCATTCTCCCTTTTCTTTCTCTCCTTTCATTCTCTCGCTCTCTGCCCCTCAGCCTCTGCGACTGGACATCAAGCGGAGGCTGACGGCCCGATCCGACCGGGTGAAGAGCGTGGACCTGCACCCCACAGAGCCCTGGATGGTGGTCAGCCTCTACAGCGGCGCCGTGGTGGTCTGGAACCATGAGTCACAGGTCGGCGTCCCAGCTCTCACTCACACATGGATCTGCCCACTCAATCACTTTCATTGATCCCTGATCAAATCATTCATTCACACACAATCTCTACCACTCGTTCACACCCATGCTTTTGAGGATACACTGTATCACAGCCTGTATAATGTTGACTTTTGTATATATTTGACTTGTGTGTGTAGACGATGGTGAAAACCTTCGAGCTGTGTGATCTGCCGGTCCGGGTGGCCAGGTTTGTAGCCAGGAAGCACTGGCTCATTGCTGGATCAGTAAGTATTCTAACTTCACTGGAGCATCAACATATACATTCACTTACTCCACCTTTCTTCTCAGTGCAGGGATTTTTTCAGAGTTTGTTTTTCCCATATGAAGAATGCAGCCGGGAGATAATCTGGGTCCGATGCGTTCACAACAAACGGGAAAAATGCCCAGAACTTTCAGGCGTGTAGTGGCATCTGGGTTGAGCGTGCAGGAGGCAGGATTACAATTGCGTGTTTGTGTTTACAACACATTGACATCAGCAACGGCCCTTATTACCAAAAGCTCTCAAAGCTCGTATGGCTCCTCCTTTTCATCCTGAGATATTTGTACTCATCCAGTTTTGCCTCCGTTGTTTGTAAAAAATCAACACACCCACTCCGCTATTTTCACATGGGTTCCCTCAGACATTACCCAATATCTGGAATAACTGACTCCAACAGTTGCATTCTCACGTAAAGTCCCCTCCGGACAATTACAGGAAGATGTCCAGACTTCAGTGGGTGTCTGAAAGCAGTTATGTAAGCTAATAAGAAATCTGACATAGTAGTTAGTTTAAATAAAGAAATACATATTCATTTCTTTGTAGTGTTTCAAGTCAGTTGGATCCAGGTGTTTTATATTTCCCTTCCAGAATAATCAGCAGGTTTAATATGGGAGTGCGTTTTGAAAGCTTGAATTTATAAATATAGATGCATTCAAGGTCAAAATCCACCCAGTCTCTTGGATCCTTTGCTATTTTGAATCCTGTGTCCATTGTTTGTACAAGTAATAACACATCTTGTCTTGGTCAAACTTAAGCTGGTTCATCATAACCCTGGTGATGGGCTGGACTGGCTTCTTCCATAGAATATACAAATGGAAAACACGTCTCCACTTCCTCCCATTATCCAGAAATGAGGCTAAACTATCTTGCCCATTTGGAGCCAGAGTCAGTCCCTGAGGGATCGGGGCACGGAGTTAGTGCAGTGCTGCGGTGGGGCCACATTGACTCAGTGTGTTGTTCTCGTGCGTCGGGAGATCAGGCTGCTCTGCTGCCTCTCCTCTTCGGAGACAGTAACCACGCTCTTGTGTTTTATGGGCAGATTTGTCAGTGAATCTCTTTGTCCCTCTACAGGATGACATGCAGATCCGTGTGTTCAACTATAACACACTGGAGAGAGTTCACATGTTCGAGGCCCACGCTGACTACATCCGCTGCATCGCTGTCCACCCTACACAGCCCTACATCCTCACCAGCAGTGGTAGGAAAGACGTGCACACACTCGCCTCAACACAAATAAATATATTCAACTTTGTGTTTCATTTTATATATGGGAGTGGGGGGTGCAGTATAATCAGGAACACAGGCTCATTTCTTGTTTGATGTGTTTTCAGATGACATGTTGATCAAGCTGTGGGACTGGGACAGAAAGTGGGCCTGTAGTCAAGTGTTTGAGGGCCACAGTCACTATGTCATGCAGATTGTCATTAACCCCAAAGACAACAACCAGTTTGCCAGTGCCTCTCTGGACAGAACCATCAAGGTATGCAAACACACACAGACACACACACGCAAACACACAGAAATGAAACCTGAGGGAATTGTCGTTCTTCCTGTTTAAATGAATGTCAAAGTGACAACATGAAAAAAACAGGGATGGGCAGCGACATGTGGCACCAGTCTTGTGAAACAATGACACCATCTCCACCAACATCTTGTTTTCTTACACTGTAACAGAGATACAGAAAAGCTATATCATCACCCTTAAATAACTCGATAACTGGTCAAATGCTTCACCCATCCTTGCTGGCTCACTGACACACACACATACACTCACACACACACACATGCACACATTTACACGCACGTGCACCCATACTTTCATCATGTTCTCCACTCTGCGTGTTGTAGGTGTGGCAGCTGGGCTCCCGGACTCCTAACTTCACTCTGGAGGGCCACGAGAAGGGAGTGAACTGTATTGACTACTACAGTGGAGGAGACAAACCCTACCTCATATCTGGGGCGGATGATTGCCTTGTCAAGATCTGGGATTATCAGGTACACAGACAGACACACACACACACACACACACACACACTGGAATTTATTTTATTTTGCTCAGTATTCTTTAGCAGGATAACACTTTGCTTCTCTGTGATTTTTTAAATATAGTAGCTAATGACTAAGTGTTTATTCCTCTGCCATGTTAGAAAATATGCATCTTTTAGTAATAGATATACAAAAAATATCATTATTTAAAATATCATATTTTATATGCTTTTCTAAATTATTTCTATATGATTTAAAAACAATTATGTTGGAAAAGTCAAGACGAACACAATTTAAACGTGTTATGAGTATAACAACCCTTCCGCATTTGTGCATTATCCACACAGTCTATTTTTATCCTACTTCACCACTATTGAAGTATCTCTGTAAAAAGAAAAAATCAATAAACAAAAAGTAACATATTTTCTTTATCATTTTTTAAACACACTGGATGAATCCACGATTCTTTATCGAGACTGTTAAACGGTCCAGTTTCAACATTAAGTAATAAAATACCAGATGTTAGATGTGCATATAGTCAACCTCTACTTTTTAGATAAATAAAAAACTTTTACTAATATTATATAACTACACATTTGCAGTTCAGGATTACTCCACATACTGTATCATCATTCCACTCTCTTTACTACCTGAAGTTATAGAACAAAATGCTATCATCCTTCGATCACGAGCCAATCATTTGTTTAGCCCAAATAAAAAATTTTCCTGTGAGTCTGCTGTCTTTCATATTAAGTGACTGATTCCAGAACTAAGCATGTATAGATCTTCCAGTGAACCTCTCATGGTTTCCATCCCATATATTTTATATGTATGAGCAGCAGGAGTGCTGGCAGTGGAAATAATGATAATAAGAATAAGAATAACTTTCTTTGTATGGCACCATTTGAGATAGGCGTTACAAGGTTCTTCACAAAGAGGTGAAATAAAAACAAGGATACAAAAAATCTGCAAAATAATATAAAAGCCTTCACAATCAAGAGCAACAAATCATATATTACAAGGTCAACGGATAAAATATTACAACATCATTCACACATGTGACGAGTGTGTGTTACTTTGTCTTCCAGAACAAAACATGTGTCCAGACTCTGGAGGGTCACGCCCAGAATGTGACTTGTGTCAGCTTCCACCCTGGGCTGCCAATCATCCTCACAGGCTCTGAGGATGGTGCGTTGGGGAAACCACACAAACACACACACACACACACACACACACACACACACACACACACACACACACACACACACACACACACTCACAACTACAGCCCTCAGTCTGTGCAGCAACTTTGTTCATTGTGAGCCCTGTGTTTCCTCAGGTACTGTTCGAGTGTGGCATTCCAACACCTACCGACTTGAAAACACACTCAACTATGGCATGGAGAGGGTGTGGTGTATCTCTGGCCAGCGTGGCTCCAACAGTGTGGCTATTGGTTATGATGAAGGCAGCATCATCATCAAGGTAAACTGTTCTGGGGTCTTGTATATCGTGTATCAGTCTCACAGACAGGGGTCAGTATCCCTGACAATTATTAGACTACATTTTAGGTGGAAAGCAGCGCATTAAAGAGTGGGAAAAAACCCTCAGCTCCTGAAGTCGATGACTGAACTTTGATAACTTCCTTACATGCACTGTAAGGAAGTTATCCTATACTCCATAGAAGAGTTGGTAGTTTTTAACAATAGCACATGTCAGTCTACCTACTAAGTCCACAAAAGTCTGTAACTCCCTATTTTGGACACATCTAATGCCCCACTCATCTGATCAACCTTAGGCCTGGCATTTGTCATACTGTCATCCAGGACAGTGCGTTGTCAAATTTGGTGCTATGTGGACAGCACTCTGTAACAGTCAGTGGACAGTGTGACTTCAGCCTGGGGATCGAGTTGAAACTGTAATGCAATGCTTTATGTCGAGCTGAATTACAGCGCTTTTATTTTAAACAGACTTCTGTTATATCCGACATTCCAGTTCAGTTACGGAAATCATTAAAACTTGGATATAAACCGCACACGTGCTGTGAACAGTCATAAAGGAAAATTCTGTTTCATTTTCTGAAAAGCATTTGACTATAAAATCTTCACTATAGATAAACCAGTAGGATGAACACACAGTGTTCTAACTTCACTCTGAACAATATACTGTTTATAAAAAGCTCTGCATACAACTTCCATCACACAAACAATAAAAAGTGACAGTATATTGTAGAACTTTTTAAGGAGGACTCATAAATGTCAAGGGATAATTCTGAAATAGCTCTGGAGCATAAACATAGGACAGAACAGTTAGGTTTACCACAGTCACTGCACTCAGTTTCCCAGTGTCTCCCTCTAACCAGTTCAGGTTCTTTTAATGGGCACTTGGGGGCCTCTTCATTGTCTCTGCAGCTGGGAACCACTCAACTAGAAAATAATGTCAACATTTCTTAACAAATTTCTCAACTTCTTTTACATAAAATTGAACTGTAGCATTTCATTTCAAACTTTATAAATAGCAGCTCAGATTGTTAATACCCACAAATCTCCAGAGGAGTTAGAGGACCGGACCTCTCTATCCTCCCGCTATTGGCAGACAATGTAACCTCCACTGGAGAAGATGATAAAGCAGATTAAATTGTGTTAGCTGAAGGAATATTTTGACCTGTGTTGATATTATGTTCTCCATGTTTTTATCTTATGCTTGCACCTCATCCTCTGGTTCCCACTCTGTCTCAGATGGGTCGGGAGGAGCCGGCCATGTCAATGGACTCAAGCGGGAAGATCATGTGGGCGCGCCACTCCGAAGTGCAGCAGGCCAACCTGAAGGCCATGGGAGAGGCTGAGTTCAAGGATGGAGAGAGGCTGATGCTGGGTGTCAAAGACATGGGCAGCTGTGAGATCTACCCCCAGACTATCCAGCACAGCCCCAACGGGAGGTGAGACATCCGGGTTGTTGGTCTGTGTGGAGTTGCCTCTCACACAGTACACACTCATACGTCACTAAATAAAGAACACTGATTGAAATGGAAGATGATTGGAGAGTTATTAGAACATGTGTCATTGCGTAATTCTAAGTTACTTTTTGACACAATATTTTTGTAGTTATTGCAAACACTATAAAACAATTATATATAATCCTTATCTATATTCTGTTTTGGTCTGTAAGGAGAACTGTTATAAATTTTATATAATTTTGAATAAAAAATGTATCATTTTCTTCCTGAACTCTAACAGAGCAAAAAATGGACTTTACAGTAGATCAACTCTTATTTATAACTACTTTAAATATCTAATTTTGTTGTGTCTTTGCGTACGTGCAGGTTTGTGGTGGTATGTGGAGATGGAGAGTACATCATCTACACTGCCGTGGCCCTGAGAAACAAGAGCTTTGGCTCAGGTCAAGAGTTTGTCTGGGCACACGACTCCTCACAGTAAGTCCCAGATACCTCATTTGAAGACTTTTTGTAATAAACATTTATTTGTGCTCTTGGGAAGCGTTGGAGAAGAGGGATGCTACTCTCCTGTCTGTCATGTAGCATTTTAAGCTACAGAGTCGCTTAGCTCAGCATAAGGACTGAAAATAGGACGAAACAACACACAAATGTTACCAAAATCTGTTAACTCATGGATCTAAAAAACAATGACACTCACTTATAGCACTTTGTAGTTTGGCTTTCTTGAAGAAAATTGTACTTTCTTGATTTTTGTTGTTCTGGGTTTGTAGCCTCATGGCTGAATGCACTTATTGTAAGTCGCTTTAGATAAAACTGTCAGCTAATTCAAATGTAATGTAATGTAATGGCTATAGAGCCTCACCCCTTAGCCCGACCCCTCAATCCCAACAGGTATTAGGGCACCCTACACATGAACGCACAAAATGAAGGAGAACTGCCAAGGGATGAAATGGGATTGGGCCTTAGACCTGAGCTTAGAGCTGACCACTTTTGATCAGTCAGGACCAGTGTGAATACCAGGTCTGAACTGGGTCTATGCTGCTGTGCTATGATAGCTGAGCAGGTTGTCTGCCTGAATGAAAGTGAAATTGATTTGTATGCCTCACAAAGTCAACCTGTCCTAACCACACAATATTTGTATTTACTTATTCTCTAATGTGGTCAGCTTCATTCAATTTGACCATGTGCATTATATTTGCAGGTATGCGACAAGAGAAGGAAACAATATGGTCAAAATCTTTAAGAACTTTAAAGAGAAGAAGGCTTTTAAACCGGACTTTGGATCTGAAGGTGAGCTTCATTTTCTTTGGGTGCATACAAAGTGTGTACTGTCTGTGTCCATGTGTGTGTAATGCATAGTGCCCATTTGTCTTCACAGGAATATTTGGTGGTTTCTTACTAGGAGTGAGGTCAAACAACGGTCTGGCCTTCTACGACTGGGAGACCGCTGACCTAGTCCGCCGAATCGAAATCCAACCCAAACATGTGAGTCACACTCTTACGGCTGTTACCGTCCAGTGTTAATTTTGGCAGCTATTTTTGATTTAGTCTTAGTCTTTTGACGAAAATGCATATTAGTTTTAGTCACATTTAGTCATTTTTATCCTTCTTAGTTTTAGTCGACGAAAACTAATTCCATTTTAGTCTAGTTTTAGTCACATTTAATAGCCACATTAAACTCCTTTTCTATAAAAACATATAGCTGCAGCCTAATAGCTTAAGAATATATATAAAAAACAAAAAGGGAGAGCAGGTCAGACTGGAGGCGAGCACAGAAACTGCAGCTCGGTAGAAACCAACTGCAGCTTCTGCTCTGATCAAGAAGCTGATGCGCTGATCTGTGATCAGCTGAGACCAGAGAAACTCTGTGTTTTCACTGTTTCCATAGTTAAGAAGCAGCCAGTCACTGAGACGCTGCTCCACGGGAACGAGCTCAGAGAGACACTGTGTCTCTCTGAGCGAGTGCGCAAGGACAGGGGGCGGAGCCTCGAGACTACTCACACACACACAGACACACAGACTCCCTCGCCCACTCCTGATACTTCATGACGGCCTGATACGATGATGTTTTAAAAATTATTGTGACTTAGTCAACCACCAACATTTTCGTCTCGTCTCGTCAACGAAAGTTAAAATAGATTTAGTCATAGTTTTTATTTTCAAAGATCCGTTTTCGTTACGTCTTCGTCTCGTCTTATTCATGGGAAAAGGGTCGTTAACGAATATTTTTCGTTATCATTTTCGTCAACGAAATTAACACTGATCCAGAAGGTGATGTTTGTTTGTTTGAATAGCAGCTGCCGTCTGACTGCATTAGAGCGGTGACTAGTGCAGATTGGGCAGAAATGTGGGTAAATTGGAAGGTCCTTCTGCGCATGCGTTAAATGCGTTAAAAAAAATTAACGAATTAATCCTGTAATTTAATCATAACGCGTTAACGCGTTATTTTTCACAGCTCTAATTAATATCGTTTAAGATCATGTTTTCGCACAAAGGTTTAACAGGGGTGGATAGTAGGCTCCTGGCTTTCCTTGGCACTGTGAGGCGCGACGCTTCGTAAATTAAATGAAATGGTCAATTAGATTTTTTTTGGAGGAATATTTATTTACTCTTCACTTGGGGAGCTGGTGGTTTTAACTCGATGGCGTCTCCTTCTCACGACTGAGTCGGATCCTCCAGAAACCGGACTGAGAGGCAGGAGGCAGAGGTGAATACGGGAGGAGGGGGTCGCACTCTGACATACTCATGGCCAGTCAGTGTGGGCATGGCTCGCTGGAGGTGGTTGCAGGTTCTCGGGAGGATTTTGTTTTTCTGTTCCTCAGCCACCTCCAGCTCCGCTCTGCCCGTACAGTCTGTCCAGCAGCAGGCGGGGGAGTCTGATTAGAAACCCATGCCTCCCATACCACCAGGCATCTCCTTCTCCTCTTTGGGAAGCTCTGTGACGACCGCCTCATCAGGTGCGAGCAGAGAAGCCTGCAGCGTCCAGCGTTCTTAGCGATGGTCATGGCGGGGATACGCAGCGCCCGACTGATGATGTTCACACCTGATTGGAAGGAAAGGAAGCAGATTAATGGAACGTTTATTCACAAAAATAAAATCAATGTGGTCTTTTTAGGCTTGTTTAAATCTAGTTAAATCTCTGGTAACTATTTGGAATGATATTGTACTTTATAAACGTAATAAACTGAGGATTTGAAAACGTACAACATCTACATGTGGATTTTTGCTATGTCTGCTTTTGTTTGACACCAGTTAAGCTGCTATAAATAGCGGAGTTAGTTAAAAAAACAAATGCATGTGAAAACCCTGAGTCTACATGGGTATTGTAGATAGCTCAGGGTTATTCCTACATATCGATGATGACATTACGACCCTGAATCACAGAAAGAAGGCAGTGAGATAAAAGAGGCTTGGTATCTTCTTCAGTGACCAAGTTTGATGGAAAACCAGTAGAAACGATATAGTGTGTCTTGATTTGGTGGTGCAGTTGAGGTGCAGAGAGGATCATCACAACCAGAAAGGGTTGAAAAGAATAAGCGACCTGGAACCTGGAAGCTTGCCCAGGACCATGACATTGAAAAGTTTCTGCAAGTCACCGAAATCCTCAGAATCCTCTAGGAACCATTACTACCGGTAATAATACCAAACTTCAGTGCAGTCTGGACATTTTCTGTTGGGTTGTGTTGCTTTTATTCGAGTGTTTTATTGCAGGACAGATCACGGCCCTGCCATGGAAAAAAACTTTTGACAAGCTTTGGCACAAAGACTTGGCAATTGTAATTTTCTCTCAGTCATCTGCTCTGGTGTGGGGGAGCCCTTGTGTCTGAGAGTGACTGAACTGAATTCCTTTGGACTGAGAGGACCCTGTAGCTCCTCCCAGAGGGGAGGAGGGCAAACAGTCTGAGGCTGTGGTGTGAGAAATTGGGTTGTTAATGTACAAAGATGTCTCTTACTTTGTCCAAACTGAAACATATGATTGTGTATAAAGCAAACATACATATTTTGACCATATCTGACAATTAAATACCACTTAAAACAGATTTGACAGATTTGATCCCGCTTTCAGCTCGAAGGGGTCTAAGAAAGTATACCCCAGAGGGCCTGTGCGTGGAGCAAGATGAAATGTAAACTTGGTCATAAGACAAAAGCAAAGACGTCATCGTAAAGGTCTTGACCTCGGGAATAACATTATGTCAGTGGGGAAGTTGTGGCTGCTTCTCTGGGATGACCTTTGAACCTTGCACCTGAGTCAGTTTTGATGGCTTACAGGATGGAAACTAAACCTGCAACAGACATTGTATGAACTGTTTTTGAAAAGTCTTGAACTACGATACCATGGTCCAGTGCAAACCTACGAGGGGCGCCACTGAGTAGGGCCATAACCTTGAGAAAACTAGATTTTACCGTTTTATTAGAAAGAAACACTAAATCTGACTAAACAGGTTTTTTCTCACACCAAAAAAACATAAAGAAGCATGCAAGGTTTCCGGTGGCAATCTCACATAATAGTTAAAACACATTAGAACTACAAAGATGGGAACAACACACACAAACGTACGGGAACACCATTCAATTCTTAGTTCTCTGTATGGTTCTTCCGGGTTGAGATTAGGGTTGTGAAAATAGGGTTTAGAAAACACATTAACGGTTTGTTTTTTTAAACCATGAATGAAAATATTGAAACTGAAACAGACATATCGCACCATAAATATCATCAAAACGAATTTTTATTAAGAAACATGGCTTAAATACAGTGTTTTCCACCAAGGATACAGCAATCTCCGCCATCTTGCTTGATCAGAGCGCGGCAGAGGTCTGCGATGACGCACTTGTCGTTTGGAGCCTTTCGTAGGATTATCTAGGAAAATTTGTGCATACGTAATCGTGTCAATATACACCGATGTTGGCCCCTATTGCAAAATGCTCTTGAATCTTGTCTGTCTTTCCAAGTTTCCAACTTCGTTTGCGTTTTCTACATGTATGGTTCCTCATTGTTATCCTGGGATATTTATGTCCTTCCAATTTTACGTCTGGCACGTGTAACAGACGTCATCAACACGCTCACCCACTATCTTTTCCAGCTGTATTTTCACAAGGACTTATTTGGGCTCTGGGAGGCAAAGTTCCAGATAAATGTCTTGAACAACAGACAAGTTCATTTGCTCTCTCAAACACAGCTCCTTGGAAAGATTTCAGGAAATTGTCTGGATTCTAGTGCATGTCTGAAAGCAGCTAAACACTCATACACCTAACATATAAAAACAGCTCTGCCAGTTCGTTAAATGAATCTTTATTCTCTATTGTTATATGCACAAAATCTGTTGCTGCTGCTTCTTTGTTCGGTTTATTGGCAGGTGGCATCCAATGTCAAGGTGCATTACTATTACTGTATCCCTTACTGCCCTATGTAATGAAAGCAAAAAAAATGGTTGAGCCAACAAGGTTGTCAAGGTGTATATAACCATATGGCTCTGAACAAAAGGCCAGACTTGTTACCTAGCAACGTTTGCTATGTCATTCATGGGGACAGGGCTTACTTTTTTTTCACTATATAGTGGCTATGATCTTTCTTATTTCCCTTAATGTTTAACGTTTCCTTTGACCTTAAACATGTTGTTGATGAGGTGTGGTTGTATACTAAGAACCAAGAACAAGATTCAGTAAGAAGAGCTTGCAAGACTTACATTCAATAGATACGTTTTCAGCTTCACAATGGGTCCATCTCGTGAATTACAGCTACCCAAAATACAAGTCAAAGCTATTCGCCCGCACTTGGACATTATCTTCACCAAGCTGACTGCGGAGGAGTGGAGGCTGTTAGAATTAGGAGCACCAAACAAAAAGACTGAGTTTCAGTTGGCAGAACTTATTATGACCATGACAGCGACTGTGTCCTCTAAACTGCTAGCAACCCTTGGAAAGGAAAGCATGTCCGTGACTATCGAAAAGGTCAAATCCAGTCTGAGAGACGCACTATTTCAAAGTTTTACACTAGTACCGGGCAGCTCAAGCAACTCTGAGACTCTGGATGAATTCACAGAGTTAGTTGCAGAGGAGGTCACAGAGAGGGTAAACGCCAGCCTGCGTTCCTACTCCACCAGCACACAGTCCAGTCCACCACGGTGTCACCAGATCACAGCCGAAAGTCTTGAGGAAATGCTCAGTTGTCTGTGCAGAGTATTAAACGAATCTGCTTGGGACATCAAGGGCATTTTCAAGCCAAGAGGCTCCAGATCAACAGTACTCAGCAGTGACAGTGGGAAAAGTGAGGCTGTCCAAGAAATGATTATGAAGGAGGTGAGGGACATCATCGAACCCCTTGTTGATGAAATCTCAGAATCGGAGCTGAGTGGGCTCATATCTGAATCGTCTCTGGAGTTCAAAGCTGCTGCAGATGAAATCTATCAGATAATTAGTAAAGAGGAGAGCGTCAAATCATCTGATTCTCGTAGAGGCTCCAAATTCTCAAAGAGCCCCAAAAGGTTTTGGAAAGGAGTGGGGCAGAAGATCAAGAAGCTTTTGGCAAAGCTTTTTGCAACAGCATCCATGCTCAAGATGGGGACACAAGTCCGTAAGAAGTTCTGTAAGAAGACCCAAGTCCAGAGCAGTGACTCAGTCAAGTCTCTGATGGACAGTGTGGAGTCTCTGCTTCTGACAGAGACCAAGATCAGAGTTTCACCTGCAAACGCCCCCTTCCTTTCTGATGTCCTCTATAGGTACATAACCTATGACACAATGGCGAGTCCAGTTGAGGTGAAGAAAGTGTCTGTTCGTAAGTCCCACAGAAAGATGTACGCGGATATAAAGGAGAGAATGATCAATTTCCTGCCACTGATGAACTGGTGGTCCTCAAAACAGGCCGGTGACTACACCAAGAAGGTGACCTCCGCTTTAATGGAGGTTGAATCAGAGATTGTCACTGCGAAGGAACGAGAAGAGTCCGGCAAAAAGACGTATGTCAGACTCCTCATCGACCAGCTCGTCACTCAAGTAAATGCAAAGTCAAAAGTGAACTTGACCTTTGGCGAAACAAAAGAAATCACTCAAAACCTGTTTGAGAAAACATGGGCCGAAGTCCAACATATTGAATTTGATATGTCCCCAAAAATGATTGATAAACTCCACAAGGCCGTGTTCAAGGACCTGTGTAAGATGTGGGGCTGTCCAGAGATGCTGCTTGTTTCCATTCGTCTGAAGGAACCAGAGGTCGAGAAAAGAATCTCCGTCTGTTTAAAAAGCCTAATGTCGAAAAAACCTGCCTCCACGTTCTGCTCCTGTTTCGGCAGATTCTTTAAACGGTAGAAATGATATTGATTAGGGCTGCCGCAAATAAAATATTTCATTAATATTAGGGCTGTGAAATGATTAAAATTTTGAATCAAATTAATTACAGGTTTCTATGGATTAATCATGATTAATCACATTACCTATTTTCTCGGTATATTTTTGTGAGAAAAAAAAGATTTGACAAAAGAGAGATATATTCATTTAACATGTTTTCTTTTTTTATTCATAAATAAACAAAACAATGGTGCTGCAACTCAGCAGTTCTTTAGCAGTTCTCTTTGCTATTCCATATGGAACATTCATCCTAAACAGAATTTGGGCTTCTTAGCCATTGTTTTTATAGTATGGTTGAAATTTTTTCTATTTTTTGTCAAACCACCATTCACCACACCATGGCATGATCTAATGCCTCTAAAGGCCCTCTTAGCCTAATAGCTTAAAAATATATATTTAGTTTTAAATGTGAAAACAAAAAGGGAGAGCAGGTCAGACTGGAGGCGAGCACAGAAACTGCAGCTCGGTAGAAACCAACTGCAGCTTCTGCTCTGATCAAGAAGCTGAGGCGCTGATCTGTGATCAGCTGAGACCAGAGAAACTCTGTGTTTTCACTGTTTCCATAGTTAAGAAGCAGTCAGTCACTGAGAGGCTGATTCACGTGACCAAGCTCTGATCTCACTGTGTCTCTCTGAGCGAGTGCGCAGGGACAGGGGGCGGAGCCTCGGGACCACTCACACACACACAGACACACAGACTCACTCGCCCGCTCCTGATACTTCATGACGGCCTGATACGATGATGTTTTAAAAATTATTGTGACTTAGTCAACCACCAACATTTTCGTCTCGTCTCGTCTCGTCAACGAAAGTTAAAATAGATTTAGTCATAGTTTTTATTTTCGAAGATCCGTTTTCGTTACGTCTTCGTCTCGTCTTAGTCATGGGAAAAGGGTCGTTAACGAATATTTTTCGTTATCGTTTTCGTCAACGAAATTAACACTGTTACCGTCTCTGCTACTCCGACTATTACTTCATGCTCTGACAATCTTTTTTCTCCTCCTGTCTTTAGATTTTCTGGTCTGACTCTGGAGAGCTGGTGTGTATCGCCACAAATGAGTCCTTCTTTGTGCTCCGCTATCTGCCAGAGAAAGTGTCAGCAGCCCTGGAGTCAAAAGAAGCTATGACCGAAGATGGCGTAGAGGACGCCTTTGAGGTCAGAGACTCAATGAAGCATATTTCCGGAAAGACAAGATCAGAAATACATCGAGAAATGTTTCATTATGCAGAACGCAATCACCTCACGTGATGAGAATGCAGAAAACAAATTTCATCTGCTGCATGTTAAAGGTTCAGTTTGTAGAATTTAGTGACATATAATTGTGAAGTTGCGCATTTCAGCTGAATACCCCTCACCTCACCCTCCCCTTCTAAACATGACAGAGATCCTGTGGTAGCCTTCAGTTGTCATTAAAACTCAAAAGGTGTTAAGTTTGTCCAGTTTGGGCTAGTGTAAAAAACATGGCCGCCTCTGTAGAGAGTACCCACTTCCGTAAATATAAAGTATTTCAAACCTTAAGATACCATTCTAGGGTAAAGAAAACAACATATAGTACAATTTAGATGTTCTCAATAGTGAAAACATCACTAGGATAAAGACACAACATCAGGGCGGTCATTCTATTTGTTTTTAAATGACTATTTAATGTAATTTACTTTGAAATGTATGACATTTTACTGGAGAATACAGATATAATGTTCAGAAGGATGATGTTGCATGGGATTTCTTGTTTTAAACTATTGTTTCCAATGATTATTTCTTTCTCTCTCATTACTACCTGCTGCACTAGGTGCTGGGGGAGATCTCAGAGGTGGTGAAGACAGGAGTGTGGGTGGGAGACTGCTTCATGTACACCAGCTCTGTTAACAGACTCAACTATTATGTCGGAGGAGAGATCATCACCATTGCTCACATGGACAGGTGCGATGCATTCATAAATGTGGAACTAGTGTTTATTTATGAAGTATGGCCGCAGCACAAAACAAAGTTGTCTCTGTGCTGTGCCATCAGGTTTAAAGCCGTGGCCCTGGCATGCAGTGCTTACTAATCTACCCTGTGGCTCTGAATCTATGCAAATCTCCTCATGTCGTCCCCATACTTCCGTTTTTATCCAGTGGATTTGAAATAGCATGAAATCTTCTCATTCAGAGTTCTTTCTCGGCTGTAGGACCATGTATCTGCTCGGGTACATCCCCAAGGATGACCGTATCTACCTTGGAGACAAGGAACTCAACGTGATCAGCTACGCTCTGCTGCTGTCTGTGCTGGAATACCAAACTGCTGTCATGAGGAGGGACTTCGGCACAGCCGACAAGATTCTACCCACAATATCCAGGGAGCAGAGAACCCGGGTTGCCAACTTTTTGGAGAAACAAGTATGTTTGCGCCCCAACTTTTGCTGTTGGAAATCAATGACAAACCACTGCCTATGTATATGCACTAATTGGTTAGGTATAATATATATATAAAATAAAAAAGGAAAATCAATGACAATGGGGTCAGGATTTGGATGAATTTATAATTTACGGAACATCATGCAGTCAGAAAGAGAAAACCCTCTCTGCAGTCTTTTTGTGTTTCTTTCAAATAGAATAATACAGGGAAAGATTTTCTTCTTTTCGTCTCTTTTGCCACTGTTTCCATGTCCCCTGTGCGTAACTGAGCAGAATCAAAGAAAATTGTTTAATTGTTTGTAACGTGTTTTCCTTTTGTTGTGTAGGGTTTCAAGCAGCAGGCCCTGGCTGTGTCCACAGACCCAGAACACAAGTTTGAACTGGCTCTGCAGCTGGGAGAGCTCGACACTGCCTACCAGATGGCTCTGGAAGCAGAGGTCAGAGTCCACATACATGTATATCTGCTTTCAGACACTAGAACATCCATTCTAATCTTTGTCAAAAGAAATGTTTTTAATGATGTTTCTTTGATCAGGTGCTATATAATTTGCAGTTTAATGTGCTGTAAATGGAGTCAGTCCTGAGTCTGACAGAGTGAGAAACACCATCTCCTGCTTCAGCTGCTTCACAGTGTGTTGTTGTGGAGTCTCATGTTCTTCCTCTTGTGTTAATCCTCTCTTCTGTTTCCTCTGTACTTTGGCACGTGGGGGTTCCAGTCAGAGCATAAATGGAAGCAGCTGGCAGAACTGGCGACCACGAAGTGCCAGTTTACCCTGGCCCAGGAGTGTCTGAACCATGCTCAAGATTACGGGGGATTACTGCTGCTGGCCACGGCCTCGGGCAACACCGACATGGTGGGCAAGCTGGCTGAGGGGGCCGAGAAGGATGGCAAGACAAACGTGGCCTTCCTCACCTACTTCATGCAAGGACGGTGAGTGTTGGAGGAGTGGGTTTAGAAAGCAGAGAGGAGTGTTGAGAGGAAATGAACTGTTCATATGCTATTATTATTTACAGCTTTCTTATTAATTTATTTTTGTGTATTTTCCCAGATTGGACAAATGTCTGGACCTCCTCATCAAAACAGATCGACTGCCAGAAGCCGCATTCCTGGCAAGAACATACCTTCCCAGCCATGTGCCAAGGTAACATTATTTCTATTGAGTTTTCAGCTTATGCCCATAAACTCATCTATATGTTATCCTCCAGAACTTTGCCTACACACTGTAAGAAAGTTTTTACAAGGTCAACATCA
The DNA here is from genome assembly GCA_038501795.1 of Pseudopleuronectes americanus. Taxonomy (NCBI): domain Eukaryota; kingdom Metazoa; phylum Chordata; class Actinopteri; order Pleuronectiformes; family Pleuronectidae; genus Pseudopleuronectes; species Pseudopleuronectes americanus. The sequence goes on from CM076719.1 coordinate 21,020,888, forward strand.
GTGGAAGAAAAGATGCTGCCCCTGAAAAGAAATATCCATATATCTGTGTACATTTACATGACGCCTCAGTGGTGAGCTGTACACCCTTCTGCTCCTCCAGGGTGGTGAGTCTGTGGAAGGAGAGTCTGTCCAAGGTCAACCAGAAGGCGGCAGATGCTCTGGCCGACCCCACCCAGTACAGCAACCTGTTCCCCGGCCTCCAGCAAACCCTGCTGGCTGAGCAGTACCTGAAGGAGACTCATGTCGGGGTCAGACCTGCTGCAGAATACCCTCTCATCATGGTCAGTGCAAGTCACATCAGCTTTAAATATGTAAAGCGTCATTTGGTCCCTTTAATAGCGCTATAGAGATTTTAAGTTAATATTATTACTGTTATCTAATGCCTCAAAGTGTTCCGTCATGACATTGTTCCTGTTTCTCTACTTTTCAGCCGAATGAGGATCGTAATGTTCTGGAGGAATCTGCTGGTTTTGTGTCCAAAGAGGAAGTCAGTGAGCCAGAGGTGAGTTCCAGAGTCTGAATGAGATAGTAGATGTCTTATAACAGTTCTGAATGTCAGTTTTATGTCAATTTTACTACATTCTTAAAAGCAGTCTTCCGAAGTCAAGCCCAGAAACAGCATCAAGTTTAAATTGAATGTCGTCAGATCAACATTGAGGCTGCAGCAGCGCAATGTAAAATACACAGAGAGCCAACTATGTCAGATTGGTCCAAAAATATTAACCCAACCTCTCCCTGATATATATCCTTTTAATATATTACACATTATCCATACATCCCGCCATGGAAAACAAAACAACTTGTAACCCGGCGCCACTTCATCAGATCTTTCTCTCTTTCTCAACACTCCCTACTGGGAAGATACATTTTTTTTTACTTTGACATACTTGCCTAGCAGGTTCAACAGATTGCCTCAAATGTCTTGTGTCATGTAGGAGTTGCCTTACTGATACTTTAAACTTGAGCCGTCATTTTGTGTGTTCTATGTACAGGAAGTGGAGCAAAGTGTGAAGGAAAGCTTCATAGTAGCAGCAGCTGCACCTCCACAAGAAGCAGCACCAGCAGTGGAGGAACCAATTCCAGTAAAACAAGAGGAGACTGATACCGTTTCCACAACAGAAGAAGAATCCATTCCATCAGCAGCTTCCCCTCTTCCTGTCGCCATGACTCAGGAGGATGATGACCCCCAACAACCAGAGTCTGCATCCGCTGAGGTGGCTGCACCCGAACCAGAGGTGGCAGCAATAAGGGAAGACACCCTCACTACATTAGAGGAGGCTTCAGTCCCTGTGGAGGAAGACATCTTGGTGGATCCCATCATATACACTAGCCCCAAAGAGCCAGAGATGGTACAGTCCACACCTGCAGAGGAAGTCACATCTTCAGTTGATGAGGATGTTCAGGAACTGTCTCAAGTGACTGATGCTGCTAATGACGCCAGTGATTCTGAAACATGCATCACTGAGACAGCAGTAGAGACCGTCATGGCAACAGAAGAAGCACCATTGGAAACCTTAGCAGCCGAGGATGTTCCAGTTAACACAGCATTAACAATCGACACAGATGAACAAGCAACAGAATCTGCAGTAGCTGAAGAAATTCCTGTTTGTGACGAGCAGGAAAAAGATGTGATCTCTTTCGATGAACCACCCGTCATAGATACAGAAGCAGTAGCAGTAGAAGCAGAAGCTCCTGTTACTACGGAAGATGTTTTGGAAACAGCGCCATCAGTGGTCGCAGTGGAGGAGCTCATCTCCTTTGAAAACACAGGCAGCTCAGTGCTGGATGCGCCTGTGCAAGTCAAGACTTCCACAGGGTTTGACCTTGACCCGCTGATGGACCCACTTGATGATACGATGGCAGTATTAAAGCCAGACCCAACGCAAGAGCCAAGAGAAGAGGGACAGTCCACAGAAGGGACAGAGGACAGCCAGGAGCCTCTTGTGTCCCTGCAGGCCGAGTCACTGGTTTTAACAGCAACAGAAGCTCCCACAGAGACTAACGTGGCATCAGACGGGCCCGGACCTGACGAACCAGCAGAGGAACTTGAGTTGGATATGCATGAGGAGGTGAGGCACTTTTTAAACATGTGGCTAAAATGAGCAATATTAGACGTAATTGTATATAGACATAAACTAAATATTCTCCTCCTGTAGGACCTGGATGATCTGGATCTGGACAATTTTGACTTGGAGGATATCGACACCACAGATATCAACCTGGACGACGAGTTAATGAGTGAATAAGAACAAAGCCAAACTCTTTTCCAGTGTTTTAGTGACCAAACAACACAGCGGACCATGATATAGGCTGTCGAACAGACTCTAATGCCTTTGAAACCTAATTAACAGGTGTTTCTTGGATGCAAGCTGAAATAGTCATATTGATATGGATTTGTAACTAAATTCTGATTCCATGTGTGTGAACAACTTTGATTCCTACGGGAGAACTAGCCTGCAAACCGATAGGGAAGCTAGTGAGTTTAATGAGAAATGGGGATGAGTGTTTTTGCGGTTTTGTATAAATGTATTTGAAATGTGGCCTGGTGTACATTGCAGTCACCACGATTCTTTCCCGTGGAGACTGATGGAGGTGGCTTTGTTTACACGACACAATTAAACAGTTTTTCTACCGTTCAGACAATTTATGGTCAAGTAGTTTTGTGAAAGTATTTAAAGTGTCATCGGTTTACAATTTTTTTTTAAATGGGGGGAGTATGCATCCAACTTCCAGGTGTTTCACCAGCTGATGGCCCCTCTCCATCTAACTCAAAATACTCCTATCCATCTTCCTTACAGCAGTGCTGTGGCTTACATGGTGAAAGTGCCTGCCTAGTTAACAAGAGATTCTGGGTTTAAATACCAGCTGTGCCTTTACTGAATTTCTCCTTAAGCTCGTCTCTTATACCTCATATTTTGTTGATCAGGGTGTTATCAAAGCCATTGAGGAATTCTTGATGGCAGTTTTTGTGGAATTCTATGTGGAACAAGATTGTCTTCCAAAGACAAACACTAGTATGAATCTTACTCATTCTTATTTGACATCTTATCCTGGTGCATGTTTCTTTCTCAAAGCACAAATCAACACGACTTTTGGCTGGATGTGTATCCAATAAGCTAAAACAGAACCAAGTGTCTGAGCTTGAAAAAAAGAATCAAATGCCCAGTTTTTAATAAAGTCTTCCCCAGTATCTAACCAAGGATTTAAGTTGTTTCACTCCTGCAGCACATCACATACGTACAAAGATCTTTATTTTGTTATGTACATCATTAGGACCTGAGACCCGAATGCTCTCCACTCTTTTTGTCTGTCTACACATTTCCGAGGGTCTTAACAGTGGTCAAAAACCGCACACATGACCGGTCTTATGAACATTTTTATATTTTGTGTCTTGTGCATGAAAAGTAGTTTAATGTGGCCCCTAACTTTGGCCTACTTTTATGAAAAAGCACCAGATTTAATATTTCAGGTTTGACCATGAGCTCCAAATGTAGAACACAAACAGATAATTTATCCACATGTTGTACAGACAGACTTTTCATTGGACCAGATGATTTAAAGCTTTTTCTTTTCAAATTGATGGCTGTTTGGAAAAAATAGTATTTTTTTCAAGTTGAGAAGCACATGTAACTACTCTTTGACCCAAACAGTTAATTAACAGACAATTCTGTCAGTCCAATCTTTCAGGAAATGGTTCCCGATGCTCCTCTTCATAGAATTTGTATGTTTCAGTCTAGGAGTGGGTCAGTCAAGCAGCAGATCCTTCAGCAGCCGTCTGTTCGTACGCCTGCAGGGCCAGTTCAATGTAGCCCGACCTCTGGGACTCCATCTGGGCATAGATCTGCAGGAACAAGGGTCAGAGGTCAGCAAAATGGAGGAATCTAGAAAAGGGTCACGGCAATTACTTTGAGGATAAGGCTGCGCATAAAACTGTTCCAAGACTAAAATCACGATTACCGTTTTAGTGGCAGACTTGAAAAACAGAAAGTGCTCCAAAATCTACCGTGACTAAACGAGAGGTCTTGCGTGACAGTGACTGTAGCAGACACACACCCATGTCTCCTGCTGCTAACATTTCACATTAAATGGCTGTCATACTCAATGTCCCTCCTCGCTGCTTCAAGGCTGATGGGCTGCGAGCGCTAATAAGACCTGATGTGTCCCGAGTCTGGCCCCGCAGTTCCCACGCTGCAGAAAAACTCAAACCTCCCACATGAGAAACCTTAGATGAGACGGCCTTGACTTGACCTCTCGAGAGCTACCTGACTCCTGAGGAACCTCATTGCCTCGGGGACACAACTTATAGTGACCTTATAGTACCTTTAGTGACCTGGACAATTTCTGGATCAAATGGCGATGTTTTGTATATACACACACACACACAACTGAGTGAATCAAAGTGTAAAAGAGGAGCAAGTAGTTCAGGGTTGAGCTGTTCTCACCTTAAGCAGGTCAGTACCAGTGGCCTGTTGGCTGGCAGCCTCCTGGGCTGACTCACTGTTGGGGTGGACCATGTGGAACAGAGACACTAGGCTCACGGCATCCTCAAACCTGGAAACAGATAAACCCACACATTAACGAAGTCTGCATACACATTACTACATTTTACTTTTAAAATGCATCACAGAAAACTCGTGAATTTTGGGTGGAAAACAGATAAGTTTCGTTTCCAGATTCCTGGATGTTATTAGTCACGAATCGCCTAAAACCCCGTCACAAAGACATATCAGTATGGATGTAGCCATGTGTACATACATAGATACGGGTGGCATACATCGGAGGAAGGCATAGCTACAGGGGTATGGCCCAACTAAGTTTAAACTCCGGTAAATGTACTAAAGAAAATATATGTCAGATTTCCTAGTCTGAACATTATTAAAAATAGTCCCTCACACCTGTATGAAACATTCATGCATTACTATCACACCTCCACTGGCTATCATCTGGTCATGAATTTGCCTCGAGAAGCAACGGCTAGAATTTTCGGGAGCTTCAGTTGAACAGAGCAGAATTTCAGGCCACAGTTTACAGTTAAATGTCTCTCCACATAAAACACAGTGATACCTTTTGTAGGTGATTAACGTCCAGACAACATTTTGGCTCATCACATATGAATGCAGGTAAATTAAACAGCTGATGCATTTCAGTCAATGTGTTCGACCTCTTTAGCTCTCCACAAGAAACGTTAACTAACCAAAGCCTTCTCAAATGGGACTGGTCCAACTAGAACCAGAAAGCAGAAGGCTTCCAGCCCAAATATCTTGCTCCTCTCCTACAGTCTGTATTTTCACATGAAGAAATCTGTTCATAGAGATTAACCTCAGACAAACTCACAGCAATCTCTTCAGCATGTCCACTATGAGCCCATCGACCCTGCGAGCATTGACCAGGTACCAGGCCATTCCTCCGAAGTGTCTGGTGGAGCACAGCAGCTCGTACTTGCCGTGCTTGTCCAGGTCCTCATAGGCGGCAGTGTGCACCTAAACACCAGGAAGAGATTCATTACACACTTCATCGCGTGCAATCATTCAACACAATGGTCTTCACATGAAATTCAGAAACTTCCAAATCATCTTCTCCTTCCATTCGACCCTCTGTATCAGATGACCGAAAGAAAATATAGAAACTGACATTGGAAATTTCATGGTTGCACGGACTGCGTTCTTTCAGTGGAGGTGGTGATCGGGTCAAAATACCAAAAAGCTCAATGTCATCTTACCCTGATGTATTCTGAGGAGTCCGGTTCAAACTGGACCAGACACAGGTCCAACACGTCCTCGTGCCGGTCCTGAGTAAACACCATCTAACAGAGAGAGAAGATAAACTGATTAGATACAGGGCGTTTCAGTTTCTTTGCCCAATTGGGTCTTTTTTTCAGGACTGTGTGGGTGTTCTAAGATCTCCCTTTACAATACACCTCTGCTCCAATGTCAGGGAGGACAACCTATCATAAAAATGTATGGGTGTAGTTTCCAGATCTTTGTGTTTGAAAAGGACACATCCACCTCAGAAATATGTATTCGCTCCTAACCTTAAAATACTAGACAACAGATTACTAAGACATATAAAAGGTCTTATCTAGATGTATGGTTACTGTCTGCTGGGTGTACCAGTACATTGTCTACTTACTATCTACTATATTGTAGTCATTATATAGTAGTTAGTTATTATAGAAATATGGAATATCGATATTTAGATATTTATTCAACAGAAAACTAACTTTTTAGAATTAAAAGTAGGAGATTTATCAATGCAATAATTAATGTTAAATTAATTACATGCAATTAAAAAACAGTGGCACAGGTCTGCATACACATTACTACAATACCACAATACTTTACTTTCCACAACAATCAGTCAAAATGTCTGCTGTGGAAAAGGCCTATAGCAGGAGATTGAGGGAATCATGAAGTAGAGAAAAGAAAGACACAACCGCTGGCGCTGTTTAAGTGATGAAGGGAGTAACAAGAGCCTAATATGATCCAGAAATATCAATATTATAATATTTTGACATGTCCTACTTTCATATTCTCTTCCTTGAAGATGAGGGGGGCTGTGAGCTTGCGTCCCTCCTTGGGGAAGTAGACCTGAACCAGCCGGTCTCTCTCATCCCAGCTCGCCTTCCGAAGGGTCCCGGTGGGCTCCCGTACAACAATGAACCTCTCCTGGAAACACACAGCATACACAATGTGTGACAGGACAACACTTGAGCCATACAAAACTGCTGAGTCAACAACAAAGTACACAAACGATCCTTAGACATAATTCACAAACTCGATCAACTTAATTTCATGTTTTCATATTTGTTATCTCATATTTGTTATTAAAATAAGCATACACAATGTGTTATTAAAATAACAAATATGACTGAATTACACATTCAAACTATTTAAAAACTGCTATAATCCAACAATTTTGTGTCATTTAAATGCAGATCTACAAGATGTTAGCGTCTGTAAATAAAATACACAAACTGTACTGACATTTCTGTGCTGTACCGCACACATAATAACACCAACGTGTGTGTGTGTGTGCGTACCCTGTGTGGGATATTGTATGTGATGTCTGTAAAGACGAATTTAGCCGTGTCCATGCCCTCCAGCATCTTATCCTCAGCCAGAACGTCACTGATGGGCTTCCTCTCCGGCAGGACGGGGGGCATCTGCAGCAGCTTCTTCGCCTTCTCTGTGGCTCCTATGACGGCCTGGAGAAAGAGACAAGTGACTGGATGACTTGAAGTCGTCCTGTGGTGCGTTTGTGAGACTGACAGGGGACATTATGAGGTATTTAAAAGGGCACCTGCTCCACTTGTTCGTCAGTCATGAGTTTGTATGTGGGGGGCTTCAGCTCCTGCTGGATGGGTCGGAACACTTTCTGCAGGTCCAGGCCCGTTATCCTGCTGAGGATGTCCTGCACAGCTGCATCTGTGAACTGGGGCCGAGCATTGCCTGAGAGGCCAGTGGAGGAAATCACACTAGTTAATGGTTTGTATAATGTACGGATCTGCATAAGTAAAACACTCGACGTTACCTTCTGTGCTCATTTAAAACATGTTAGCTGAGGTATGGTCAACACTGGAATGTAGCTATAACGAGTTAGCTTTAGCTTTACTTTACTAAACAGTCCAAACTCTTCCCAGGTAATGCAATGTTTAATTGTTGATACAGGAAAAGGTAACATAGATAAACATAACCTCTTACAGTTTAAGGAAAATAATACCACAGACACAGATATAAAGATGGAGGACGTGTCTCTACTTCCTCCCACTAACCACAAATGAATCTAAACGATCTGGAAAATGAACACTGCCATTTTAAGCCTTTATAATCAGAGTCTGAGCAGTGGTGATAGGGGGATGGAGCCGTGGTATCGAGGTCCTGTCGATACACACTCTCAACCAATCACGAGCCAGACTCAGCTGTCAATTGTGAGGTTTCACCACGTTTTCATAGCATCAGAAAACAAATTAAAACTAAAGTTAGAAATATGAACATATGTCAGTGTGATTAGAACTAATGTCATATACCTATTTTCCTTTAATATGAGCATGTTTCTTTATACCGTGTAAACAGAATACTTCCTAACAGTATCAGATTAAAATCTCTACATTTGTGGTTTTATCACAATGCCTTTAGAACATAATATTATGCACTCCACGGCTTTATGCTTTAATCTAGAGGTCCTGGATTTAAATCAAGATGAACCCATTTTCCCATTTTGGTATATGGACAAAATACAGTGATCAGGAGGGATAAAGAATAATACTAATATAGATATTGTTTTCCAGCAGTTTTATGACACGTGTGCCTCCTAAACACAGGTTTTAAACTCTAGCTCATGGAAAACAGCAGAGTCAGATTTATAGAAAGACTTTGAATGGTTGTAAAATAGATTAAACGGTGTGTACCATCCTCTGAATGTAGGTCATTTAAAGTGCTCAGATCTGTGAGGGGAGTTTGGCAGCTGCAAGGCACAGACAGGAGGAGGAGGAGGAGGAGGAGAATGAAACCTGCTGCAAGGTCAGACTCCCAGTGGAGAGACACAGAACCTGAACATGATGGAAACCAACCTGTGTCCTGAGCTCCAACGCAGAACGTCCGGACGCCACATCTCATCAACGTGTGCCTGCTTCTCTCGACGTGTTTGATCCGGGAGCAGCTCCGGAACAAGCACCGCGCTGAGCTGAGCCCCGCCATGTTTGTTATTACCTCACCGTGACGACGCAACCTTTCACCTCACGCTGTAGCCGCTGAGCGCTCATGGGAAATGTAGTCCGCGTCGTTTCGTTCAGCCCAAGGGGCAACATCCTGGGCTGAGCGATGAGGCCAACACGGAAGTGTAAAAAGCTGCAGTTCACTGGGTGGCCGCTACGCCTGGCTCCAAGAAACAGAAAGTCCCATTGACTCCAATGTTAAAATGGCCATTTTCAGAGCATAATTAAACCTGTTTAAAGCCTGGTACACAACTTGGTTTTAGTCTCAATCGCGAGGTTATTTCTTCATGACAACTCTGAGGGGGGTGAATTTATTTCTAACTCCCTCGTTTAAGCGATATAGAGGTTTAAAATTACGCATAATTAGGGGCGTGGTCTATTGCTGGAAACCTGGTCACAGATGACGGTGCGAGGACAGCTTGTCACTAGCTGCTCGTTAGCTCCCCGCAGCCACCTGCTAGCTGCTCGTTAGCTCCCCGCTAGCTGCTCGGTCCACTCGTAGCTTCATGTCGGCGGACCCCCTCCCTGCACTCGACACAAACCATGGCTGGCTGTGCAGTTCATTGAGCTAACAGATTGTCTCACAACTCTGATGTCAAGTTCTTCCGGTGAGTGAAAATCGATTTTTATTTAATTCATATACTAGAACCGTGGCACTGATTAGCAGGTAGTGTTGCTCGAGATGCATGGTTTGTTAGCTTATGTGGAGATGAAGCTGATGTTGGTTAAGCTTGTGTTCATAGACTGTAGGTTCTCCACTGAGCAGCACAGCCCGAGGTCCTGAGGCTGCATTATGGAGCTGAACGCTAGTCACAGTAAACAGGTGCGCACTCTACACAGAGTGGAGACGTGTTTCAATGTAGAAGTTGGGATTATTAGTTACAGCTATCAATGTTGGTGCGTCACATAAAACTACTACGCACATATGTAAGTGTGGTCACAGGAATGAAAGTTTAAATGAGGCTTTATTATCTCTTTAGCATGAGTTTGTTATCGAGGCTAACCCTATTTGTTAATGTTAAGGCTATATGAATCTGGCTAGGGTTTGATAATAATAATAATAATAATATTTATTTATATTTGTTTCACTTGATGTGTCAGCTGTGGTTTCAGTGAATACTGAGTTTGTGTTCCATAATTGTCCACTTTCAAACTCTATTAAACTTATCTCACTTGTGTGTTAGAAACGTGAATATGGCATGAAATAGTAACTATATGAATATTAAATAACTTCAAATATAAGTGTAACAAGTAGGCCCATAATAACATAAAAAGAGGCAATGCAACAGATGCATTATGTGAACTGGGATATCTAAAAAGAATGAAGTTATTGACATTTTATTGTTTGCATATACATAAGTATGAAGATGGTAACCTGACAGATATGTTTTTTTTACATATTTTTTGTTTGTGTAGTTATCCTCCAGGTGACTCAGACAGCCTGCACCAGTGGATGTCCAACATGAGGAGACAGAACAGGACTCCAACAAGACTGAAGTGTCATAACTTATGCACTGACTCCAGGAACAGACTTTTTTCATACCTTACAAACAATCAAAGCAAAGATCATGTGGAAGAACTCCATACTGCATTGTCTTGATAGTGCACTGTTTAATTCAAATACAGAGTTGAATATCCACAGAATTTTTAGGACAGAAACTTTGTTCATAAGTAACACTTCCTCTACAATAATGCCATACTTTTATGTTTCCTGTCATTTAACAGGGACGGACGAGCCTGAAGGACTCAGCTGTGCTGACGGTGTTCTGTCTCTTATGGGGAATTAGAAAAATAAAACACTGGGTTTTTATCTAAAGTGTATCAAATCAGATTGTAAAAGATAATAATTTTTTTAACCTACCATAATGAATATATAAATTAACTATTATCCATGACATTTAGCAATGATTGCCAACTCTAAACAGTTGCAGGCCATCTTTAGTTGAGGGAGAAAACAAGAAGTGTTGGGCGGATGAAGCTTTTGCAGGTCGTCCTGATGTTGACCAGCCTGAAGCTGCCGATCTCCACCATGTTGCTGCTGAGGACATCAGGTGCTGTAGGGCTTCATCTAATGAAAAGAAGAAACTCCCTGTTAAATAATGTTTTGTGTTGTGTATGTTCCAGCAAAGACAGGTTCTTACAGATAATTATGTGTTCAGCAGCACAGATTTCCTGGGCTCTGGGTTTGTACCCTCATAGTCGAATGCACATATTGGAAGTAAGTTTGGATCAAAGTGTCAGCCAAATGAAATGTACTGAAAGAAATAAAACATTGTACAAATAGATAAAATGTATTTCTACCTCATCTGTAATATTCAAGGTGATAATCTCCCACAGAGCTGTTGATAACAGTCCACATCAAGACTCCACTTCCCTCAGTGTGAAAACATAAATATATAATTAATGAGAACTGTTTACAACACTGGTGTGTTGAGATTATAATCATATCTAAACTGTATAATTCACTGTAAAATTCCATAACAGGTTAAATAAACAAGGTGCAATAGTAATAGCGGATAAACCAGCCTTTATCAGCACATTTGTGAAACATAGTTACTATCACATGCAGCTTACACATGTAGCATATTGATATTAACTTATTAAAATCAAGTCACAACCAAACACAACTCTGTAGTTAACTGACTTCAATCTGTTCATAAAACGTGTTAAACAGTAATTTATATTATATATTAAAAACCACTTGAGGCATGTAAGCATATGATTATGATGATAGATAAGGCAATAGGTTTTGTTGTTGTGTAGTTTGAAGGTTACTTACCTCTAGTGAGTTCGTAAAGATCGCGACCATCCGGAGCAGCTACAGCGCAGGGCTAACCGGTTAGCACCGGCAACAGGTAGCCTAGCTCCTTAGCCCTGAGCTAACCAGGAAGCGCTGAGCTCCGTGAGCATCGCTCGGCTGTCAGTCTTCACTCGCACTCCTCCTCCTTGCCCATTGATTCGTTAGCAAGGAACGAGGAGGAGTCAGCACCGGCAAGATGGCGCCGGGGGAACGCCTCCTACTAGCCTCATTCTCACTCTGCAGAAACCAATGGGTGACGTCACGGACCCTCCGTCCATTTATATATACAGTCTATGGTTCAGCCTCGACTGAGGGTCTGTTTATTATATCTTATTTATTATTAACAGTGGGTATTTTATCAGCAGAGGAAAAGACCAAACAAGAAGAGAAAGACCTGCTGTTCTCTCTGTTTTCAATCTCTTTCTAAATGTTGAAAAACATTCATTTTCTAATAAATAAATATTTTCAAAATCCAGATAGTGCACCAAAAAAGAGTAAGTGAAAAATACATAAACATCTAAACTGTGTAAAATTTAATATCTCCCCTTTAAAAAATTTGCGCACTGAGGAAATTAGGAAAACGATTTAATAGTTATCAGACTCCTTTTGATCCAAACCCGGAAACAATGAAATACATAAAATGAATAACATAATTATAATATTGACTGTATATAAAAAGGATGATAATCATAACAATCTCGTTTAGAAATAAATAAAACTAAAATAACTAAATTGAATATCCACGTTGACCACTAGGTGGAAGTATGCTACCATCTATACTGTAAATGCACAGGGCCTGCAGCTCCAGATCAGAGGTGAAGTATATTGCTCTCAGTGGGAGACATAGTCCCCATTTAAAACACATTGTGTGTTTGTATTAAAGTCAGAGAGGCTTTTTCCGTCTGTGTTTGATAAGTGGCTCAGCTCTGTGTAACCCAGACATATTCCTCACTTTGTCATTACAGTGTGTTCCTCAATTGGCTGATAGCTGTGTAATCATGTCTGGATGATAAGAAGTCACACACTCTGCTAATAAAGACAAACACACTCCGAACACACACACACACACTGCATATCCCTATGTCCTTAAAAACATTCCTACATGCCCAAAGATTTATTTTAAACTCTTCTAACACCAAAAGTGGAGAGTGGGTAAAAATCATTTAAAAAGACAAATCCGATTTTAAACATATTCATATTTATAACATATGATGGATTCTCCACATTGAGGATATGATGTTATTTGATTATTACACGCAAATGAAACAGAGTGTAAGGGTTTCTTCTGAGTCTTTTCCTCTTTTTGAATTATGGATTATAATCACAAATTGATGGGACATTTTGTCATTATAATAAGATAATCAAATTATCAACAATAGAGTGAATATATTTTCAGTAACTGCCTGACATAAATATGTTTAATAATCTCTTGTTGATTTTGTTAATACAAAGAACATATAAACACCATCCAGACACGTATGCACTTCTGCGTATTTAAGTGTACATTTATATAATAACATGCTCAGCTCACTCATGAACGAGTTTAGCTTCAGATTCAAAAACCGCACAATGACTGAACAGAAGCGTCACCATCTTGCTGCATGCTTTTTTCAGTGCAGTTCATAAAGTTTTTAAATCTTAAGTACATTGCTGCAGAGCTTTTTAATCTTCACTGTCACTGATTCAATCATTGACACATAAAACTGAACCACATGTTATCTTTGTGTCACAGTCACATCCAACCTCCACTAGAAACGAAACCATGTCCATCCTCAAAGGTGAGGAGGATTGATCCTTACTGGAAGGGTTTGGTTCATGTTGCAGATTTTTCTAGATTACCACCATAAGATTCTGATCTTTTTATTTTTAAGGGATTTGCCATTAAATTTAATTTAAACACATTCTATTTTTAACCTTGTTTCTTGTTAAATGACTAAACTTTTACAGTTCATGTACCAGCAGCTGGTTTGCATCTTCCTTTCCACCATCTACAGTAAACTTATTTGTATTATTTGTTTCCCTGACACAAAACAAAATTTAAGAGATTCTAATGACAGCACAGCCAGAGGCGGTTAACTTTAGTTTTTTTTGAAAGAGCAATTTATTCGGAATTTTTTTTTCAGTGTTAGAAATTAAATCATAACCAATATTACAGACACAGTTTTGTGGATCTTGTGGTGAGGCTGTTTTGTGATTCACTGTTATCATGCTGTGATGCAGAAATCTCCAGACGTGTGAAGATTGGGCGACTAAAATATCCTCTTCTCTCCGGGAAATAAAAACTTTCTCGTTGCAAATTCTGCCAAACAAATATCACAGAAAAGATGTGTTTGAAGACAATGACAAAGTGTCTCCCTGACTTTACTACCGCTACGTGAATTAACTCTACCCTCGTTTATAGGGCTATTTTATAATATACTCACTAGTTACATTGTAACTATTGTTCATGCTGAATTTAGGGACTATAGGGAATATTATATATATAAATGAATCAGTGAAATGGTACCAGTGTGAAGAAACAGCTCTGTCCACTTTCATTGTGAAGATGAAACCTGTCCCTCAGTGCGACCGTGTGAGTCACTGATGTGTTTTTAATAGTTTTTAGAAACTATGAAGCTGTTTGGGATGGAGAAATTGGGCACCACGTTCTAGTATAGATCAACACATTGTTTTGATCTTCTCATGATACCTGTTAAACATAATAAACATTTTTAATTGTTACTTATCCTTATCCTAAGTAATATGAAGGTGATGATTTAAGGAAGATTTAAAGGAAGATTTCCATACTCTTAAATACAGATGTTTTTTTTAAATGATCATGATGTCATCTCTGTGTCTTTCTCGTAGTGGTCACAAGCCCCCAACACGCCACAATTCACAAAAGGCAGCCGCTTCACCCTCCACCCCACCACCACCACCAGCACACAGCCCTGGAGATCATTAATAATACCTCCTGTGCCACGCACAAACCCTTCCTCCTGGATCTTATTTCCCATCTCCCCCCCTCACCGAGCTCCTCCAGGCCCGTGACTCCCCCACTAATCTGCAGTGGGATTTAGATATTAGGAGGACAGATGGAGGTGTGGCTCGGTCGGTAATGAGGTGAGCAGTGGCAGCGAGTCCGGAGGCCCAGACACCGGCGAAACGACGTGTGGATTGAGCTGTAAGAGGCCCCAACACAACCAGATGTACACAGCTGTCATGCTGCTGACAGAAGACCCCAGCCCACTGCCAGAGAGAGAGAGAGAGGGAGAGAGAGAGAGAGAGAGAGAGAGAGAGAGAGAGAGAGAGAGAGAGAGAGAGAGAGAGAGAGAGAGAGAGAGAGAGAGAGAGAGAGAGAGAGAGAGAGAGAAGGGGATCATCTATCTATTCATGATAAACCTTCATGAACCTATAGGTATGAAATGTGAAATCTTTGCTGCTGAATTGGAATTTCCCTTCACTTCCTGAAATGAGATTGAATTGTCCCTGCAGTGGATCCACATGCACATATCTACTTTCTCACACACACACACACACACACGCGCACACACACACACACACAAACACACACACACACACACACACACACACACACACACACACACACACACACACACACACACACACACACACACACAGACAGACAGACCATATGAAAATGTTATACTTCATGCTCAATGAAACCAATGTCATATTCAGACGGAGAAATATATTATTCTGAATCCTGCCTTTGTAAGGAGACATAACACCAATTTCCAGTGTGGTTTCATGTGTTTTTCTGTCAGATTTTCCATCCCTGAAACAAGGTCAGAAACCAAGTCAGACGAATAGAATGAAAAAATGAATGAATTTTGTATTTACTAAATAATTAAAGTTTGTATAAGCACTAATATCCTTTAAAAAACGATATTTAAGCTTGAACGGCTTCTGAGACTGAAAATCTGTTTAAATGCTAAATGTAAGTGGAGAATATCTAAGAACATTTACTACTGCACTTCAGCACATATATGAGGTACTTGTACTTTTGCTCCATTACATTTCAGAGTTTAATATTATACTTTGTTTCCATTACATTTGTTTGACAACTTATTTTAAGGTGAATATAGCCATCAAAGTTAACCCTTGCCCAAACAGCTGCAATATCAAAATGCAACTTATGTTAAAGCATCAACAATAATAATATGCTAATAAAAAATTTAATAGTAACATAATGATACAAATTATAATATTATTAATAATGTAAGATTAACCTCTGCAAAAAAATATTCCACTTAAAAACTGTGTTTTCTATTTAAACTTATTTTTATTATAATTTTAAATACTGGACATTTACTTGCAATTGCGTTAATTATTAAGTTTTTCATGCTTTATTCAATCAAAGAATTTGAGTTGTTCATGCAGACGCTGCTACTGCATCAGTGAATAGGTCGAGTGTAAGAGTGTGTGTCTGTGTGACTGGGGGAAGCAGGATGTTGAGAGGTGAAACCTAAGTGTAGAAGAGGGGCTGGCTGGAGGTGGAGGGGTTCTGTGGGTAAAGGGGGTGTAAAGGGTGGTGGGCCGCTAGGTGGATGGGTGGGTGGTTAGGTGAGCGGTAGTGGGGCACTCTGGGAATGACTCGCCACATATGTTTATTTAGCTTTCTGCCCGTTGGATGGGTTCAGAGCAGGGTGAAACGGAAAGGTGTGTGTGTGTGTGTGTGTGTGTGTGTGTGTGTGTGTGTGTGTGTGTGTGTGTGTGTGTGTGTGTGTGTGTGTGTGTGTGTGTGTGTGTGAATGTATCAAAGTATCAAATATGTGGGATGGAACAAGTAACTTCATTTTAAGTTGCTGTGAATTCAGCACCTTGTTTCCATCTCTGGTTGATGGGAAGTGATGGGGTCATTTTGAAGTGGTGTGCAAAGATGGTGCAGACAGTTTTTCATTTCAATACTGGAAATCATTCAGGTTGTAGTAATGCTGCTATTCAATATAATAATCCCATATATTAATCATGTTTGGTTGACATTTGCTTGATGTCTTTGTTGAATGTCCAACAAAAATGAAAACATATTCATAATGGTTTCAAATTCATAAAAAGATTTATTCAAAAACCGAATAAAAAGTATGACTATGGTAAAATAAACAAAAATATAATATAATTGCTATCGCAGTCTTTTCTCATAGACTTTTAACACTTAATCCAAATACACAACTGATTACTAGGTTTTTTAACATACCAAATAATAACTAGTATTGTTACCTTAAAAGAACAGATGCAGAGCTCAGGAAGGGTATTTAACAGTTTAATATTTGCGTGGGTCTAAACAAAGGAAATATATCATCCTAATGAAGGAGAACATTATGAGGGAAAAACTCCTTTTTAAATGATCCTGAAAATATATGAGTAGAAATTCTAATTTTTTATGTGTTAAGTTATACATATTGTTATGTTGATATATTTATATTCATATTGTAACTTTAGTGTGGGGAACTGTTGATGATATTTCTATATTTGTTCAGTTGAATGTGTCTCTGTTTTGTGTTTATTAATGTTAAGTACTAAGACAAACTAAATACAAGCAACTTTGATGCAGCTCGTCAAAGAATTCCAAGATCGCTGTGTGCGTACGTGTGTGGGTGTGTGTGTGTGTGTGTCTATGTGCTTGTGGTGCGCACCTGTGTGTGAGCTGTTATGGCTTGAGAATGGGCACTCAAGGCCAGTCCTTCTCTCCTCCCAGTCTTTGAAGAGGAGTGGGGATGGGAGAGAGGGCAAACAGAAGGCCAGAGGAGACGCAGTGATAGGAGAAGTGAGTGGGAGACAAAGGAGAGGAAAGGAGTGAGGGAGTGAGGGAGGGGGCACAGTGACATTACCTCCGACGACCTTGACGACCTCTCTCTGAAACAAAGTGTGTAGCAGATAGTGAATGTGGGGATGGTTAATAGTTTCATGTGAATAATTCAAACAAATTGTTCTAGCTGAGTTTATAGCAGAGTTTTTTTCTGAAACAAGTCAACAAAAAATTGGAACACATTGTGGACTCATTCAGCTTTAAAGTCAAAAATAAAACCAAAATCAGCTCCCAAACCTTTTTCAACAGGAAATCAAGTGCCAGAGAATATTATTGAATCCGTTTAATTCCATCTTTTTCTCAAAATGCAGTTTTAGCAACCAATTCCTGAAATTGGATAATTCTGTCACAGTGCACTGGCATGTTTCCTCCTCATTTGAAACTGACAGTATAGAGACAGGAAATAAGGGAAGAGAGAGAGAGACATGGGTGTGTCTACTCAGGTCTCCTGCTGGAACCAGACCGGGATGTTGAGGTCAAATGGTTTGTGTCTCAACCACTGGACCACCAGGACACTGTAAGTGGAATAATCGTATCAGTTGACTAAATGTTGATTATGATGGAGCACGACCTTCTGACTTTGGCCGTTTATTAGAGAATAAAAGGAATCCGAAAGAGTGAAGACACGGGCAGGGTAAAAGTGTGCATTCGAATGTGTGTGTGAGTGTGTGTGTGTCTCAGAAAGGGGGCTGCGTGCAGGTTTAAAGTCGGGGAATGCAGGAGGAACCATCGCTTACTGCAGCAGAGTTCACCTGCACCGAATGACCTTCACTGACCTCTATCCATCTGTTTATATTCACTGATTTATGCCCCTCTCTCTCTCTCTCTCTCTCTCTCTCTCTCTCTCTCTCTCTCTCTCTCTCTCTCTCTCTCTCTCTCTCTCTCTCTCTCTCTCGCTCTCTCTCTCTCTCTCTCTCTCTCTTCGCACACATATACTGTTTCATTGAAGCAGGTGACTTTTACCTCCTCTTTCTTAAATTAAGCTATATGTTGTATTTATCTAATTACTGAATTAGACATTGAGCAACGTAAAGTAAAATGAGCAAAAACTGTTAAAGTAAATTGGGGTTTGATTTGAAACTATGATCTCATTTATTTTATTTGGGCTCTTTTCAGTATTTTGTCTTTATTGCAAAGGTAATACTGATGATACATGAAAGAAATTGTGTGTTTTGGTGAGTAAAACTGTTCCTGAGCTGGTAACAATTGTCTGATCACACCAGGATTGCCATCAACCAGGCCACAAGGAGCACTTTGGTTTTGGTTTAATATATCTGTTGGTTATTAAAATATTCTAAATAGATAAGGACACAAAATAACGTGCATTAGCTACGTTTATTCATCAGTAGGAACAGAGCTGGAAGGTAACTTGGTTTCCAGGAAGTGCATAAGGTCTCATATTTTTTAGGAATGTCTGAAGTGACCTTTAGTCACATTTGTCTGCTTTTCTATGGCCAATCAGCTTGTGATGGTTTCCATTCGATAACTAACAGTAATCCCTATACTGATTATTTAACAGTGCACTCATGGAGTGAATTACTTAAGGTCAGACAGGCTGAGAAGTTGATTCATTATATTTGAATAACCCTGCCCTTCATCTTTATGATGTAGAACAGAAAAGTTTTTATTTTAACCTTAACAACACATATGATAGTTATAATAACTTCATTTATAGAGCACTTACAAACACAACATACAATGATGAACAACAAGAAGGAAAATGGTTGAAATACAAAGAGATATAAAACAGAACAAAGTACATAATTATAAATGATAATAGGAATAAAAATCCAATAAAAAATCAGTTTTTAGCAGAGTTTTTACTACTCAGACTTATTTCATCAGGCAAATTAGTTTTGGCACCTACAATAATTGTGCATGAACAAAAAGTACAATGAGAGATGATTGTGTGTGTTGATTTTCCGTTATTCCTCCCCAGAAAACCTGTTAGCTCATTAAAATCCTGTCTGATCTTCCCAGCTTTTTCCTTTTCTCTTTTTAATGTTGCTGCATCCTCAGATCTCAGTTATAACTTAAGTGAGCACAGTTTGAATGCACCCGTCAGAAAACACAAACAGCAGAGAACTGGGCCAAAAGTTGTGATTGAATTATCTTTTAAGTAAGTACAGGTAGGGAGTACCTCACACGCATAATGTACTGTTACACACATAAGAACATGCACATGCTCACACTAACCTCACCCCAGCATCACCTTCATCCGCCATAGCCCCCTGCCGACACAAGCTGAAAGGCAAACCAGCACACCCACACACACACACACACACACACACACACACACACACACACACACACACACCTCCACTGCATTTGTTTCCAACTAAGCCCCCAGCCGGCCGGGTTTACGGGGTTTACATGCAACGCGAGAAGCCACACACGCTCCTGCACATCCCCCCTCCTGCTCTTTCACTCTCACTTTGTTTTTTTTATAATTCAAAATTTGGGTGGGCAAGAGATGGGGTGACAGGGGGAGCGTGGCACTGATAAGGTAGCTAATACCCAGCTTTTTAAAGGGTCAAAGGTCACCTCTGCTGTGGGTGGTGGTTGGGGTGGTGTGTCCGTTTTGGGCAGAGGGGGGGAAATCCATAGATGGTCTTTGTATTTTTTTAATAATATCATATTTAACTTTCGAGCAAAAAGCCTCAGAGAATTGTATTTGTCAGTGACAGTAACAATTATCAGTGTCCCATAGCAGCAGGAAATCCAGTGGGATCAGGCTTCTGATCTGCCCCTGCACTCAGACCTCAGACAACACACACACACACACACACACACACACACACACACACACACACACACACACACACACACACACACGCACACACAATCTTTGGCACACACTTGTTGCCACTAAATCGGCCTGTTGATTGAGACAGCCTCTAATTTTAGCCGCAGACCTCCAGCTCCCGACCAGCAGCTCTTTTACATCCCAGGTCCGGTCGGGAATAGGCGGAAGAAAAGGTGATTTATAACTGTCATGTCTGTCACGACAGGATCGTGCACGCGAGGGGAGGGGCTGCTGCGCTGACGCTGGGGGGGGGGAAATGAAGTTACACGCAAGATGCTGACAGCAACTGTTGTTGTTGTTGTCCAAGGAGGGGATTGTCTGGTGTGTGAATGCTGCTGTATTCATCAGAGTCACACAAATAGTTGAATGTTTATGCAACACGCAGATATTACTGGAAACTGTTTACATGACATGACACGCACTGAAGGAAATTCACTGAGAAAAACCATGGGTCACATATGGGTGAACAAATAAGAAAATCCATTAAATGAAAGGCATCAGTGCAGATTAGTGCAAAAACAAGACCAGGTCAAATAATGTGTGACTGTGTTTCTCCTCCGAAGCAAAGAAGCTAAAACCCGTTTCCACATGTCCACAAAGTTTCCACATGTCTTTAGATGAGATAATACACTGAATAGTATATTTATCATTCATCATTGCAACATATTATCAAAAGTGTTCTTTCACCTCTTGACCTGTTTGCTCCTCCCCTAATATACCCTAAATATACAGTATTTTAATACAGTGAACCCATTATAGCTGCTCTCATTTATTTTTCTACAAGTTTGGAATAATAACTGAAAAGCGGCCCATTAATACGACATGTGACTTCCAGGCTGCTTCTCTGCACTGCTGGAAACCTGAGTTTATAACCACATCACCACAGACATGACTTCAAACAACTGTGCTGTGACTTCTGCTGCATATTTACGGGAAAAAACGAAGGAAGTCAGGAGCTCATTCAAGTCACTGACTACGTACGCACAGCTCCAGTCTGACTTTATTCTGGATTAGACTCTATTCTGATCATGATGTCTACCTGAGTGACTAATAGAATATTCCATTCATATATTTGTTGTCTACTATCTTTGACTCAGAGGCCGACGCCAGTTCATTTTAAAAGATCAACGGCCAATGGGAGAACTCCAACACTGAGCAGGTCATCATTTAGTCTGTGACAGATATATGCGTTTATGAAGCCGGTTCCACTGTTACGGTCCAGAGGAACGGAAGATAGAGGTGGACACAGTGTTCTGACTCCTTGATAGTGAAGCTGTAGGCTGTGTGTCTGACTGTACACTGATCACACACACACACACACACACACACACACACACACACACACACACACACACACACAACACACACACACACACACACACACAGTCTCAAGTCGCACATTCTGTCATTCTTCTCAGTTTTACTTTCTTCTTTTTCGTCCTATCAGTCAACCCCAAATTTCACCTTTACCTTGAACCAACTCTGCTTCCAGTAACTGCCACAATGTTTTGGAATCGATCCTGGACGAAACCCCACCACTGTCACATTAAAGGCTCTTTATGGCCTGGAAGCAGATTAGATCAAGACTTGAAGAGACAACTTTTTTTTTCTTTTGTTCAGAGAAATGCTGCAATATCATGAGCTGAATTGACCCAGAACCCCACATCTGCAAAATCATTTTCTTTTTCTTTGTTTTGAAAACTCAATTATTTTGTAATAAAATCACATTTTAATCGGGCAAACATCTCCATTTATGTATAGGTGTGTGTCTCTGCATGTATACATTGAGTTTATGTTATTCAAACGTATGTAAATGTTTTATTTTCTCCTATACATTTCAACTTTATGATATAATACCTTCCCTATTGTCACAGTTATCAGTTTGTCGAGAGGCTACCCTTTGAAAAGCACTTTGCAGTTTTAGTTATCTGTTATTATTAGTATCATTATTATTTAAGATCAGATATGTTCGAATTAATCCATCCACAGTGTCACTGTGCAAGAGTCGTTATCATGCACAGAAGAAAGGCCACTAGAGGGCGTCAGGTCAGAGGGCCAATAGTGGTGAAAAACGCTGAATTCTAAAGATTCTAAAATATTGTGGGGAAAAGGAATTTACCAGAATTTGAAAGAGCCATTAAGTCAATTTTTCAAAGCTTCTTCCGTGCATTATTATTTAATTTTACATATTCTTTTCAAGTATCATAATGTTTCTCCATTTAGGTTTGGCTCAGATGTCCTGAGGGCCTACACCAGAGGTTCCAACCCTTTTCTGGCTCATGACACCTTCCAGTGAAGTGAATTAACTCTTTGTCACTGGTCAGCAGCTGAACTCACGTGATTATTTTCTTTGTGTTATCTGGATCATTTTCAGTGAAGTGAAGAAACTGAAATTTGCTGGTAGTCGTTTTCAAGAAACAAGAAAGAATTCAAGAAAATTCTGAAAAAATAACAGCACAGAAACAATGCACAAACATAAAAAAAACCCTCTGAAGATAAATTCTTAAACAACAGCAAATGATTTGAAGTTGAATAGTTGTTATTTTCGTTCCTTCAGATATGGTAATTGTCATCAGGAGGTTTTGACTGGAAACAGTGTGAGGACGAGTGTAATTGTAGGATTTCTACATGATAATAATAAATGTTTCATCTTTACCATAGCGGAGATGTTGAAGTGTAAAAGTCACAAGAGATTTCACACTCTTTCACTTTTTGCTCCGTATTACACATCCCAACATCACTCACCCGCACTCTCTCTCTCTCTCTCTCTCACGTGCACACCCCCACATGCACTGCACCTATTTATTGTATTGCTTGTCAGGGCCTAGAAGGGTTTAATCTTAATTAGCAACCAACATTAGAGATGTTTGGACGTGTCTGTCAGCACCAATCACTGAGAGCCGAGCCGGCGTTCGAACCAATCAGGCACAGTTGACCTCGCTCCTTTGATGATTACCCAGTTAGCACCTGTTCAGGCGGCCACAGGTGAACTCATGACAGGCAATGGGACTTGAAGTGATAAGAGCATGAACATGTTGCAGGATCATTCTAAACTTTGAAATGTACATATTCCAAAAAGTAGTTTGGTAAGCTGGCCCACAACGTTCAGTGTGCATGCAGTGTGTGTGTGTGTGTGCGTGTGTATGTGTATGTGTATGTGTGTGTGTGTGTGTGTGTGTGTGTGTGTGTGTGTGTGTGTGTGTGTGTGTGTGTGTGTGTGTGTGTGTGCGTGTGTGTGTGTGTGTGTGTCCATCTTTGTGTGTGACCTCAGCCGGTCCACCACGTTGTATCTCCAGCCCTGCAGATTGTGTGTCCGTCCCCAAGTGAGTGGGAGGCTCCGGGCGTTTGATGTGGCTGACAGTCATCTCTACCACTGGCCTGAGATCAGCGGCCATGGTCAAAATGACCGCAGAGGCAGAAAGGTCAGCTGCCAAACCCGCTGCTCGGGTTCTCCTTGGTCACATGACCCAGGTCACGTGACCCAGCAGGGGCAGCCAATAGTGTTGCTGCCCTCGCCTCCTCACGCGGTGGGAAAACATTCCAACAGCTGGCCTCGGACTGATCCAGAAACATCTGCAACGTCCGCCGCTGGTGAGAACCCCCCCCACCCCACCCCCCCTCGCCGCTTCGGAACATAACCTTATGATAATAGAGGTGCCGGATTAGGAACGATATTGACCCCCCCCGCCCCCTTCACCCTCTCATCCTTTCTTTTTTTTCTCATCTGCAGTATCCATTGCCCTTGCATCCCATCATGCATCTCCAAAGGTTGTGGGAGATGTTTTTAAGAGCCCCTCGTCATTTCAGCCTGACGAACTGTGTGGACTTATCTTGCGGGTTATTCCTTATCTCAAAGCAGCTCGGAGTGTTTGTGCATGTGTGTGTGTACCGGAGAGCGCTCCATAGCCTTTGACATATTGTTAATTTGAAGAATGTTTGAAGTATGATGCAACATCAGCTGCTCTCACTTAGCTTTGAGCCGCTTTCCTCTGAAAAGTCCCCTCTGGTCTCAGATTACCACAGAGACAGCACTATAGTACTACACAGTGTATAACTGCGCTTTAAATGCCTTGTTAATAGTTCACACTGTAACATGCACACACAGTGGGATTCATTTGACGCTTTTCCGAGTGTTTATTTAAAGAGACAAAAAATTCTGGGGCATTCTGAATTTTCAAATTCCAAAATGTGGAATAGATAAGATCCATATCTGTTTTGGAAATTTGTGCTCGGCCAGTTCACAACCGAGGCGCAGTCTCCAGCTCGGGACTGTTATGAATAACGCTCAGTTGGGTTCTGTGGACAGCTTCTTTGTTGTGATGTGGATGTTAGCATAAGTGGGTTTGAGTAAAACAGTGTTTTCCCAATTTTCCAAAAGCCGATGGTGGAAGTGTGCGGTGGAGATCACTTTGTTTCTACTGGGTTTCATTTGTTTCTGTTCCTCATAACCTGGCGGAAGGCGGTCCACTAAACCTCTTCATCCTCTTGTCATGATGTAATATGAAGGGGTTTATGTTCTCTCTGATTGCAACCAAAGCCGCGACCGGCCCATTGTTAAGGTGAAGTTTTGACAAGCTGCTTGTTCGGCGCTGGGCAGTCCGAAAAAGGTGTTGCTGCACTCTACCCTCGACATTACCCCTGACTCATGGAAGACATTGTTTCCTCATTCACACTCTCTTCCTTCCACATGTGGCTCCTTTCATTCTCATCACTTTCCTCAGTGCATGAGCTCATTTGTCCATCTACCTCTGTGACTGGCCTCTGTCCATGCGCGTCCTCCCGACTGTTCCTCTTGGTGCTCTGCCAGCGCCTCAACGTTTGGTACTTGAGGATCAGTTGGAAATTTACATGAGCAGCCGGATAACTGCTGATGCTGGAGTTTGATAAACAAGAGAGGACAGGATTCATGGCGCCTCGACAGCCACGCTGCGGCTCCAGAGAGGACGTCAGGCAGAACGGACCAGAGTCAAGCTTCACCTGGGAGCTGGTGTGATCAGAGCAGATATATTTGTAAATACATTTGCATGGCAAAGCTCTAAAACAGATACACATCGACACCAAGTTGATCACTGCTTTGACATTTCGGTATCATCCTGATATATTTCTATTCTTCAAGTTTCAAGTCTGTCAAGCGTGTGAAAGCTCATCAACACGCCCTCTCGCTCTCTGTGAATTTCCTGGATATGTTCATTCACACGTGAAAGCAGCTTTAGTCCATACATGCTCATTTAGCCTGCACTGAAAAACAACTGGTGGAAATAGAGTATGGTATAGTAATCGTTTTTTTTTATTTAATCTTTTATAATTACTTGATGATAAAAAATTATTACGTGTAAATTAATCTTGCATCAAGATCAAAATGACCTGATAGCATCAATTAAAATTTTGGAAAATATTTATTAATTTTAGAAGGTCAACTTAGATGTGTGAAATTTAGGTTGGTAGAACTTTTCTGTAAGGGCTCCACAGCTATGGAATAACCTTCAACTGGGAACGAGACAACCAACCTTGTTTTATTTTTCCTGTTTCCAGACTCGTTTTATAATATGGATTTTCCCTGGATTTCTTATGTATTTATATGTCATTTTTCTGTTTCTATGTTTCTGGAGCACTTTTGTAAAAAAAAATTATGAAAAGTGTTATATAAACAATGTTTGATTCTTATTATTATAAAGTTACATATTCTTTTGTAACATTATAGAGCCCCATGATAACTGACAGCATCAGGTAACTGATATTCATCATAAATTAAATTTGATTTCAATAGCCCATATTCACAAATCCCATTGGCTCAGAGGGCATAACAAGGTGAGACGTTATTAGAATTAAGTAGTAGTGAGTTATGAAATTTAATTATTTCACTGTTTTTACTAAAAAGATGTATTCAGTCTGAAACAAGATTTTTACATACCAACTGCTTCTTGTCTCCATTACCATCCCCCCCTGCGCTGCTTGACTCCATCGTCACCCGTCTGTCTATCAGCTCCCCAAACCTTGAGCAGTCCTAATTTGCAGTGGCATCGTCTTTGACCTCTCACCTACATGGAGTGACCTCAGGGGCTGCCCTCGTCTTTCAACTGCCAGCGCAGGTCCAGGCCCTGGAGCTGCTGGTCTCTGGGTCAGTGTGGATAAAAGCCCTCCACTATAGGAAAAGGAAGCAGCACATGTTGAGTTTGTTTTACATGGGGCTTAATGGATTCCCGCTTATGCATGAATGTGTGAACGTCCGCTTCCCTTCGCCGCTGGCCCGGCCGCGGAGACACGCGTGACCATGCACACGCATCGCACCATGGGGGACAGGATGGGCACCCGCACATATGCCCACATCGCCAGGGCGCAGCAGAGGGAGGCGTGATGCAGGGGGGCAGACAGTTGCCCGGGCAGGCGCGCTGGGCACAATGGAAGGATGTGGAGTATTGTGTTGGGCCATGGGGCAATGGGGCGAGGGCTGCCGAGGGCGAACATCATGGTTTGACACATGTGATGAGGCCGATGACTGATGGTAGTAGGAGCTGAACCTACTATGTGCATGTCGAAGTAGACCGGCACTGAACTTGTTATCAGTTATGTCATCAGTGATATAATAAAGTCAGGAAGGAAAAGGAGAAAAAGTTATGAGAGTGAAATATTGAGCAGATGCTGCCAAGATGTGTTTGACCGTGGCACCTTTTTTCTTTTTCGTGGCAATTTTGCGGCTTGGATCCTCCTGAACTTAAATTTAGCACATTTCAACTGTCTTTAGCAGCCGTGCATAATTTGATAGGGCGACATGAATGGGAATGTAAGTTGGAGTGGGTTTGAATGTGGAATGTGCCACAGCCAATCAGGCGCCTCAATCTCAGGCTGACAGCCAATCAGGTCATGGCACTTCAGGTCCCCGAGAGACCACTGAACTCAGCGCAGAGGACATTTCTGAAGAGATCATGAACTTTTCACTCCAGGAGATCTCTGCTTCCTTCTCTCCTTCCATAAATTGCTTTTCTTCTGTCTTAGAGAACTATGTCTCCCTGGTAATTGTATTTTGCCTCATGCCAAAAAAATGTTTCTCCTCTCAACGCATTCATATCCCCTTTTTTTCTGTCCATCTGCCCCCCACCCCCCCACCCACCCTTTCTCCCCTCGGTCTCACTCTAGTGATGGGAAAAGAGCTGGAGCAGGAATTTCTGTGTCTGTGAGTGCTGTTCGGTTAAACAGAGTCATATAACATGGCTACGGTGCGTTCACATGCGCCTCAGCGTTGGGGCAGCGACAGCTATTTACATTAAAGAGCCCAGAGCGGGCAGCACTGGGGCTCCCAGGCCTCCATGGTTACATTAAGTGAAACAGAATCGCTCTAGCCCGCACCACTCAACACTCTCCGTCTCTGTCTTCTCCTCCGTCCCAACAGTTTGTCCGTCTGCCTACTTCTCTCACACTTTTTCCATGATCAGTCTTCATCATGCTCTCCAAAGTCACTCAAGCATCGCACCATCATTTTGACGCCAATTCCATTTCCTCTTCCTCGCTCTCCAGGCCGCTCCCTCTCTGGCACATGGTGGTAACCTCATCACCCTCGAGCAGCATCGGGCCACTGTACAAACTCTAACAGTCCTTGTGGAGCGAGCTTTCAAAACAACGGAACTGTTTTAGGCACCGTCACATCTGTCACTGGTAAAACAGGCCTCCTTCCTCTGGCTCCCTGCCACTCTCCCCTGCAGTCTGAACCCAGTACTGCAACATCTGGCAGGAGTTGAGCTGTGCCACACCTCCACCCTTTTTTCTTTTTCGCCTCACCTTTTCATCTGCATTCACCCTGCATCTTCATCCTGCAGCTCAAAGACACATCCCCTTTTCTGATAGAAATACTAAAAGTGCAATATCTAACTTCAGCCACTAGGACCTCTCAATGAAAACAATAACAAAGGGTAATTGTTTTCTCCCAAGTGCAGAATCTTGGGAGTTGTTGTCTTCACCTTCATGGGTGTTGTTAATCTACCTGACGTGAATGTTCAAGAAGTGACTAAATCTTTATTGATGTTACGAACCATGACGATTGACAAATATAAACAGTAGATAAAAGAAGATATGGCACATCAAATAATATAACCTCAAAATAAATAAATGGCATGGGTCTAGTCTAAGAATTGTTATAAATTATATCTCTAAAATAACTGCTCAGCTTTCATATTTGCTTTCTTTTCGTGGGTTGACTCATGTCTGTTCAGGAAACATGAAGCATAAACAATCACATTAGCTTAAGTTTGCAGAAAAGACAACCTGCCTCTAAAAGCATCTCTAAAGCTCTGGTTGTTATTATGAGGTTACCAGGCAACCAGCTGAGTCCAGGAAGTTGCTGTACCAGGCAAAGAAATGCTCGACAAAATGACAAACTAACTAGTGTATGAAGTGATTAGAGAGGAATTAAAATCAAATAGTACCATTTTATAATTAACACTGTCGGCCATGCAAAGGTTAGTAACACGTTGAACTAATTATGGTGTAAATTTGACAACTCATATGAAGGAATACAATAGGAAATGCAATACACTTACTTGTTCCAACTAAGACCAAAGAGGATGCACGTGACTTCCAGTAATCTACACATTGTCTTCTTAGCTGCTTTGCTGTCATTACCAACTGGAAAGACTACGTTAGGTCTGATATGGTCAAAAAAACGTTTTTTAAAGGCAGCAATGTCAATTTAACTCAGAGGAACAAAACTGATGGGACATTTGGTGTTGAGTTTTTAGTAAAGCGACATAATTACTTTATGAATGAGATATATTTAAGGATGAATTACCTCTACATAAGTAACTTGCCCATGATTATTAATGAGCTTTGGGTTCTGCTCGTTGTGACCTTCATAGAGAACCCACTGTTCCTGCTTGTTTCCAGTCTTTCAGCTCAGCTCAATTAGACAGATCCCGTCTTTAGCTTCATATTGAACAGACAGAAACAACAGTGTTATCCAACTCCTTATACTTTCAGGACGAAAAGAGATAAAAATCTGATTCTTCCTGCTGCAGATGGTTGTCTCTCTGTAGTATCTTTCTCACTGTTTTAATCTGTTGATAATTTCACTCCTGAGTGTTTACACCTCCACTGATTCCCAGGATCTGGAAAAATTAGACAGGTATTGCTGTTGGCTGCTGTTGAAGGAGGCTCAGCCACCGCCAAATATCCCCCTCTCTCACACACACACACACACACACACACACACGCACACACACACACTCACACAGATCGGCTGTACCTTATATTCAGTCGCGCACACACACACACACACACATACACAGACACACACACTCACTCGGCTTACCATGACTAATACTTCAGCTCTTGGCAGGCACAGGCTGGGTTCAGAGGTCAACTCTGTGTCAACAAACAGGAGACATTTGATTGACTCCACAGTGACTCAAAGCATTACTGTAGCCTTCTATGATTGTTTTATACCCAGGCTACTAGAAGTTACCTTTTAGTTGGTGATATTTGCAAAAATGTTTGGTTTTGCACTTATCTGGGTCCTATATCATATATTATAATTCTACTCAATCTCCAGGGGGATTGGACATAATAATTAGATGAAGGCCAGTGAATTAAGCAGATCTGAAGGGGTTAACAATCATCTATTGTTTCTGAAACTTCCAGATTCGTAGAGCTTTTAGTATTTTCCAGTGTTTTTCTGCCGATTTGAGCCCTGACGCTGACCCTCCTGAGATCAGTTCCTTTCCTTCTTAACCTGTCGGTGGCTTTATACCTCCAGCCGGCTCCAAAAGACAGGTATAGTGTTTCTCCTCGAGCTTTACACTGTGCTTGACCCCGGCGCATAGAAAACATGTTAGATAATGGGCCGGGGCCGGCCGGTGGGGCCAAGTCGCAGCGTTTGATCAGGAAATCCTGCATGTGGCTGTACTGGATGGAAATCTGATTAGTAACCTTGGTGATGAAGCGATGGGATCCTCGGGGCTTTGCTTCAATCAGATGTGACAGGCTGAGTTTTTGTCTGCGGCTCCAGCGCAGCACAATCACTCGAGCCTGTGCGGCCGAGACGGAGCATTAGATAAAGTGCCAGAAAGACTAATTGAATGCATCAGCTGACGAGACGCGGGCCGTGCGCTGATAACCTGCACCTTTTACCTGATTTTACTATCCCCGGTGCCCTAGATGTCATTTAATGCCTCATCGGTGTAACAGCAACACATGATTGGATATCTGTGGCTCCAAATATCAAAAAAAGAATTACAGGGGTCATGAGATGTTTATGTGACTTTAAAGGGTGCAGAGGGAGCGGGGCCAGGAGAACGCAGTGGCCAGGAAAATCAGCAACCTGAAGGATGAATTTAGATTCCAGTAGTCAGGAATTTCTAAGGATAACAAACATGTCAGACCTATTTAGCAGGCACCGGCAGGTCACTGGCCAGAGATGTGAGGTGTATATTGTTTCTGATTAAGCTTTTCTACGCTCATGTTGCTGCACTTTGTAACAATTTACTTTCAATTCATTAGAGCCTCAAACATTTTGCTTTGCCATCTCCATAAAAAATAAATCAGCTTTGTGGAGGGAGCGAGGGGGAGGGATGATTAGCTCGCTGAACCACCCGCCATTTTTTCTCACCAGAAGTAAGTTTCCAATAGATTGTGAAAGCATGAAGATAACGTTAATTTGTTCTTTTTACTTTGGCCAAAATTATACTCTTGCTGTAAGGCCTCCAGTTTGCTGTTTCCTTTTTTTTTGTATCTATACGTTGATCAAGCACAGACACTCAGATAAATCATCTCCTTTGGTTATGAATCTATTTCCCCCCCCCTGGGGTCGTGGACGTTGATATCAAACGGGAACATTTCACACCGAAACACCTCATCCGCTCTCTCTGTGTGTGTGTCCCCCGGGGGACGTGGAACAAAAAGGGGATGAATGGGGGTGACCATAAAAAGCCGGCGCGCTGATAACTTCCCAGACATCTGCGAAAAATGTAACCTTTCCGTCGCTCTCATGATGTCAGCGGGCTGTTGTGTTCAGCGGGGGATTGGGGCTAAAACATTTGTGACGGAGCCAAGGTAAACCATTCCAAATGGAGCGCGGCGCGGGAAAAGGGACACCGTCGCAACAAAAGGAGTTAGATATGGATCATTGGGTCTGCACACCGGCCCCAGCTTGAGCCAATTATTGGTGTCATCTTGATCCAATTTAATCAATCTGAGGGGAGACTCGGCGAGGGGGAGATGGGGGTGGGGGGTGGGGGTGCGGAGTAGCTGGCGGGTGCAAACGTTGGTCAAATATCCTGAGCTGACTGAGGAGCTGTTGACCCCACCGCCACCCATCCGCTAACAACCCCCCTCACTTCATACCCCCTCACCCCCATGTTATCACAGATCCTTCTCCCTGAATCACTGAACTTGTGACCAATATTTTCAAATAGCCATCTTGGATTTGCTTAAACTACGATATCACAAACACGTGTTCTATCTCCAGGGAGAGGATTACCGGGAAATGAAAATAATCAGTGAACGATGGAGGAATTCATATTGTGTAGAAGTGTTTTCTTCTATGTTCCCGCATCGCCTCTTTCCACGATTTCCTCCTCTGAAGATCCATCAGGGGAGACACAGCTACATGCCCTGAGGCGTTGGATCTCACTCAGGCTCCGTATTTGGACACTGTTTCTCCCCCCCTGTGTTCCAAGGTGGTCCAGCTACACTGTTGTTCCAACATTATTAAAGCATACCACGGGTAAAGAACAAATGCTGCTCCACATCCCAGTGACACACATTCACACCATTTAGCTGCTCATTCAAAAAATAGACTAGGCTCGAATACAGGAACTTTTAAAGAACTTTTAAAGAACTCAGCAAACACTTAAAGGAATCCACAGGCTGTTCCTGCTTCTAGGGTCTTTACTGTATATTTACTTCCTCAGCCCTAGATCCAAATGTTTGAACCTTCAACACAGACTCACTGTACTGGAAATCTAGTGTGAAAATATGCTTCGGGTCACATTTGAATCACATTACCTGTATAGACAACTGGATTAAATTATGCAGATAATAGTGTTTGAAGCATAGAGGTTTGAAGTCAGTTATTTCACCTAATACCTGCCAACAATGATTACCTCTGCCTTGGTAGTTGGCTTAAACTACTGAATACATTTTACACGACACTAAAGGAATGGGACAAAGCATGTTTTTTTTTGTTACCTTCTTTCAAATTGTGAAAAGGGGCATCTTTTATTACGAATCAATTCTCAGGGAGTAGCGTAGTCATATTAATGAAAACCGTTGGCATATTTAGGGGACTAATATCTATGGATGTGTGCAATTTGGTGCAGCTTGATCAAATCCCCTTGGGCCATGTTTGTTTGTGTGTCTGTTTGTTGTTGTCTGTTATTTAGCAAAAACATAATAAACCTTGGACTGATTACTGTGAAACTTGGTGAAATGATGCGGAAATATCCCATTTTTTTCACTTGATTCAACGTTGTAAAGTTTTTCACAAATTTTCCGGGGAACACTTCACAGATCTATAGATAAAAAAAATGTATCTGGCATGGTTAGGGAACTGATATCTATCAGAGTGGGAAATTTGGTGCAGCTTGAATGAATTTAAAGGGACTGTTGGGCTCTGGCGGAGTTATGAGCTCTAGTTATAAGACACTTACTTATCTAAGCTCCATCTTGAATTGCAGCGATAGGCTGGAGCCCTCAACTACTGGTTCAGAGAGGTGACTGTAGCTAAGGCAGTGCGACTGTTTAGGGACCTGGACCGTTGTTACACATCACATTCACAGTCAGAGAAGCAGGAACTACTAACCTCTAGTTATGTGAATCTGAAATAAAAAACCATAAATCTCTCAACAGATTGTGGCCACTTTGGAGAGCAGCACTCAGCAGCTCCAGTGCAGCAGTTATAAGATAAATGTATCAGCATCTCATGCATCAACGTCACAAGTACACACTCAACCCAACCAGCCCCACACACACACACACAAACCCTGACTCGCAGTGAGAAAACAGCTCTGATCAGTGTTTCAATCTCCAGAAGTCTGTTGAAATAATTAAGGCTTGAGTAAAACAATACACACGACTCGCTAGTATTTTTCATCTTAAGCCGGGTCACGTTCCCCAATTACTCTAAAATGTTGCGTGGACATGCTCTGTGTTTTCACTGAAAATATTGATATTATTCCAGGTAATGTGTCCCGACACGGGAAGTGGATGAGATGGTCAGACTTAACAGGAGTTGGGATTTAAGTTTAAGACTTAACTAAGTCTAAACCTACATGGGTTTAGTTCGATCAATATTTGTTTCTAATTATACAAAATCCATGAAGCTTGAGTTAAAATACTCGGATTCTTTTTTTTTCAGTCTTGAATTTTCTTAAAAATCTATAATTTTCACAATTGTCACAGTTTCACGTCTGAATCTACATTTAATGTGTTTGCATCAACGTTGACCTTCAGATCTCTTAGTAATTGACATCATATTCCATCTGCCGTGTGATGTTGTTGCAGCCCTGGAAGCCGGTGTGTGCATCCACAGGATGGTAGCCAATTATTTGGAGCCCGCTTCAGTTTTCCAAATTAAAAATGGTCTCCTTCCACTGTTGACCTTGGATCAGCTTTCCATTTCTTATTATTATTAGGTTATTAACACAAACCCCTGAAAGTATCTTTTTAAAGTCTAAAACAAATTCGATTAGGCCTCTTTACTCACACCGGTGCAGACATACCTATCGCTGAATAACTCCTGTCTGCTCCCTATTACCTCCGACACTGAAGTCAGTGAGAGAGCCCGGACCTGAAAGACTATATCCCCCTGCACGCTGGACAAGGCAGGGGGGGGGGTTGCCGGGTTTGCAGCACATTACCGCTTTATTGAATTAATTATGATAAGGATCATAACTTTAAACGCGGGGTGAGACACGGGGCGTTTTTCGGCGTGGATCGCTCGGAGCAATTTCTCCCCTGACCGACGGTGGAGGGGTTATTGGATCTGTCAGGCCTGAACTCTGTGGCATCGTAACAAGCTCCATAAGGTAAGCCGAGGTTGGGCACAGTTCGCCGCACTGATCCCTATACGCCTGCAACACGGGGAAATTTGTACTACATACTGAACAAATAACAAGAGAGGAGAGGGAGAGAAGGGCGACTGGTGAGGCCTTGTTTTGATGGCGCCTCAGTCTGAAGGCCACGGGGGTCATGCAGGGTTATCCCGAGGTCTCGCCCCTCATACAGTTCCAGTAGGTGCACTGAAGTGTATCATTATATTATGATGCTGCTTGGATGTTTTAAGGCTCTCGTCTCTCAGCTTACAGATCTCTAACTGTTCCCAAAGGGCTGCGTCTGTGTTTGTGGCTCATAGAGCCGTTAAAGATATCTTTTTTTTTCTTCCATGGGGTCCAATCATCCCCAGAAACCAGTAAGTGTTCAATTGTGGTGAATTCTGATGAGGACCACATCAGTCAGGAGGCTATTTTTATCCACGGCAGCTGAATTTAGGTTAAAATGAGGTAAAAGAAGGAAAGGGTTAAGGTCAGTGCTGGCCCGCTGTCATGTTCAGAGATTAAAG
The DNA here is from genome assembly GCA_038501795.1 of Pseudopleuronectes americanus. NCBI lineage: Eukaryota > Metazoa > Chordata > Actinopteri > Pleuronectiformes > Pleuronectidae > Pseudopleuronectes > Pseudopleuronectes americanus. Next base: position 21,055,561 of record CM076719.1, read on the forward strand.
AGACAATATGAGTCAAGAGAATGTCTAACAAATCAAGAATGTGTGCGCGCGCGCGTATGTGTGTGTGTGCACGCGTGTTTGTGAGTGTGTTTAGAAACCTTGAACTCCTGTCAAGTGCACTTCAAAGAACTCCAGCCCCAACGAGAGTCGCTTCTCATTTCCACCACCAGCAGTATTAGACATTTAGTGAGTTTTGTTTTGGGATGACAAAAGGCCTTAAAAAGCTTGCGGTTCCGACGAGAGAAGGCTGTGTCGAGGAAGGAAGGAATTCACCGGGGGGTTAGTCCGTTTCAGATTAGCCGCCATATTGATCAGTAGCCTCCCCACCCCCTTCTCCCCCCTGTCAAACTCCCCCAGGCTGATGGACTGTTGATGACATGCAGATATAGTTTTTTTTATGCTTTGTGTGCCCACCAACATCTTAGCATTTCTGACAGCTCACCAGGAATCCTCTCTTTGACAGTGAGGTAGAACTGTGTAAGTGTGTGTGTGTGCATGTGTGTGTGTGTGTGTGTGCTTGTGTGTGTGTGTGTGTGTGTGTGTGCGCGTGTGTGTGTCTCCTCTAGAGCTAAATATGTGCAGATGTATCATAATATTTTCCCTGTAAGAAAGCGTCTTTGAGGGACAATAACCTGCAGCTGAATCAGCGTGCTGTCCCACCACGCGAGGGCCTTTCATATGAGCTACCCAGCTATCTGGAGAATGTGTAGGCTCACTCAGGGTGAAAGCTGCAGCTCTTACTCTCTCCTCTGCCTGGTCTGTGTATATACATATATATATATATATATATATATATATATATATATATAAGCATATATATATATATAAGTATATATATATATAAGTATATATATATATATATAGGTCTCTTTAGGTAGAGACAGATCTGGCATCCGCCTGAATCTCTAACTGTGCGTCTTTCTCTTCTTCCTTCTTTCAACACACACCCATGCTTTGACAGAAGCGCCCTCTCCGCTCACCTTTTCATCTACAAATATGGTTCTTGGCACACACACACACAAGCACTACAGATATCACACACACCTATATGCCTGTTCAGATAACAAGCCCTTTTTTTGATCCACAGTACACTTCTGTTTGCAGGCAGCTCTGCTGGTATTTGCGGATAAAGGGAGCAACAAGTCTACTGTGTGTGTTTGTGTGTGTGTGTGTGTGTGTGAGAGGGGGGGTATTTGGGGCAAACAGTGGGGAGATGAGATGTAATCACAGGCTTGTACAGCTGGCTCTTGTTTAGCTGGTCCACTCTATTGAGAGAGAAAACTAATTCCCAATCAAAATACATCAGCATCAAAAAGCCTCCAATAAAGCCTGAGAAGAGTTAAAGCTGCCACTAAAGCTGTCACAAGTGGCTGATCGCTCATTGACTTAATACTGAGGGGGAGTTAATTGACTTCTGAATAGACTTTTAAATATTGGTTGATGATTATTTAAAGTGTGTGATAATAATTAACTTGTTTAGCTTGGTTGTATTTCATCTACACATATGGGAGATCATAGCATTTGTAGATTTGCTTCAGGGGTTGGAGATATTCTGGTGTTATCAATAATGCCAAACACACTTTTGCCCAGGATTTTGCCTGTCGGGTAATATCTGTTGATGTAGGTATGTTGTAGGGGCTGGGTGGAGCCTTAGAGAAAAATCTGCAGACACTACTTAGGGCTGAAAAGTTTTCCAGCCCACAAAATGTTTTGAGTAAAAAGAAAATAATTATCTTTACCAGTAATATTTTTCCTAAAATATTTGCTCTACTTTAGTGTTGAGCGTGAAAAAACACAGACATTTACTTAGCATACATTTCTGTTTCCATACTATTCAATAAAATATATATTTACTTATGTAAAGGCATTTACTCAGGCATGAGGAATGGGGAGGAGACATTTGAAGATGTCCAACTCTAACTTGCCACCTGCAGCCTCGGCAGGAATCCTGATTCTTCACAGCAGCCTTCAACTGTCCAGTGTTGAGGTTAAAACGGTTTGTCTCCAGCCAACAGGAGGGGCGTATGGTGCAGGCCTCTGGATCATCCACCACAAGGTCCAACATGTTGTGTGTATTGTCAGTTTCATTCTGCTCATCACTGTTAGAGATTGTTTTTCTAGGCGTTAACAATGACGTTAGTGTCCACAGGGCTGCTGCTCATTTTCCCCACACCATTCTGAGTAAACTGGAGAAAAGTATCTCCAGAATATCTCAAACCAACCCATTTGCAGCAGAATGGCCTGACCTGTAGCTGTAGGATTTAATGCACTGCACTGATGTATGGGATATTTGCATGAATGGGATAAAGGTGCGGGTGTACAGCTGTTCACAACAATGTGCTCAGTGGGTGTACTGTATATAAGTTGTAACAATTATCCAAAAGTGAATTTACATGACACATGATACACACACACACACACACACACACACACACACACACACACACACACACACACACAGTGCATAGGACATCAGAGTTGCTGAGATTTGTAAAAGTGGAAACTCCTGCTGACTTGTTTGTTACAACTCAACTGAAGTTTCGTCCAATAGATGTCATGAAATTAAACATCAGGTTATTACTTAATAAAATATTATATACAGTATATACTATACTTCTACCCCTTTAAGTTGTTTGCTGAGTAAATATTCAGCTGGACTCCATTGGATCAACAGCTGCTGAACTGGACAGAAATCCTCTTTCTTTCACACTCTGGATCTTATTGGCGGAGTTATCTCTCCATCTTTGGCCTTGCTGAACCTCTCTGCTTTCTGGCCAGCTCTCTATCTTTACATCTCCGTCTCTTTGCTTCTCTCTCACCCCATGTTTCTGTCCTCATCTACCCCTGCATCATTTCTTTCCCACAACCATCTAATTTTATCGCCTTTTCCTGCATTTCCTCCTTAGCCAAAGTTTTTTTCAGCTTGATATAGATGTGGACTTTCACAGAGCTTGACCTATTTTCTCCAGCTGATCTCTTCATCAGTGTGCTCGCCCCTTTTCTGCGCCATTTTTTGTTTCCTCTTTGTCTTCCGTGAGGGCCCACGCCATGGCAGTGCTATTTATACTTTTGCTCACTTGTCACCTCATTATTTGTTGTGCCACGGCACAGTAAATGTTTCTGATACAGATAGCAGCCGCTGGAAAAGCACTCCTTTATTTGTTATGTGTTTATTTTGTTATCCTTCCCTCACTCTCCTTCTCTTCATCTCTCGGAGGCGAGCGGGGCCAAGTCTTTATCTGGTAGCCAAGTTTACACACTGCGAGGGGAGAGAGGCTTCAAACAAACAGCCTCACGACTCCTAACACCAGCACTTTGACTAGACCAAATATTTACCTTTTGCCCCTGTTCATCCCTCTGTTCAGCCTCTCCTGTACCTTGCAGTGCCACACGCCGGCAGATGGATATCACACTCGCTATATCAATAATTTGGTCCAAATATAAAGAGCCCCCAGTGTTTTAGATCAAGCTTTTGTCCGTGACTGTGTGTGAGTGGGTTAATAACTGTCAGCAGTCGTCTTTTAAGCGTGTATTTAAGCATGTATAAGCAAGTATTCAAATGTATGACAAAGAGGTGTGAGCACATGCACACACACACACACACACACACACACACACACACACTCTCTCTCATTCATTCACATTCTCAAGCCTTAAACAGTTTGCTGAAATAGTTTGTTTTCATATTCATTTCCAAAATAATGAATGAGCCCTCTCTTGCGCACACGTGCACATACACACGTATAAATTGATAATGGTCTTGTCTACTACTACACACACACACACACACCTTCTTCGGAATCACTGGATTGTTTGTTTTCATACTTGGTTCAAAAATAATAAAACATAACTAGCCCTCCTCTCTCTCTCTCTCTCTCTCTCTCTCTCTCCTCTCTCTCTCTCTCTCTCTCTCTCTCTCTCTCTCTCTCTCTCACACACACACACACACACACACACACTCACATTCACACTCACACTTGCTTGTCAGAAGAAAGTGGCAAAAGGAAGGATATGCAGTGGTTTTAAATGCCCAATGCACAGATCCACATGTAAGCACAGAGTGGCTGATAAGCTGACTCCACACTGGGACAACTTGCTCACTCAATGCTCATTGTGTTTGTGTGTTTTTTTAGGGGCACAGCTTTTGTTTGCTCCTGTCAGCTGCCTCTTCATTCTCTTCCTGTGCCACGTCTGTGTGTGTGTATGTGTGTGTCTCTTATGTGTGTCACAGGGCTCTGGTGTGTGCATACAAATTTGGAGGAGGTGCAAAGTTGTCATACAGCAATGGGTGTGCAGCATCTCAGTGGGACCAGCTCATTGCTGATTAATTTTCATCTACTTTTCCCTTTTACTCCACTCTTTATATATATATATATATATATATATATATATATATATAGACGCAGATATAGAAGCAGATATCTACATTTTGTCCATTACATTATTACAATTCATTGTGATACAAATGAATGTTTATGTAAAAAAAAATGTTTAAAGTGAGTAATTGGTTCATTGATTAAATCAGAGCCGGCAGTTAACATTAGACCTTTGATGAGAGTGTCTGCAGCAGCAGCATCACTGGTCGAACAAACATCTGAAATAGATTAACATCCATCACCCAGTCCGGGTCATAAAGATGTAGGAGACTGTTGCATTAGCGAATAGGAGGCTTTATTAATATTTGAAGTATATTTAAATGAAGGTACTTAATAGAATAAGAAACAGTTAAAGTGTTACTTGTCCAGATGTTTGTACTTTTACTCAAGTCAAATGTTAGCGTTTACTTCCTCAACCAAAGCTGGTATATGTATTCTTTTCTTCTGCAATTCTCTAAAACTGTTTGTTTATAATCTAGTGATGAGAATCCTGTCTCTTTGAAGAGGGCTGGATCTCCTGGTTGCTATTAGTCAATATTTATAAAGCACTTTTAGTTCTTGATAACCATTCAAACACACAGTACAGTTTTGACATTCACCCATTAGCGCACACGTTCATACAGGGAATCTATCATACATCATTCACACTCTGCAAGCACAGCCGTCAGGCGCAATTTGGCAGACAGTGTATCACTTAAGGACACTTCATCATGCGAAATGGGGGGGATGAGGGGATCAAACCTGGACAACCAGCTCTACCTCCTGAGCCAAAGCCGCACCAGATGTTATGATCCTGTGGTTTTTGGCAGTTTTTGCCGAGTGGTTATATGGTTTGACACTGGGTCGTGACTTAGAGGTGAGGTTGATTGGCTCAACAGCCAATCACAACCCCTCCCCTAACTTGATGACATTTGGGCACAAGAAAACCTTGGACCAATAGAATCAAGTTGCCCGTGATTGTGACATCACTTAAGCCCACTGATCATGTTGGTGCCGGTGTCTAAATGGACAATTTATTTCAACTAGTTGTGTAATTTGCACAGGGGCCTACAGTGTTCCAATGATGCAAAGTCAATTTGGATTGATGTAAACAGTATACAGTGTAGAAGTAAATCCACTGTACAATACAGTGCAGTATGTGTGTTATGTATGATGTGTGATGAAGAACAGCTGCACACAACAGCAATTATGTTAAGAGTGTTAGTTAGTACAAAATGTCACTTCACACTTCAGCTCTGAGCCAAAGTCTGCTCAGACATTCCACCCTGTTACTATTGACACCTGCTGCACCACACACACACATTCGCACAAACACACACACACACACAAACCCCCACACACACACACTCACACACACACACACACAAGCACACCCTAATGATGTTATATAGCTGGCTACACAGGAGCAATTATGTCACCACAGGTGGGATGCATAATTCACTATCGTGGATACCTCAAAACAAAGAATCATGTAGAGATACAATCTGGATCAATAATTGTCCTTTCCGCTTCATCAATTCTTCAAACAATGTTGTCTTGAAATCCTTCAATGGCTCTTCTATGATGTACATACCAAGCTAACTGTTTCTTACCGCTAGCTGTTAACTCCTAGCTCTTGCTTTTGTGGTTACTGATTTGACATTTAGTGTAAAGCATGTTTCCAGTGTTCCAGCGCTGCAATGGCAGAGATGCTTTAAATAATGTAATTAAATTTGTTTATTAATTTACATTGTGTTGATTGATTGGGCTTCTCACAAAATTGTCATTGCTGTGGACTAACATAATGAAGTGTTATGGGAGCCCATTCGGCCCAGAGCTCCAGGCAATAGCCTCTGTGCCCACCCTGGTGCTACAGCCCCGACAAGCCCACACTCACTGAGAAAGATAAACCTTTACAGATGAGCGTCAAAACAAGCACATAGACAATTATGGGTAGGCGCTGACTCATGAAAACTGCTCAGTTTGATTTATCTGACTGCATAAAAAAATCTCATATACCCTGGCTTTACCAATATATACAATAATATATTAGAGCTGTGAAAAATAACGCATTAACGCGTTATGATTAAATTACAGGATTAATTCGTTAATTTTTTACCTTCAAATTTACCCACGTTTCCGCCCACTCTGCACTAGTCTCCGCTCTAATGAAGTCAGGCGGCCGCTGCTATTCAAACAAACAAACATCACCTTCTGGATGGGAAGATCGTGCTCCAAAAAAACAAAGATGGAACATTCAATAAAACCAAGTTGATATGCACACTCTGCGGGAAGACGTTATTGTTTCACCAGAGCAAAGCTGCTTAAAGTTCCACCTCAACGCGGAGCATGCATTGGTCGGCGAGGGGCGTTCAAGTGGAATCCGCCAAACCAGACTCACTCGCAGGACACATTGTGCAAAAGAAGCAGACAGGTTTACTGTCAGAAAATGTGAAGTTAGTTTGCCTCACCAACTGGCTAAAGAAAGACTAGCTAAGAGGGCCTTTAGAGGGATTAGATTGTGCCATGGTGTTTAATGCTCAACCATACTATAAAAACAATGGCTAAGAAGCCCAAATAATTTCTGTTTGATTTAAAAAGAAAAGAAAAAAGTTGTATTCAACCATACAATGGCTAAGAAGCCCGAATTCTGTTTAGGATGAAGATTATATTAATGTTCCATATGGAATAGCAAAGAGAACTGTTAAAGAACTGCTGAGTTGCAGCATCATTGTTTTGTTTATTTATGAATAAAAATAGAAAACATGTTAAATGTATATATCTCTCTTTTGTCATAAATCTTTTTGTTCTCACAAAAATATACCGAGAAAATAGGTAAAGTTATTAATCATGATTAATCCATAGAAACCTGTAATTTATTTGATTAAAAATTTTAATCATTTCACAGCCCTATAATATATACATGCTTAATTGTATCAAAATACATATTCTATTGTGGTGGTACTGAACTTCTGCTTGATAATCAAATCAGGACGAATACTTAGGGACTTGCAAGCCTGCCATGCGAGTCTGTCTGCTCTCAGGTAGACAGTGAAGTCATTTCTAATTGTGTTGCCCTGTTTGTCACCAGTCTGCCTCATTTCTGTCTGGAGAGATAAAGAAGCAGGATTTGGGCATTTTCCCTGCCACAGCTCCCCACCACCACCCCACCGCCTCCCTCCTCCACATCCCACCCTGGTATTTGGGAGCCTCTCACGAATACCAGCATGGACGAGCATGTCCTACCACTGAACCCCGACCCACCTCCCTGGTAACGCACAAGCACACACACATTCATGCACCCGCCCTTATCGCCAGCATTGTGCTGCCGAGTTGTTCGCTTCCTGCTTAGCTCACACACACACACACAAACACACGCACACACACACACACATATGTACTTGCAAACCAGCGCACACACACACCACTACCTCAACGCATTTTTTTACTTTCACACAACAGCAGCATCATCGCAGCACCAACCATATTTCACCTGCTGAGATTCAATCTCACATAACTTCAAGTGCAGCCACACACTGTGACACACAGGCCTCAGACATAGGCATACACTGCAGTAGGTTATGGGGTGTGTGTGTGTGTGTGTGTGTGTGTGTGTGCGTGTGTGTGTGCGAGCGTGCATGTGTGGGTGCGTCCTGTCTGAGATTTGCTGGAGATGCCTATCTGGACCCTACAGGATGATTTAAGCAGACAGCAGATGGGAAGAGAGGACAGGGAGATAGAAAGATAGAGCAGTGAGTCAGAGACAGAGGCGGGCTGAGGGGGTCTGCTTCCAAATTTACCTGTAATGTTGATGTCCTCACACTATCACACACACACACACACACACGCAAAAACAAAAACTGCCTGGAGTGACACATTTGTGTACTATTATGTCTGTCTGGAGGAGTAACTGCTTATGATGTTGAGGATTCCCTGCCACTGCTGTTACAGAGCGCTGGTTATCTGTTTATTTTGAAGTTTGTTAATATTGAACGTAGCACGTCTCCAAATTGGGCCACACTCAACACTGCACTCACGTTGACTGTGAAGCCAATAAGATGAATGGTTCTCGAGATATGAGTGTCACATACAGACACACAGAGATTATGGGAATTATTAGAAGATAGTAATACTTGCCTAAATAGACAGCTGCAAAATGACAATTCAGTCTTTTTGTTACAGACACAGATGGCCCTCTCGTACACAAACTGAAGTTGTCTTCTTCTCTCTTTCTACAAATCTGCCAGTGTAGTATCAATCTGCCAAGGGTCAAACTACCTTGTCTCTTAATTAAGAGATTAATCACAACAATGATCAAGCTTCTGTTGCAGCAACCTTTTTTCCACTGGATTTGGACACACAATAAATCAATCTTTGCCGTACGCTTTAGATCATGCACTTATCACTAAATTAAATAATGCCTATTGTGTCTAGTTTGTTTGATTCCAAGTGAACAATACTTTAAAAGTGACAAGTTGTGATTTAATGCAGGGCTCTTCTTAGATTGGATCAGTGGCAGCCATCATTTCATCCAAGTCTTGGCCAGAAAGTCGGTTCTTAATCTGTTGTCTTAAATGATGATGTGATATGAGGTGTCACAGGAATTTGCAGTTAACCACAGAATGTAGGCTTATCTCAATGCCCCAGTTAGTCACACAACAAGGAGTCAAACATTTCTATATAATCTGATCTGTTTCCACATGTCATTTGTCTTCCCAAAGCAACCAGACAGATCACTGCTTTCAAGATAATGACATCTCCAGTGTGTTGTGGTTTGGTTTATGCTCTTTTTTCTACATTTTTTAGTTTTTTTAACACAATCAACATTTTTACTGATGTATTTTCTACGAATGGGTTATGAAATCCTAATGCACTGCAGAGTGTCTCTTCTGCCAAGCAGCCAACAGCAGCATTGGGTGAACACCAGAGCTGAGCACGGCCCAAAAGAAACAAGTAGCCAAAAGAAACAAGTCACTCTGCCCTATTTCAAATTGTATATATAGACAGTCTGACACACCGTTGCTTCACATTTCACAAAAATAATTGAAATATTGAATTACAGTTTCCTACCTCCACTAACAAGACTCTATTTGGTCACAGTGACCTTATCTCTGACCACTGAAATCGAATCAATACATCTTTGTGTCCAAGTGACAACTGGTCAAAAGGTTTAAAGGCCCAATATTTTACACCTTTATGGGATTTAATTTGAGGTATTGGAACCCCAAAGATGATATAACAGTGGTGTCAAACCGAAAAAACTGCTGCAATGTGTATCTCCATGTCCTCTCTTCTGCCTCTCTCTGGAGCTACAGAAAAAACAAGCAACCAGGCCTATCACCAGTTTCATTCTGGCGCATTTGGATATCTCTGGCTGTAAACACAGCTGAAAGTCACGTTATGTTTGGATACAGCTCAAGAAGGCCAGCCACATATTGACAGTCGGTAACAACAGGATGTTTCTGAACAGTGAGTTACACCGTCCTCATGTTTGTTCAAGTTTAATCAGGACAGTCGGCCAATGGAGGAGTAACGTCCCGAGTTACAGTACGGAGTTTCACAATGGAGTTTCAATAAGGAGTAACGTAGACCTTACTCCATATTGAGCACTGCGACACGGCAGGAAGAAGAAATAAAGCGTAGACGCTGGTCTTGAACAGTAACGTTCTTAGGAGGAATGTGCACAGACACATTATCTTCCTTGCATCCCTTCACGCTGCAGTGTTTCTTCAGTGTCGATAACATAGTTCTTATAAAGGACTGAGTGATAAAGTCAGCGGAGTGATTGTTTTCATACTTTGAGGGTGTTCACAAATGACCCAAACATATTTTTGAGGCCACCTTGACCTTTCACCTTTTACCACTGTAATCTTATCAGTTGAACTGTGAAGACGAGTAAAAAAATTGTGCAAAGGATTCCACAAGGCATAAGATAAAGTATTCACGCAAAACTGTTTTGTTTTCTGAGGTCACAGGGACCTTGACCTTTCACCTGAAAATTACAAGCAGGTCAGCCCCCAAATTAATGTTTATGTCAGATGTTATGAAATAGCAGGAGGTCACCATGACCTTGACCTTGGACCACCAAAATCTATTCAGTTAATCTTAATATAAATTGAACAATTGTACTTAATTGAAAGAAATTCCCTACAGGTGTCCTTGAGAGTGGACATACTTAGGTTTGGACAACGTGGAGGCGTAAAAAGTGAGATGCCCCAGCGTCTAATAGACTGATGCACTGACTGATTGATGTTTAGAGACCAGTCCAACAGAAAGTTTATAAACATACTCAGTTAGCACGTTTCCCCCTTGCTTTCAGTCTTTGTGCTAAGCTAAGCTAATTTGTCTCCTCGCTGGAGCTAGTGAGAGTATTTCCCAAAAATGTCAATCTATTCCCTTAATACTGTCAAACTGTTTAATACCATTTCAGGGGTATTAAGATCGACAAAGCTTATCTCAGTGTGTTAATTAGTCACACACATGATTTAATTTGTTTCGTCCTCTCTATGCATTGATTTGTAACTGGTAGTTTTTTAGTGTTTAATGATTCAATAAACTGTTCTTTATTCTTTGTGATGTAAAATGTAGAAAAACAGCTAATTGTCTCCAGAGAATCATCCCTCCTCCCTCTCTCTCTTTCACACACACACACACACACACACACACTACAATTAGCCGAGGCCTTGCCCGGAGGCGGTGAGTCTTGGTAATAAGTGCTTGTTGATGTTTTCCAAATCTCGCTAATAGAAAGAATAAACATGGCCTAACCTTTTAATTGAGTGATGACATGACAATGATGGAGAGATTGTTAAGCACTCGGTGTGGAGCCAGAGAGGAGTGTCCTTGTGTTCCCTTCTTTAATTTCACCCCTCCATCCCCCACCATCCATCTGCCCAGTTCCTGTTTGTCTTAATTAGCACTGCTCCCAGCGTCACGATGACTCAGGAGACTGGATTGTTTTATCCCTCCACTCCGTCAGCATGTCTCCCTGTCACTGCAGGGTTCAAGTACTGGAAATGCATCAAGTGACCTTTGGGTAAGGTGTTAGACTTTGCTGTTAGCATGGAGCAGTGGTTACCGTTTATATATCAACAGGACATGAGTAACAGATAACCCTCTCTGTCATATACTCCTGTCCCTATTTCTTCTGTAGCAACCTTAACTTTGACTGCTTTATTTCCCCTCTAGCAGAGGGACTGAAGTACCACTACCTGACATTAATGTGGTTTCACTTAAGCTTTGGTTTCATTACTGGAAGATATATCAATGAAACACATAACAAAAGACCTAGTTTGATAATGTTGTGAAGTAACGTGGGATCATGGGTGTGTGTTGTCTTCATCCACGCTGCCAATGAAAATCTAGCTGATGCAACTCAGACCCCCTATCATCCTCACTGATGAGGTAATGAATTTAACTTTTATTTATCTTGTGCAGTAAAGAGCAATGAAGAATCATGAACCATTAGGACTGACTGATACAAACAGTTGTACTACATTTACCCCTGAGGTTAAAGCAGACACTGCCTAAGCCACGGGTAAAGTGGATCTGGGGCAATTAAAGGCCACCAAATGAAACGTCCTGTTACCTTGACAAAAATTTGAAAAGCTCAAAATATATAACAAAGGTCTATATTATATTTTTGGATACATCTGGAGGACATACAGATGAAATAAGCTTCAGGATAGCTATGTACTGTTGCTCCATCTGCAACATCCTTCCAGGTGATTCTGCAACATCCTACTTGGAACATTCAAAGGGCAAAAATAACCGTTTATGAACTATTGTACAGTCTGGCTACTAGTCTACTGTCATTTCAAGCAGGCTCGTAGTGATGGAGTGAAACTTTTACCCGTATCAGGCTCCTGTTGACAGTCTGGGGTTCAGTCGGGGGCTGAAACAGGAACTTCTGCTGATCCACAGATGTTTGACAGTTTCAGGTCCTCCTCTTTCTCTGAGCCTTCAGCCAAAACAAGCAATTAGAGGAACAATTTGTCACTTAACATTAAGAACTTTCTCTGTTAAAAACCAGAAGGTATTATATGTACAGAATCTGTACATAGACTCCCAAGAATGTTAAGGAAATGATGGTGATGTGGTGCCACTTATATCTATTGAGGCATTTAATGACCTGTCTGCATATTCATAAATCTTTTCACACATTTGTTTTCACATTCACAAATAGCAATAAACTTGCAAAACTCTTTACAAATTAAAAATATTTTTTACATGCTTACAAATCTGAAAACATACACATCAGATTCGTGGACAATACGCATTTGCAAATTATCTGACATGTTCACATATCTGATTACATACACAGGGATTAATGTAAAGTTACCCAACTCTACACACACACACACACACACACACACACTCATGCACGCAATTTGCATTGCTCTACAAAATCTGCCTCAACAGTCCGACATGTCCATTCCAATGTGAAAGGTGAAATACTGGCAGACACGTTGAAATATAATAACAGTCACCGTGTTATATTTTTGGGGAAACACAAACAAAATTGGCTTAATTATGAACAATAAGACAATAGAAGAAGCTGTAACAGAAGCCGAGGACCTTTCCCTGACTTCTCCTGCCCCCTGTTACACCTCCATGGACTCGGCTGGGCACAGCTTCACGTCCAGGAGCTGTGGAACTGGACTGAGGAACACACTCGGCACCTCTGGGATTGTCAAGCTGTATCATTCCAGTGCAGATAGGTCCTCAACCCAATAAGATATACAGGTGCCCTGAGAGTTGTCACTATCTGTACTGGTCAATTGGGCCAGGCGGATTACAAGAGTGGTCTGTTTTTTAGGTGAGTGAGGTATAAACAAATCAATAGACTTTTATTTTGAAATAACGATTCACCCTATCAAACAAAGATAGCATAAACAATGGCTACATTCCAGATACATTCAGGTGCACGAGTGTAGGACCCTAGAATTATCAGCGCTGGTTCTTTCAGGACGCTGAGTCCCCAGTCATCATTGTTATTATTAGTTGAAGTCGTATTGTTCTGCTACTGCAAGCTAAACAGAAAGTGCAGGTGTGAAAGGCCCATTCAGTCTGTTTACATGAGGACAATCAGGGAAAAAATGAGGTGTTTACAATTTTACTGACAATTATTTTTGTTCTAAGATACCATTTATATGCAGCCGTACATACTCTGATTGACCTAAAATGTCCCCATGATGTTTTTCCCTTGCTCGACTCTTTCTAACTTATTGCTCAATGGAAAAATATATGATTTAATTTACCCCTGCCTTGCAAACTGTCTAGGTGGTTTTCTGTACGATGCACAGAGCTGACCGTAAACCATGTGTTGTATACTGCCTTAAAAAAAAACTAAGACGCATAAGCTATACCACAGAAGAGTTGTTATGAGTTTAGTTGGTTGGTTGTCATGGAAAATGTACAGCATAGTGATCATTTTTGGTCAAAACTTAAAAAGAATACAAACTAAAAACATTGTACAGAGTAACTGATACTGCCTGTCAAGCCTGAGGATCATATTCTGAAATCCTTGTTACAGTGTACATGCAGGCTTCTTACCAAACAGTGTTATAGCTTTATGTCTATGAGGACTTATTGTGTAACACTTGCAAACACATCTGTTTGCATTTTCTTATGTATGACTTAAAGAATGACTTAAAGCTATTTATTTTTCAAAGCCTTCACTCAAATGCACTCTCACTTGAATCTGGTATTTTATATACATAGACATATACATATTTATTTTTGGCTCACACCTGTCTGCACACTGGCAAGACATGTGCCCATGCTCTGCACACATTTCAGGTTCTTACATTCATTGCAGTTATACTGGTGAGAACTTTTTCCCACCATGAAGGGATAATAGTTCACTGACATAAAAATGTTGCCTTTTTACAAGAAGATCAATTGTTAATTATCAATGTTTGCATCGGTGCTCCCCTGCACATTACTGTAACGACAGGTCGCCAATGGAAGCGTGATAGTTTTTTCCCGTTCTGTTATCCACAAGGTAGACATGCCCGCACAGTCCATCTAGAGCTAGAAGCCTATCAGAGTCATTCTTTCAGTTTAGATCATTTTGTTGCAACATTTTGGCAACACAAAACAATTTGCAGGTGAACCTTTTCATATCTGTCCATATTGCATATGTAGCAAAGTAACCGAGCAATGTTTTTATCATCCCTTTTTTTCTGTGTCACAGTGGACTGGCAGGACACAGTGACATTACAGTGTTTGGCATTCAAGGTCAACAGAACACTTTATACAGCATTGTGTTGAAATGAGGCATCTTATCAGGATTAGTTCATATGCACAATCACTTCCAAACTTATTTAGCACAGGACGGGACTGCAGCTTTAAACTGGACCGATTCTTAAATACAGAAACCTGGAGCAACTTTCATCTCATCCTTTTTGTCTGCTTCTTCCTCATTTGTTCTTCAGAATTTCCGCCTCCCCTCCGAGTGACAAATGGCTGACTGTTAGAATAAGAGATTCCTTTTATGCACACATTTTTTTAACATGACTGGCATGACAACAGACAGGTGTACACCGGCTCTGTCACTCACGCACATCCAGACACTCACTCTAAAGAGCAGGGGTCTCTATCTGTCTGAGTGTGGGGGAGGTCCATGGCCCCCAGGGAACCAATGGCAGGTCAGCGTTGTGAGGCCAGAGATGGGGTGTGGGCAGCGGTGGGGGGGGTTTGTCAACCTATTAGAGAGCCACAGAGGAATTCTCTGTGAAACAGAGACTAGCCGACTGACAGAGACACCACACAGCTGCACGGCTGCAGCGCTGCAGACACCAAGCTGCACTCACCGTCTTTTTGAACTCCCTTTCTTTGTCTTCAAATCCATTTGAATGTCCTACACTTAAATCTGAATCCAACTGAATCTACTTGTGCGAGCGGTAACTCAAGACAACAACGGACAGATGCTATTGTTTTGATGCAGTACCGGCAAACAAGCAGTTTGTCCTTAAAAAGTATGATGATATGAAGATTTGCACTGCTCCCAATACACACACACAAATGCACACACATGCAAATCACTTGCCTTTAAGCTTAAGCACATCTGTGGAAGATGTGTGTGTGTGTGTGTGTGTGTGTGTGTCTGTGTGTGTGTGTGCATGTGTGTGTTTGTGTGTGTGTGTGTTTGTGTATGTGTATGTGTTTGTTTGTGTGTGTGTGTGTGTGTGTGTGTGTGTGTGTGTGTGTGTGTGTGTGTGTGTGTTAGTGTGTGCGTGTGATCAGATGTGTGTGTATCATACACACCCAGTGTTTGCATTGGCCTAAGAGATGTAGACAAAAACACAGAAAGAAGATTAGTAGAGAATCATGTACTGTAGTATATGTGCGTTTGTGTGTGTGTGTGTGTGTGTGTGTGTGTGTGTGTGTGTGTGTGTGTGTGAGTATGTGGATTCTCTTCCCACCAGCTAAATGATTTTCATTCTTTCAGCGTGTGAACTGAGACAAGACATTATCACACATGCCAGTCAGCGATCCAACAAGGAGAAATGCCACTGAAGAGCTGTGAGCAGCAGGCTCCTGTGGCTGCAGTGTTTTGCTTCCTCTCTATCTGATGAGTGTTGCACATGTTTCACTCACAATTCATTTCACTCACTCAAATGGCATGACACCGGAGTAAAGCCAAAACTCCTGCTATACTTATGCTATCTTTATTTTCATGACAATATAAACCACACACACACTCACACACACGCACATGTACATAAACCCCACCACGAGCACACATGTGTGGTTTTGCAGTGTGGTGGCTTGATTGGCAGGAGGTAGAAAGGAGAGGAAGTGAGGCTGACAGGACTCTCAGGTGGTGTTAACTCCTGAGTGACAGGGAGGCCGCGCCCTCACTGACAGGCGCTGAGAGCAGGTTAACTCTACCGTGACTGGTCTGGAGCAGTTCATTCTAATATTTCAAACTTTGATGATGAACATGTTTTGCTTTCACCTTTAAAATCAAGACCATTTGTGGATAGGAAGCTAAATGACATGCAACATGGGCTGTGACAATGACCTTGACCATGAGTTTGAAGATACATCTTTGGGGGGGCTAGAGTGTCCTAATGTGACTTCGGGATTTTATGACACATTTCATTGTTTGTCACTCTGAACTTTCAATCGTTTCCCCTTGCTTTTGTTTCAGTCTCACTTTTTTCTGTCCCCTCCCCACCCTACACCCCTTTCTCTCCTGTTGAGTACTATCTTGCATCTGGTCCCTTCTGTCTTCTCCTGTTTCTCTAGAGTGTTTCTGCTGATCCCTGACTTTCCCTGAAGTTCCCCAGGGTGTGTGTCTGTGTGTGTGCATGTAAAGCCAGGTGTCTGCTCTTTGGGCTGTGTCTGTCAATGGTGTCGGGTTTGGGGGGGAGGGCAGAAGCGAGTGTGTGTGGGTTGGTGTGTGTCTATCTATGTGTGTGAGTAGGAGCTGCCGGGGCACTGTGACCAGGAGCATCTGGGAGAAATTCCCAACATTCTCAGGGATCTGCCTGGGATAAAAGCTCTGCAGCACCGCCGTGCACCTGGCTGAGAGAGACACAGAGATATACAGGCATGGCCCAAACCTTGACACACAAACACACACACACACACACATGCATCATCTTTGCACCAATTAACCTGTAATGCAAAACTATATCCTCAAGCACAAAGGTCAAATACAAAAGCTGAACCTGAGGACCACCCTTTCTCTTCTCTCCTGAAAAATATAATGGATCTTTCACCCGTAAACTACCAGATATGCACCAATCTGCCGATGATCTCCTGAAATTGGGCTGGATGTGTGTATGCAAATGTATCGCATCCGTTTCTCCTGCCAGCACCCTAGTAAAAACTCAATAATATGGTCAGTGTCAATAATGTCCAAGTGAGCTAATGTGAGAAAAATAGAAGGAGATTATCATGAGGATTCAACGCGGGGTGTGATGATACGTTTCTTACACGTGACAGATAAAAACTGAAATAACAAAATGAACACACGTATCTCAGGATGAAAAGTAAGAGGAGCCACACATGTAGAAGAAATCGACGAAGATGCTTTGAGCTTTTGGTGATGGAGGCTGTTCCGCTTTGACCAAAAACGTGGTAGGGCCAACTCCCACTGTGGGTCCAACCCTAATGATTCAATCCCTCATCTTGACACATTTCAGTATTTATAATCTTCATCTTCTTCCGGTCTGCAGGACTGCCAGTCAAGATGAGAGCATGAAATGAGTGTGAGAGCGAGTGAAAGTGTGCTGCTGGAGCTGTTTGTTGGATCAGAGGCCCTCGACAGTCTGTCATCTGTCAGCACCGGCAATCAAGAGCAGTGAGAAAACAAGCACAGACACAGAGGGACTCGATGAGAGGAGGAAGGATTTGTTATAGGAGACAAAACTCTGGTTAAACATTAACATGGGGATGTAATATATGGGGACTTACAGTGCAAACACACTAAAAAATCTGACTTCTATAAACTGTATGTCAGGGGAATATTTGACTGTTTTGTTTAAAATTGTTTTTGGTATATTTTAATATTAGTGGCCCAAAGTATCTAGGTACATTTACTTGTATATTGTACTATACTTGTTTGCAGTTTTCAGGAATTATTCCCTTTTTCCTCAATTTTTCTAAGTTTTATCTGCATATATTGCTTTTTTATTTATTTATATGTTTATTTTTTGTCAAATGCACTTAATAATTAATATGTTAGTAATAATGTAAAATATGTTAAAATAATCTACTCTTCTTTGCATAAGGAGTGCTTTTATGTTTGGCCTAGATTGTGCTTATGTGTGTGTCATATAACTTAAGTGTGTGCAGGGTCTACAAGTAGTAGAGAGTATTTTTACAGTAGTATTACTCTTTAGGGGGCCTTCACACCTAGCTTATTTGGTATGGACCTATGGACTTATCCCTTTATTCCAGACAAAACTAGGTGTGTAATGTGCCTCGGACCACAGTCTAGAAGACGTGTTCTATGTCCGGGTCAAACAAAACATGTTTTGGATCATTCGCAGTGTGAAAACATTTCTTTGGACAGTTCAGACTCTCTGCAAAGTTGAGACAACATTGGAAAATGGAAGAAAAAAAGAAGCAGAAGCAGCTCGCAACATTGGTTGGTGATGCTGGTAATAGTATCATAATGAAATTACAGCAACAACGAAAAAGAATGAACCAATGAACGTCGCTCACATTTACAAAGCAATCAATGTCAAATATAGGTGGACGTAGCACATGCGGGTGATGACGACAGGACGTGAGTATGTCACAGGAGAGTTTCGTGCACTCCCTAAATTTCAGTGTAAAACCAAAAATAACCAGATCCAATGTAAACAAAGTAGTGAACCTTAGTTTGGACAATAGCTCAACATTTTGGACAATAAACATTTCAGAATAAGCAGAATGCAGCTACCCCGGGCACTTTAGTTTTTCAGTACACCTGCCACCTGTCAGAAATTCTAATTCAGTCTTTTTTTGTTTATATTCTGTGCTAGGTGCTGTTTAATTTCATATTGGTGGTTTTAGCATCTCTGTAAATTCCATAATTTACAGATGGACAAAAGTCACAACAGACGCTGTTTTTTAGTTTTTTTATCAGAATCTAATGTACGTAACATTTCTCCAAGTTGTAATGGATAAAATGAAACACATGGATTTGACTCTAAAGGGTTCCTCTCTATGACACACTGTGTTTCACAGCTCAGTTTGTTCTTTGATACTGAGCAAGTGTTTACATGTACTTCCCTCCCCTCCTCTTCTTTTGTTATTCCGCCCTTCCCCACTCCCTTTGCTCTCCCCACCCTGTCTTCCATGTGTATGTATGTCTCAACACATGCTTCTTTATGTATGTGTGTGTACAGGCAGGTGTGTTCTATTGCGTGTGTGTGTGTGTGTGTGTGTGTATGTGTGTGTGTGAGGCTGCTGGAATGTTGACCCACACAGAAAGAGGGTGAAAGACTTCCCAGACATCAAAGGGCAGGTAGCTGACAAGGAGAAGAGGGGGCGATAAGTCCAGTTAGATGACAATAGACCCCGACGCACACCTGGACTGTATGGAAAGGCAGCGGTGTGGAGAGAACTGCACACATGTATACACACACACACATGCACACACATGTGGCACACTTGCCGCTCAACACTTCCTCATTTATTTCCCTCTCCAGTTATGCTTCAAACACACACACATCCTCTTAAACGCCTTCAAGCACTTAGCTTGGTTACCATGCATGTCTCCGTAACGTTTATACGCTCCTCTCAGCCTCCTTGCAATCCACCCACACAGGCCCCCCCCGCCCCATGCTCATCCCTGACCTCTGTACCCGCAGGTGTTGTGGTCTTTGTCCTTGGACATGTGTGAGCAGCTTGGTGTTGTGACGAGCCCTCAGACCCTCAACCACCCCAACGTCTCTTCTCTCAGGTGCAGCAGGCTCTCAGGTGAGCTTGTGGGGGGGGGTTATGTGGGGGGGTGAAGATCAAGTATGAACTTCACAACTCACAAGTCAAAGCAATTAACTCGAACTCACTTTGTATCTAGTTTCTTTTGTTTTTCAGTTGGGTAATTGAATTAAGATGAAACACTTTGTCCCTACATCCACAGTGATATTTTGAAATCTATGTATAAATTCAAAGACCTGTACACATGACATAGGAAAATCCACTTATTATTTTTCTTCATCTAACAATCACATAACACATCAGTTTAATGTGGTCCCAACTATTTTCAAAAAATAAAAAAATAAATTGCCTCTATTTGAATATTTATTCAAATAGAGCCTACAAAGATGTATCCAGAGTGCAGCTCCCTTGTTACTTGGTTATGCAGCTTATAATATAACGAATTAGAATCATGCTCACCACACTCATTGCATCGAAAACTCTGACAAACTGAAGTCTTTCTAACTTCTTAGCAAGGGACAACACACATACAGAGTTAGCAGCTAGCTGGTAGGCATGGTAACGCACCTATCAGACCAAAACCCGGCTAAAAGGAAAGGTAAATATTGGACTTACACTCATGTTGTTTCCAGAAACAGGACTATAAATTAATAATACTAGTGATAGTGTGTCAATGTTGCTTGTTTCTGCTACCTTATGGTGTGCAAAACAAATTTAGCCTCATTTTATTAGCTGCACTCCTAGTGAAGTCAAAGGTAATGTGTAAATGTGTTCCATTAAGAATAACTTAATGTGTTTATGATGTTGTCGGGTTAGGGAGGTTGCATTTAAACTTTACTACTTGACTAAAATTTGAAAATGTATACATATGCCCAGTAGACACTTTGCTGATCATTTTAACAAGGGGGGCTTTAGTTTGATAGAAGGTCCTCCCAGGTTTCTTTTTCCTGGGGCCCTTAAAGCACTCCTAAATCTCAGTAAGAAGTAAATCAACATTGTAACTCTAAAACTTGAATTTACCTCGCTAAACACAAGTCTATCTTCATGGTGCAGCCTCTAGATGCAAAACAATCACAAAACCAAAACAATAAGGTCGGGGAATCCAGTGATAGAGTTGTTTGTCTGTCTGTCTTTCTGTTTTTCTGCAGCAGGAGTACAGAACTGATATCCATGTATGAGTGACCCTCTAGTTCAGTATGGGTGTGTCGCTTCAATCAACACCTTTAACAATGTCTTTAGCAACATATACATGCATATAGTAATTTGACTCATGTTACATATAAGAACATCCATCAATGTAGCTCTAACAAGATAATGAAACGATTCTTTGTAGCAATGCATAGATCAATGTGTCTATATACATATAAGGTATACATGCTGCATACTGTGCTTAAAGTTTAAATGTCTCACCAATGTGTTCACAGTCATCTTAATTCTGGAGGGATCCTGTAAAAACTTCCTCCA
The DNA here is from genome assembly GCA_038501795.1 of Pseudopleuronectes americanus. Taxonomy (NCBI): domain Eukaryota; kingdom Metazoa; phylum Chordata; class Actinopteri; order Pleuronectiformes; family Pleuronectidae; genus Pseudopleuronectes; species Pseudopleuronectes americanus. The sequence continues at coordinate 21,076,767 of CM076719.1, forward strand.
AGAAATAACAAACACATTACAGATGTCAAAACACAATGTCCTTCATACACATGTCATCCTGCCACTTCAGAGGAGGTGGAGAGAAATGGCCAGGGTTCCTAGCAAAATGATTTGACATTGTACTTCCAAGAAAGGTTTCTCTTTCATGGGGTTAAGCCGGGTTCCAGTGATCTCAGAGAGGCCTACCAGTCAAAGTGGCTCAGAGTAATTTTGTTTGAGCAAAAAGTCCCCGAGCCATGACTAAACAGGTAGATATGAATAACATAAAGGAGTGATGCTCATCTCCTGCTCCATCGTGCAGTCCTCTCACTGTATGTACCGTGTAAACTCAAACCTGAAAGCGCGTGTTCTAGGCAGACGAGAAGGTGTTTTGTCTGTTAGCTAGTCCAAGGGCGATAGGGAGGAAGCGAGGGAGATAACTCAGAGAATAGATTGGATTACAGTGACCTTCTGCAGTGTTCTACCCTCCTCCTGAGTGGTAACACAGGGGTTTGAGTTGAGGTGAGAGGTGGTGAGGGGACGCCGAGTTCTTAGGAGGTCAAACATGGAGAAGCCTAATTTATTAATGAGCCTCAAATTCAAAATGCGATCATGATTTTCGAAATATCTGATTGTGTTTATTTCAATGTTTATGTTAATACGTACCACATGATTTATCGTGATTCATACGCCCACATGATGATCACATGGTTGCCATGTTTATTTTAGGTGACACAGTCCCATTAACGTTCGCACCACACATGAAAGAGGGCAAAGCGGCGGGGCTGCCACCAGCCACTCAGTGCCTTTCTTATCTGACCGCACGCGAACGAGGTGGGGTCCAATCAGAGTCACTCCTTACCCTCACTTCCTGTTTTTCCTGCCGGGATGTCCCGTCACCTTGGTGACCCAGTGGCACATGCAGCCTTTCAGTACCACAGACCTCTCTCTTCAAAAGAGTCAACAGGCCTCAGGAAATTGGTTTAAGGTCTCTGAGAGGGAATCAGTCCATTTCCCAGTGGGCACTCATTAGAACAATGGCCAACTGCCAAGTCCACACTGGCTGCAATGTGACGTGTTTTCCTCCGCCTTGTTGACTGAGGTTAAGGTTAGCTAACTTAAACACTTGGTTATGATCAGAGAAAGATCTTATGCAGTCAGGTAATTGTAGATCGGTGACAGGACACCAGCTTTAGTGTAGAGTCCTGTGCCCGGTTTCCATGGCTAACCCACAGAAAAGTTGTGTAACTGCTTAAAAAAATATATTCACAACATTTTCAGATTCAGATAAATTCACATGAGCAGATAAAAATGTAATAAACATTAATGACAATAACATTGTCATCTGCAAGGATTTGTTTAATCGCGAAGCCTATCACACTAACTTTAACCACTTCAATTCTCCTCAGATAACTGTCACTATCGAACTACTCAACAAAACACAATATAAAAACTACTTTCAGACTTGTAGTGAACACTGGAGAACCTCCAGACATTCTCCGGAGGGGCTGAAAGGGAGAACTCAAATGTCCGAGTGAGAACATCTGGGCTCCCTTTTAAAAAGTCAGCAAAATATCCGAAATAGCTGATGTGGAAAAGCAGCAGGAGATTCTCCGAAGGATTCACCGTGAGCAATTGATGATGTTTGACACGCAACAGATGGAAAAATGACAAAAACAAAAGAAACCAAATATCTCAAGATCAAAAAGCGGAGCCACAGAAGTAGAAGACACAGACAACGATGTCAAGAGAGCTATTGGTGATAAGTGAGGATGTGCTGCAAACAAAAACACAAGATCTCTGCAGCAGAATTCATATGTTACTTCCTGTCTCTGCCTGCTGCACCACCGCCTGTCTGAATTTGGATGTGCTATTGTTGGCAGAGAATCTCCCGCTGAGTTGTTGATGTGAAGGACATGAGAACAGTTTAAGACGAGTATAGCCAGTGGTGAATATGTTCTCCAGTGGCTTGGCTGCTGGTAAAAAGTGCAAAGATGATTTTTCTTTTGAAAGCACCTCTCGCCACCCACACAGAAGGAAAAGGAGGCCTGAATCTACTTGATAAGCTTTGCTGGACTCTGCTTCAGTGTCCTGCAGATGCACCACAGGTCCAATCACCGCCCAGACCCCCACACACTCTAACTTTCCATCATGGGACACATCAGATACATGAGCACATATTGTCAGAACAGTGGCTTGTCTCCTCTGTCATCACATGTTGTGGCCACATGCTTGGTGTCTGTTTGTTGGAATCAGGTACGATTGGCCTTGCGTATATAACATCTGTCAATAGCTTGGTCTGGCAGACCTGACTGTTGATGTAGCTGGTCAAATATTAGGCTGAACTGACATGTGCCAGCCACAAGACCACAAGAGAGTCCACGGCACATCGAGTTTCTCTGAGCTCTTTCGATCCATTAGCGTGCAATATGGAAGTTTACACAAAGCAGAGAGAGATGATGATTATATAGTTCGTACAGATTTGGACTTGTGATGAGAGATTTCTCTCCTGGGACAGCATACAAGTTTAAAAGATGCCTGCTGCTACATGAGCGTGCATATGTGCATGTGTGTGTTCTCTGTCAGGTTGTGTTAAAGGTCAGGACAGAACCTCAGGGAGACGTCTAGGCACACGCTCCCCTCACACCCCTGCACCGCTTTCCCCCTTTCATTCAGAATAGGGTTAATGAGATCTGTCACCACCTCGCCCTGCGTTTATTATGAGTGAGCTCTTTCCTGTGTCAGGTAAAAATAATCAAGCAGTTCCACGGACACGTTTGGCCACTGGACTCCTCAGGGGTCCTGAGATGGCTGATCTGGTTTTATTGCAGCTTCTCCGAGGGGAATGTGTTGGATGGAGGGGAGAACAGAGAGGAAGTGACTTTAGCTTTTAGGTTTGTGGACGGGAATGTTGCCTTCAACTCCTCGTCATTCTCATCTTACCTGCTAACATTCATACTGAAAATACATTTGGGTATTTTTGGCTCACTTGCTTGTAAAAATACAAAGTTTGGCCGCTCTAAAGAGCAGTGTGAAATAACTGTTTCAAATATTTGAATGGCAGCAACAAAGATATGATTTTAGTTCAACAAAGCTATACTCGTGATTTACAATCCAGCTGACGTGCGATGGTAGATACCAGATTTTTGTCTCCATGATGCCTATACAGTGGAAATTGAAATTGTGGTTCTCAGAGGTTTTCAGGGCTTAAATGATATTTCAAGATTCTGTCGAGGCTACAGTCATAACTTTTTTCTCTGTGAATACTTCAAAATAGAAGAATAATCTTTTTATGAAAATTGTTTTTTGCTAAGTCTATTGAAGATACTAAAGAAGACAATGTTTTTAGAAGACAAAGTTTTGAATAGCGCTCTTATAATGCTCACAATAATAAATGCATTAAAAATGTATTGTTTTGAGGTTGTATCTGAAGATTCAGAGGTGTATATTTCAAACTATGTGCATACATTGGTGGTGACAAATATCTGTATTTGGAATCTGTATCAACTATACTTTTTTAAATATTTGTTGATAAGCAAAATCAGCTGAACTGAACTTGTTATGAATAAATGTTATGCAATTATGGGAATTTTACTTTGGCGAAAATGTCAATAAAGCCGAGCTCTCCTATGATGTTCTGTCTTGTTCCTCCATGGGTTAACATTGGTTTTATACTCCTGATCGACATACTTCTCCCATCAACTTTCACTTTCCCACACTGTAAAATCCCTTCATTCCAATACAAATGTCTTTGTGTCCATGTTCTGTGCTGCCAATCAATCACAGATTACCATTCTTTAATTTTCCTTGCAATTCTGCCTATCTGTATTTCAGACCTGGCACATCTTGCCTCACCCTTATGATCACCATAACCTTTATGATGTCCTAAGGTGCCAATCAACTCAGAAATCTACCTATATATAGGAATATATTCATAATGCACCTGGAACTAATGACAATACTACTCCAAACTTGGAAATATTTGCACAACATTCTTACTACAAGAGGATTATCACTCTTTGTGACTGATTCAGTTAGAGATTGGGTAAATTTTTCACATTCCATCAAACACCATGTGCACAAAGACCTTAATTATAAACAGAAGAAAGAAAATAGAGCAAACCCGTATTTACCACGTTGGGCAGTGCATAGATGGACTATAGGCAATCATTGTGAACTCAAGCTTTAATGGTTCATGGCGTTCCATCTGTGGCGTACATTCATACCTGACATCAGCACGAAATGGGTCAAACAAGTTAACTCTTCATGCGTCACAAGTGGGGTCAGATGTTGGTGTGGCGTCTTTTCTTTCAAACAGTCCTCTCTTGGTCTGCTTTGACTTTTATAGAAACTTTAAATTGACTTTCTTCAACTCCTTGGTGTGTTTGGATTGGATTTCATTTCCCCTTCTATTTTTTCCAGCCGTTCAACTTTGTCTCTCTGACTTCGGGCCAAATATTCATCATGCTGAGAGGGCAAACCTGCTTTCAACTCTCTGCACTGCACCCTCTGCCACTATTTCACACCCTCAACTGGAAGCCTCATTGACCAAACACTTGTGCACACATAGTATCATACACACACAGACACACACACACACGCACACGCACATGCATACACAGACACACACACACACACACACACACACACACACACACACACACACACACACACACACTGAATTCAAGAATGCCCAAACTGATTATGTGATGCACCTGTCAGCAAATGTGGACACCCGCAAGCATTCGCACCAGCCCACACACACACACACACTCGACGGGAGCTGTTTATCCCAAAGAGGGCAGAGATGTAGAACCATGTAGGCCAATGTCAGTGTTAGCAGAAGAAAAATATTTTCATTGCAAGGGTATCTGTTCGTGTCAACAATCTGATAGGGTGCTCGGCAGAGATAGGCAGTTCCCATGAGGCCTGTGGCCTCGCCAGCTACGGCAAGGGGGTGGAGGGGGGGTGGAGAGTTGGGGTGTGGGAAGTATTCAGGGTAAGGAGCAAGGGGGGGGGAGAGAGATCGGTTGTTCCCAGATATCAGGAACATGGTGAGTGTCAACACCTCCAGAGGGACAGATAGAGTGAGGTCAGGACGTGATAGACGAGTGATAGCCACTGTGACACAGGTGAGTCTGTGATGCAGACTATGCGGTAGCTGAGCAACAACATTTATTTTAACAGAATAATTTTCTGTGGAATTGTCGATTTTAGCTCTTTAACCTTCCTCCATAGACATACTGGTTTGGTTTATTTGCTCGGCCTTGAGATAGACCTCTGAGAACTCTGCCATTGCCCCAAAATTACTTCTCTTTAGTAAAGAGATGCACCAATGAACAGAGACAGCCAGGCTTGTATAACAGGGCTTATGGATTTAATTGCACAGTTGGGTCTCAAACGCAGACAAATTTCATAAATCTGGACCGCAACCATAAGGGCTTGGGTATGCACTCAAAACAGCCTCAATCCTTTGTGCCATTGATTCCACAAGTTGTTTGAAACTCTCCTTTGACATTCTGCTCCATGTTGACACGATTGCATCACATTTCTGCAGATTCATGCTATGAATCTTCCATTTGACCACATCCCATAGTTTTTTTTTATTGGATTCAGATCTGGTGAGTGAGGAGGCCTCTTAAGTTCACTGAACTCCTCGCCGTGTCCATGAAACCAGTCTGAGACGACTTTTGTTTTGTAACATGTCGTATTATCGTGACTGACGTAGACATTAGAAGATGGTAAGCTGTGACCAGAAAGAGATCGATCTGGTCAGCAGCAATACTCTGAGAGAATGTCCTGCATTCAGCTATAACAGTTTTAAGGTTATCTTACACATTCAGGTCCATTTTTATATACAGTCTTATGGCTCAGACTCTGACATATAAGGTTATTTGAGTTTCCATAGTTAATTTATTTAGAACCAGATGAAGTGTGCAACTATCCAGGAGTCCCACATTCTCAGGTTGTTTAATAATAAAAATGATACATTGTCAGTTTAGTTTTTTTCTTTTTCTGTAATTTTGACTGATTTAAAACATTAATTCATTCCTGTGGAAAGCATTTGGCAAATGTTTCTTATTTTAAAAGTCCTCGGCAAATAAAAATGACTTGACTTGTTCCTTTTAATAACTTAAACCAAATGCATTAGAACTGAAAAAGAGTACAGCAAACCCACTTGAGGGCTCAACTGAATAACTTACATGAACTAAGATTCTCTATCTTCCTGTTTTGATAAACAAGTCAATCTGAAGTGTTGTTTCCTGCTCCGCCGATATACTTTGTTTTTCTGCCCAGTCTGTAATTGTGTTTTGCTGTGTACTGCTACATATTTATTGTTATTCAGCATCACTATCACATGGCGTCCTTCACTGCTGAATGTTTTTCTTCTTTCTAAATTCTTCTGCAGTTCCACTCTGGTTAGAGAGGCGATATCCCTCTTGAAGTGATTGCATGTAAAAAATATGTTACTGTCTGCCGAAGTGAAGGACAGCATAAGTTGTGCAACTGAGAGACTGTGTGTTTGTGTGTGTGTGTGTGTGTGTGTGTGTGTGTCTTTGTGTCTGTGTGTCTGTGTCTGTGTGTGTCTGTGTGTGTTTGTATGAATGAACTATGTTTTCATAACAGGCTGTACAGCCCCCACCCAATGTGTCAGAAGGAATACACTCTCAAAACATCCAACAAACTCATCCCTCCATTCATCCGCACATGAAGGCCAATACAATGAAAATTGATTGGAATTGCAAATGTATCTTCTCTATCCTACTAAGTCTCAAACGTCTTTCAAACACTCCATCTTGCTGTCATAATATTGGTGCTACATGTGTCATAACAAGTAGCAGTGCATTATGCCGATGGTGTTTTTGGAAAAGAAAAAGCATAGATTACTCTGGCAATCAGTCCCTCGCCATGTATGTGTCGGAACAAACAAACAAACTCAAAGATTAGATAGAGATTTCATATTTGGTTTAGGTACTTTCTATCGTTTATAATTTTACTAAATACAAATAAATGAAGATGTGATAATATAACATTTAAGTTATTGCAAATGTTACTCAGTAATTGGAAAAATGGTCAAATTAATATATGACATGAAATAAATATATCCTGATTTGGCCGACACTTCTGATGCGATAATCTATATCCACCAAAATATCTTTCTAATTGATCAACTGCCTCTTAAATGCAGGATATTAGAATTAATCATCAGTTCGAAGGACAGACAGTAGCAGCAGGCCAAGGCTTAACACTTAGAGAACATTTGGAGAACAGTCAGTTCCTCTGTGACCTGATGTTGGAGACAGTCTCAGTGACACCACGGCTTCGCAGAACATGTCGACAGGACCCGCGGTGGCCTTCACTGATGGATGTTTAGCTTTAACTCCGGAACAATAACATCTCTGGGAAATATTTGGATTATTTCAATAAATAACAAAAAAGAACAAGGGCTTGAATCTAGACTTTCATTTACAGTTGCAACATGTACGCTATATGATTAAGAACAACCATGAGTATGTAATAACGTTTTGCTCAACAGTGATAATTGTGGCCACCAGCGACAGCTACAGGACAGTTGAAAATACTAAGATTTCGGCTGCATGAACATTTCTAGGATCTATAGGACCTTTACAGGGACCTTAAGGACCAGGGTCTACTTACGGGGAAATCAATCGACCCCCAAAAATTCCCTGGTTTGGGGGTAGTATTATTTAAGAAAGTTCAAGAGCCTTTAGAGCGCAGCCCTGAACATGCCTGGTTGGTCGACTACTCCAGCATTTTTCAATCGGCCAACAGCATTAGCTCAATATATATGTTCCTTTCCTTTATCTTACCCCAACCCTCAGTTCCAGGTACTTTTGGTCAAGATGGGGCTTAATAATAGAAGATAAAAAGAGTCATTACCTCCAATGTTATGTTAACAGACAAGTCATAATGACAGTTTATGGAGAACTGTATACAGCCCATGACAGTGAAACTCCTACAACCTAACCAATATTAGTTACCTGTTTAAAGGTATCTATGCCGGTGGAGAGGTGGGTGAAGTGTTTGAATCCACAAAACAAAAGTAATTGGCGACCACTTCTTCAAACGTAAGAAAAAGTAATGTTTTCATTTACCATTCACTTTGTTTGTATTGGATTTAGCTGGAACGCTGTTAACCCCTGAGTCTCCAGAAGTGTTTTGTGGAATGAAACACTTAACTCAACAATCCGTCAGCATAGTGGTGAATAGATAATGATTGCATTTTAATTTGGGTTGACATATCCCTGACATATTGAATAACATCAGACAAAGATGGCAAGTGTATTCTGAACATATAAGAGCATTTAGCAGGAAAAGAGGTAGATATCTTCGCCAGGAGCTGGTGAAAAAGAGTGAATACTGTACTTACATTTGTGATATAGCCAGAATCCCAATTAATGGTAGTGCTACTCCATTACACTTGTTAATGTGTTCACTAAGTCCACATTATGAGCTCCATATAGGTATAAGTGTTGTGTTTACAGCTTGTTCTACAAAGCCTAGAAGCCACATAATAAAGCATCTAAAACATGAATTATCAGTTATACAGCATATCTGTATCTGTTTCAATTTATAAAGTTTGCTGCATAGTCACTATAAACTTCTATCAAGTGCATGGAGGCAAAATCCCAACTGAGCAGCGGTGCATGTTATTGTCTGAGAATTCAGCTTCTTATTCATAAGGGAAAATATGCAGCAGCAACTACTTCCCGAACTGGATAGCTACTTCAGGTGCTGTTTCCCAAAAACGATAATTCTAACTGTGTGTGACATTGAACGGCTCTAATGAACCCAAATGGCCTACAGCAGCTGCAGAGGCGGACTGATGTATACGTTTCACAAAAGGGTTTCGAGTGGGACTCATTTTTCTTCTGAAGGTTTTCAGAGTTGAATGAATAGGAGCGGAGGCAGACGTTCTGTGTCACTGAGGCTTTTGTGCACTCACACAGTGAGTCTGACTCCTCCAACACCCAGCTTCCTTCCACAGAAACTCCTTGATAAGGCCTCTGTGCTCATGTCAAAGTGTGCCTGCTAGTCTGTTATTGTAAGTGGACCTGCTTCCATGAGTGCATGTGGACAAAAGTGCATGGTATAAGAATGTGTGTATTGATTTCATCTTGCATGGGTCTTCTTTTTTCATACGGTGATACAGTTAGAAATAAGGGAGAGATGAGAAAAGAGGAAATGGTTTAAAATAACATGTTTTTAAATTGTAGTATGTCGGAGACTGTCTGTGCATGGATAGTTCCACGTGGCCGCAACCTTTTTCTTTGGCTTCCTTTTCTTTTTTCTCATGATATTTTGAACTGCGCCATGGAGGAGGGGGGTCTATCAAGGGGAAGAAAAGAAAGAGACTGACAAAGAGGAAAAGAAAGGAAGGGTAAAGGAGAGGTTAGCTGGGAGGCAGACGTAGGAAAGGGGAAGTTCATCCACCTGTGTCTGATTTACAGCAGTCGAATATAATCTCCCTGACCAGAGAGAGATACAGCTCTTTTTTCAGATCGATATGCTCAAACAGAACTACATAGGATGGGGTCTGGTCTTGATATCCGACTACAGATATGAGACAGAGGAGGTAATAGTATTGCAATATGTGGAAAAAAAGCACGTGTGGCTTTGACATGTAGAGATCAAAGACGTGAGAATTCAGATGTTTGAGATTTGTTTTGTTAACAAAAGATAAAATCTATTGAGGGATAATGTACGTGATTTTGTTTTTTACAGATATCACACAATGTGCCTAAGGCCTACAAATTCAAACATCGACAATATGAACTAGTTAAAGTCTCAAATAAACCAAGGAATTAGTTGGTTTAGTCCTTTAAATGCATTTAAAAAATAATTCTTAAATGTATTTTTTTTCACACCTTGAAAGGAACAGCTCCTCTAAACTGAGGCTTCACATTGAACGTATAAAATACAGCAGAAACAGAGACTGCTCACTATATATTCACAACTTTCTCATTTTTATTACTAACGTGTGGACCTACATCATTAACACTATTACACATTAGTCCTTCTCGAGGGAAACAATGATTGTTTTTCTTTATTCAGCACCTATCCCACTGGTCGTCACGCACACAAGCGCCTGTAATTGTTTAACCGAGAGTTATTTTGTGCCGTCATCTCTCATATTTCAAGGTTCAAAAAGAAAATAGACTTCTTTATCCAAGGTATAAATATACAGACACTGTATACACACACACATAAAAAAATTTAAAAAATAACATAACAAATAACAATATTCAAAATATAGAATATCCTTATTTATAAATTGCAAATGATGGGAGACAGTGACTGCGAGGGTCATGAAAAAAAACAAGCAAATGCACATTTGAAACATACCAATTTAAATTTAGAAAATCTGCATTTGGCTGCAATTACCTCACTTTCCCTTGATACTTCTCAAAAGTACATTGAGAACTCCAATGGCCGAGCAAACACCTCTACCAAGGGCTAAAGGTCCCCTTAGATTCATTCAAGCCATATCAAATATTACACATGCAAATATATCAGTTCACTAAGAATGGCAGATTATTATTTTTTAGATCAATTAATTATTCACTAGCTAAATCCTTACGAAACAATTTACTGCACAAAAAAAAAGTATAATCACACCAGTGCATTTATCAGTAATAAATGACAATAACAAATATGACCGGGGCTCCATTTGGCTGCAATTCCCTCCAACAGCCATTATAGAAATGGAGAAAAATAACAGTAAAACCGATTCTTATATAAATATCCCATATTACAACTTTTTGCAAAACAAATGGAAAGCCATTTTTTCCAGCTGGCCTCCTTCCTCCACTAGCCATCTGTATTCACGGAAGAGCTAATCAACAATTAGCGATTAGCTATGTCGTGCGATCGTCCCCACCACAGGAACACTCCCTGGCGGCCGGGGCTCCGCTGACTGACACCCTCCGGTTCTTTCAATGTTACAGATCCCACTCAAAGTATCTGATTAAGCAAATATGGCCACTTATTACGTCATCAGCACGCTCGTGGGCTCCTCATCCCTCGCACTTTTTCTCTAATCACGGGCGAGAGAGCTCGGCTCCTCAGAACAAAGGGCAGTGTTTGTTTTTTTGCAGGCTTTTTATTTCAGGCGTGTTCCTCCATGTGCGTGTGCTGGGTCCTTTGATGTACAGCACAGCAACACTCCCCTCCGCCGCCGCCCCACTTACTGAATGAACCGGGCCACGCCAGCAAAAGTGTGCCGTTAGGAGGGAAGAAGGGAGGAAGACAAAGGAGAGAAGTATTTTCTTTCCTTCTCAATCACTAGAAAAACCTTTCACAATTGAACTTCTCACCAAGAGGCCTTTCATTTAGCAGGGCTCTGATCTGAGCTCCGTGTAATCAGCTGATGTAACAATGAACTTTTCAACTTTAGCACCAAGAGCGGGCCTGACGTGGGCCATTGCTGAGTTTAGCTCAGACTTGTCAGACCTGAAATGACAATTTTTTTTTCCTACTGTACTCGTTGAAGCTTTGTTGAACCTGTTTTACTCTTGGTTTCATGGTGTTATTATTGGTATTATTTCTATCAGTGCCATTGCAAATTATACTCGGATTTGATTGAAAGAGATAAAAGGGACGGCCCCATCACTACAAGCTCCAGACAATCAGACAGATGATGAAGAGACAGAAGCCGACAAGGTGGTGTGACATGAGTCCGTCCACACACACACACACACACACACAAACCGTCTCCATCGTCTGCTGGTTATTACGCTTGGGTTCACGCAGAGAATGCCTGCCTAGGTGTGTGTGTGTGTGTGTGTGTGTGTGTGTGTGTGTGTCTGTGTGTGTTTGTGTGTGTGTGTGTGTGTGTATGTGTGTGTGCGTGTTTGCACAAATGTGGAGAAGGTGTGAAAAGTCTGACTTCCAATTCACCTCCCTCTGCATAGGGGTTAATTCTTCCGTTCCATCCAGCTTACTTGAGATTTAGAAGAGGGGGTCTGAAGTGGCAACAGATGCATACATGTGACTGTGTGTGTGTGTGTGTGTGTGTGTGTGTGTGTGTGTGTGTGTGTGTGTGTGTGTGTGTGTGTGTGTGTGCTAGATACATGTGTCTTATTTGAGATCAAGCCATCAACCCTCACTTGAAGTCTGTTTAATTATTTAAAAAAAATTGGGGGGGAGAATAATAGTTTCTGTGTGCAGCTCTGAACAGGTGAGACCGGTTTTAAAATAACACATCAAACAAACAGAGCAGACTGTTATCATGCAGGGGTCAGTCAGTCTGTCAGTTAGTCAGTCAGTCAGTCAGTTAGTCTGTCAGTCAGTAAACGCTCTTTGGAAAGCTGTTTATTCTCTGCACCAAGCCACAAGGGGGCAATGTTTGTAGGTCAAACGTGTGAGACATTATCATGAGTTGTGTCCTATATCAAAGACTTATTCTAAGCACCTCCAATGTTCACACTTGAAATGTGACCTAAAAAAAAGCTTGACATGTTAGTGTGCACTATTGTCCCACAATGCACAGAAGAATTAGAGGAGCGGTGAGACAGTTCCGGGAAGATTAGATTTTTTTTTATATAACTGTAAAAACTTGAAGGAGAAAAATGTGAAAAAACTGCTACATTCTGAAGTTAAACAAATAATGTAAAATAAGGCCTACACTGATTCATCGTGTGCTGACTGCAAAATTATGCGAACGGGAACTGCACTCACCAAAAACATCCACTTTCATAAGTAATGATGAGGGCAATGCGTTATTTGTGGAATCCTATAAAAACTAATTTTAGATTTTCTTTTCCTGTAATGGAACATTTCATTTTTCAGTTTTTGTAAAGAAAGTTTTATGAAAAATCTCTTCTGCGTATATAATTACTATTGAATTGGACACTACCAGTTTTAGGCTGCATATAGACTGACTGAGTGTAGCAATATCCATCTCTTTCCAAGGGTAGAATATATTCAAAAACCTCTTTAGAATCAGTGTGTATGTGAAGGCTTGGTAATTTTTTATTCTATTTTATGCGGTTTCTATGTTCAGGGGAACATAGATACCGCTTCTTCACTCCAACTTGATCAAAATTATTGAGACCCACAAAACTCACTCTATGAGGCATATGCCCCCCAACAAATAAAAATAAGGACATTTTGAAAAAATAATATGAAGAGGAAGTTAATCCACAGAAAATAATTTGGACAAATATATCGGTAACGTGTCAGTTTGGTTTGTACCGTACCTGATGCACCAGCATGTAGTGACTAAACACGCCAGACAGAGATGAAGGGGGCTCTGGTTCTATCAGCCTTTGGGGATATTTACATTATCATGTCTCCATGTGCTCATTTGAGATGTTTTATTGTTAGATCGGATAGAAGTCTCTCTTCTACCTGCAGTCTGACTTCATACAGCAAACACCCCTGTGCCCCCCCACCTCCCTACCCCCCGCTGGTAGCCTGCTCTGGTAATACCATACATGCCCTGCAAAGGCTCATAATTGCCAACCGCTATTAGATGGCCAAACAGGATTATTTCTTCAAAAGAAACATTAGCTGCCTTTAGGAAGGTGTGTGAGGGATTGGGGCTTGCTGCTCCAGCTCCCCCCCCCCACCCCCCTAATCTGGCAGGAGACCCCCACAGTCGCAGTCCTCCACCTGGCTCCCATTACTCCTCCAAAAATCCCTAATCCCTCCGTTTGTTTTCCCGGATAGAGACTAAAAGAATGGAGGAGGAGGAAAGGGAAGGCAGGATTTGGGGTCATGGGTGATGGTGATAATAGTGATCTGACAGCCATTTGCCAGTACTGATTTACAGCTGCTTAATCATTTTTGTTTTCATCCAATTTCAATAAATTTGTCATAATTTTTCACCCATTTAAAAGAACAGAAATGGTTCTCTCTGTCTCTCTTTCTGTGTGTGTGTGTCTTTGTGTGTGTGTGTGTGTGTGTGTGTAAGTGTGTGTGTGTGTGTGTGTGTGTGTGTGTGTGTGTAAGTGTGCACGTGTGTAAGTGTGCACGTGTGCAAGTTTGCACGTGTGCTCCTCAGCGGCCTCCGCTCTTTAATGAAAGTATTGTTTGTGTTTCTCCTGATTGGGAACACATTGGGCCTGGGTCGGGCCCTGCCGGGGCTGGGGTCCGGGGTCTGGGGCAGACCGGGGGTCCTGTTCTCCGGGGGTCTCTCCTCTGGTCCTTCCTCTCCTCTCCTCAGAAGTCCCGTCTGCTCGGGGGGCCATGAGGGGCGGCGGGGTCACCCCTGAGAAGTGTCCCACCGCGGGATGACCCCGCGCTGCCTCTATCAGGGGGTAACCTTAGTCCCCTCCTAACAGAATACACACACACACACACCCTTACAAGCCAGTCATCGAACAGCCACACAGGGTGATGAAATACACGTGTGCGCACAAAAATCACAAACCTAGCTATTGTTCTCTTTGTAGCAGACTGCGACACACATACACATTTACACCCTTTTGCTCACCCAGTCCCGGGCAACACACACCCACACATTACCAACAACACCATCATGCAGGTTGAGCCCGACTCTGCCTGTGTGGCTCCAGCTTTGTTGTCTTGACGACGCCCCCTGTGTTTAAGATCTCCACATCTGATAATGTTAACAGGATCAAATTCAAGCTGTACATGAGGCATAAGGACAGAGAGCAAGAGGGAAGAAAAGATGGAGGAACATGGCCAAACTGATCAGAATTAAGCAGTGGGACAGTAAATAATAAAGGATAGGAAGAGAAATAATGGGAAACTGAAGTCAGAGATGAAGAAAGAAACCACAGCCCACCACACCCCCCCACAGCCCGACCAACAAACACATGGACGGAATATTAGCTCATGGAGTTAACAGGCAGCAGCAGCCCTCTGACGTGAGCTCATGTGTTTGGACAGATCTGCTGAAGGTTTAAGACCAGTACCGAAGCCTTATCTGATTCAGAGATAAAGTCTCACACTAAGAATGAGAGGAAAAAACACACACACTCGCACACACAGACACACACACAACACACATTGAGGCAGCCAGTGTGAATGAACAGTCAGAGGGGAGCAAAGGAGAGAAACATGGCTCATGTACAAAAGTTGAGAGAGACGGAGGAAGAGGAGGAGAGAGGCCGGCTCTGGATGGAGACTCAAAGAGTGTAAGAGGGTCCTGGGAGACTCCCCACTGCCGACACTGGGTGTGTGTGTGATGATGTCAGTGTGAATCACAAAGGTGCTGATGGATATGAGAACAAAAGTCATCCCAGTATGTGTGTGCGCCAGAGTGTGTGTTTGTTATTTAAAGTCACAGAATTTTATGAATGATTCTGATATGAGAGTATTTAGCACATATATTATATGAATGAATAATGCAAATTGTTTTGTATTCCTCTATATACCCCACTGTGATTTCTGAATGTGAAGAGTTTGAAGTGTTTTAAGACATAACATTGTATTTGTGTGTATTCTTTTAACAATGTAAAACAAATTAATCTGCATTCTGCCTCTTAGTGGTTACTTCAGCTAGTCTCAGTGTTTAAATGTGAACTGACACTTACACTGCTTTAATGTGCTTACATCACCGAGTGTATGATGAGAGCTTTCAGAGATTACACGTCAACCAACGCTCCTGGCTCCATTTGTCACATTATTATCGCCTCAGTTCTCAGCTCCTCTGCACTGACACTTAAATTAACAGTATTCACATGGACTCTTCAACTACTTTCAGTGTTTCCATTTCAACTGCCATCTCGACTTCTCTCTTGTATTTTGTTTCAGTTGCCACAAAGGTTTTCAGTTTCAGTTTGGAGAACCCTCGGTTGAGACGCCAGCTCTGTTCTGTGTTTACATGAATACTGTAACTTCCACCGCTCTCAGCACTTCCAGTTCCTTCTTTGACTGCTTTCGTTGTTTTGTTTAATATTCTTTAATTGCAAATATTCACTTGCAATCAAACACATTTTCTTCAGACATTTTCTTTTTCATGTTTGACATGTGTCATATCCCATGTGTACAATGTTGTTTGCATTTTTACTTTTTGTCTTTGGGCATTTACAGATTTGTTTTGGAAGAATATAACACAAAACCACTTGTGTTTCCAGAAATTGAACATTTTGTTTTGCCAAAATTGTTTACAACAATGAATTTGAAAAACAAAAAACAGTACAATATGTAATTCTTTGGCAGCTGCAGTTTCTCATGCAGTTAATTGTGAAGATGGTTTCTTGAATTGACATGTCGTATAATTATAGCAGCTCATTATTTCAGTGGCTCAACCACTTGCACCGCTTCTTCGACGTCTCAAGTCGATTGCATTTGACTTTATGCACATCTGCATGTTCCATTACATCTGCAGAAGCACACATCAGAATCCGATCGGAACGGCCCAGGCTTGCCAAAGCTTTGGTGCCCAGCGTGATGTTGCTTCCTGCAGGAAGAGGGAGAACAGAGGAGAAGCAAAACAGGACATCTTCAGATCTGTCAGGGGAGCAGCCCCGCTCTCCTCCTCTCTGCCCTCGGGGGGAAAAGCACCAAAGGAAGAACTCTCTCCCTCCTTTTATCCCCCCTTTTCTGACCTCGCCCTGCTCTGCCCTCACTGGGACGTAATCTCCCTTCGTATACTCCTCTTTTCCTCTGTGACTCTGGATCAGGCGCTGATGGAGGCCACCTTGTGTGATGTCTGATTCTGACAGCCACCACAGACAAACTGCAACTACACATCACATTACAATACTTATTAGTTTAAAACAGGGATCGATTAAAAACAAGAACCATGTTCTATGCATTAATTGAATGAATTGCACTTGTTCTCATCTAAAAAATAAAATACAACGGCATCACATTAGGACAAAACACAGGTCAACTTACTGTATATGATTGAAATAAAAAAGGCAGCCTCGATCAGTTGCCACTAGTTATGATCAACGTACATTTAATATATAGTTTATTAAATATATTTAC
This sequence comes from Pseudopleuronectes americanus, assembly GCA_038501795.1. NCBI lineage: Eukaryota > Metazoa > Chordata > Actinopteri > Pleuronectiformes > Pleuronectidae > Pseudopleuronectes > Pseudopleuronectes americanus. The sequence continues at coordinate 21,093,675 of CM076719.1, forward strand.
ATAAATTACGATATATTTTAAATATTAGTTATAAATGTTTTTCTTAAATATTTCATAAATGTGAATTGTATTTTTTTTTCAAAATTAGAATATGATTTAAAATATATTTTTTTAGACAAATTGAATTAACACACTGACCATTGTACAATGCACAACTGAAATAAACTACAAGGCGAATATGGATTACAACAATGGCACTGTGCAGATCAATCTGCCAAACAATCCTGCATGACTGTTTATTTCTGAGAAAAAAGTGTACTGATAACCTACATTAAATGTTTTCGGAAAAACACAGCAAAAGGCATTGGAATGGAATTCCTGGATCTGGCCCTGAATCATCTACCAAGGCTTCATCTCTCCACCAAGTTCGATGGCAAACAGTAGATTCAACATAATTCTGCTAAATAATAAACCAACAAACAAACTGCAGACATAAGTGAAAACATAACATCCTTTGTAGATTTAAATATAGGCAAACCAAACTAGGATAGAGCGATGTTCGTTTGACCCATATTTCACCTTTAATTTATCGGACTTGTAGCATTTTTTCCACAATTTCCAGCAGTAATTAGTTGATTATGATTCGTCCACGTGGAGCCAGAGGGGCTTCTGCTGTGTTCCAGTTGGAAACAGTAACTCTAAACTCTCCCCTCATCCTCAGCTCCTGGCTCGGCTAGACCCACTCTAACCATCGTCAAGGTTACCACAGCCACTGTGTGCAGTATGTGTGTGTATGTGTGTACGTGTGTGTGTGATTTTTTTTTAAACTATGAGTGATTTTGTCTCTTCGAGCGTGTGTGTTCCATTTCCTGGTTTTCCTGTTTGTTATTGAGGTCATGACGGAGGCAGGAGAGCTGGAATTGGGGAGGTTTGTGTGGTGTGCAGTGTGCAAGTCGATCCAGAACAGAGTGACGCTCTGTTGGCCGAGCACAGTGGGTTTTAGTGGTGCGTGTGGTTTCTAAGTTTCATTTTCAAACTACACTCACTGGGTCTGTTTGAAAAAGACAGAGCCATCTCCAAACATCATCTCTCAGTGTTCTGATAAAAATGGTGACCAAATGAAAAATGACAAACTCTTGCAGATTACAGGTCACACTCCATTTTTTACACTAAGTTGCCAAATAGCTTGTCTTGCTTGTGGTGATTTACTGTAGCGTAAGTCAGAACCATATATTTTCTTGACTAACTCAAATCTAACATGATAAAATGAATGTTTCCATTGTTTCAGTATGTCTGTTATACTGCTTTCTGTAGGAGTCGGTGTTCATGTTGCACCACGTTATGCAAGCCGGCCATCTCTTACAGCAGCTTTTCCTCCACCAATCAAAATTAGAATAGCGTGGACCCTGAGTTATATCTTAAGCGTGGTTAGTAATCAAGAGATAGAGAGATAAAGGAGCAGCACAGGAAGAAACAGGGTCGGCTGATGGGAGAGACGGAGCACAACAGGTAAAAAGACCTTGAAGGCCAGCTGGTGCTCAGACTGCCTGCCTGGCTTCTCGTTGTTCTTCTTTCCATGTGGCCAAGAGATAACATCTCTTACCTTATTCACTGCAGCCCACATGCACTCCGCTCTATTGTGCAAAGGAAGACTGGCATGTTAGAGGAGGGAGGAATAACCTTGCCTGGTTGCCCTAACAACACCGTGGTTCAAAGGGAGGCTGAATGCTGTGTAAGAAAGAGAAACCAACACAGACAAAAGGAGGGTTTCTACTACTTCGGCGGGAAATGATCTTCAGGCGAGGGCCTGACCACTCCTAATCAGCTACATTGCATACAAAGACAAAAACAAATCTAAGGTGAGCATGAGTATGTGCATGAAACAAGTTTTAAAGTGGCTATTAAAACTCACTTGTCATAGAAAAGAGCCACATTGACAGCCAACACACCCATAGGTCTGATATCATTCCTCACACAGACCACCAAAGCAGAGAGTACCACCCTTAGAACAGCACGGGCAGGAGCGTCTCTGCTGTTCTGCACCATTAACACACACTGTTCTCACATGCAGCTCAACTGTAAAGGTCACTCCATTCACCTCCGATTCCTCTCCATCTCTCAACTGCTGAATCACCAGACTATACAGAGGAAGTGCGTGAAGAAGGTGGTGCGAGATGTGTACACACACACACACTCACAGCCACACACACACACTCCCTTTAACAACTCCCCGCAGCCAGTCAGACACATGTAAGAGAAGGTGAGAGTGTGTGAGTGGTGAACAAGCCGCTGTTTGAGTGTTCTCCTCCACCGTTCCTTGTCAGGCTCACACTTTGATCTGTCTTCAGGGTGTCAGCTGGCAGCCATGTTTGTTTGCCCTGCGAGGTAGGCTACCTGTGTAATTACCTCTAACGAAGTGACTTGTTTTGATTTGGGCTGAAATCTAATCCCCGGCCCGGGATGAAGACGTGGAAATGGGTTTGAGGTTACTTGGGGATTGTGAAGTGTGACTTTTTGGCTGTGGACTATAGTCGAGCTGTTTGAGAGGGTTAGGAGGTTCGGGGGGTGACTTTTGGGGAAGTTTATATTGTGAGGAGGAACATTTCACTTGTAGTTTTGAGTTTGTGGAGCTTGAGTATTATCAACCAGTTTACCTTCTTTTTCTCTTTTCCCCTCATCTTTCTCGTTTGCCGCTCTACCTTACCTGAACATACAGTGCACGCGTGCGCCTGCTCCTGTGAATCATTTAAGTCCTGGCAGCAGTACAAAAAAGAAAAAACCTCAAAGAGAAAGTTGTTGGCAGGAGGTTGGAGCGCTTCACCTCTCAGTAGATGTTCACAAGAACACAATGTGGCTGTCCTCTGCTCTGCCCTTCATTTTTCACCTCTCCCCTTACCTCTATCTTTACGTTGACTTGGGCTTTTCAGTCGTTCTATAAAATAAAAATAGATAAATTCATCTCATCCATATACTATTCTTCTTCTTCTGCATTTGAAATCTCGACTTGGAGTTAACCAGTATTTCCACATTTCCATTAAGCAATAATTTTGCCCAATAAGCTTTAAATCTGTGATCAAACCTGCCAACAAAGTGAAATATGCCAGTTATTTTACTGTTTGAATTTGTCAGAAGTTAACAATGGTTTTCTGTGAGAATATTTGAGCAGCTTCAGAAACTTGATTCGGAGCTTCATTGTTTTTCGATGGATTACGTCCATGTCACAGGACTTACTGTGGAAGGCCATAGAGCTTCCCATAGGCTTCCTGCAGCCGATAAGAAATGTAAACATGCCGGGTCAGCAGAAACACACATCACCATCCACAGGGCAGCTAATGAAGGAGTGATGTATAGGGGCAGATCTGGGGTGGATGTGCCCTCTCACTCAATGATCTGAGTGTGTGCAGAAGAGGCGATGGACTGTATAAGTGTACAAGTGTCCCTCATACACCACCCGCTGAGCATGTGCCCCTTAAAAGCATGTTTTTTTCTTCTTGTGGCAGCACATGCATGTAAACACACACCTCAAAAGTGAGACCATGTGTGCATATGTGTTTACATCTGTGTGTACCCCCGCCTCCCCATCCTCATCCCTGTGCGAACCTTAATCCATGCGGGTGCAGGGATGTAAAGGGGATGAGGGGGGGGGATCTGGTGGTCAGTGTTTATTTGCTCTATCTCTCTCTCTTCTTTCGGAGAGGAACAAGAGCCAAGTTGGAGACGCTGCATGAGGGCTGAGGGTAAATCCTCCTTCTTCCTCCTCTTCACCCATTCCTTCCACAACCCTCCACCCTCCCCTCATCTCCCATCTCTGCCCCGCACCTCATAAGGATTCCATTGAGGAGAGGCAACGTCTTGTTGGGGTTTAATAGTGCAGGCAAGACGGATGCAAACGAACCAGAGAGCGACCCAGTTAGATCAAACTGGGACCACCAGTGAAAGATTTGTGTCCCTGCCGGCTGCCTGTCATGCAGACAGACCACAGGGCCCTACTCTAGGTAAAATACTTTATCATGGTTGTGATTGATACACATTAAATAAGACATAAAGTCACATGTTTACATTCATGGTGACCAAATAGGCATTATAGTGAAAAAAATATTAAAAAGAGCATCAGGTTTATAAATGTCTTAAGCAGAGTGTGGAACTCTACGGTTAATTCAAACCATTCAAGCGCATGTGCTCATTTTGTCGTCCAAATTCATTCAGTTTCTTTACAAATTTGATTTTACATCAAGAAAGTTTAACTTCATTATCCACAATAATAATTCACAAATCCTTCATGTCGGTGGAACCTCTTCCCATATATATAATTTCAAATGATAAATTGTCCAATGGACAACAGGACAAAAGAGAAAATGTGATTAAGTGTATCTCTGTGTTATCTTTACACAGCCGTGGTACCTTCCAAATATAAACCAGTAAAACTATAAAACTCATCAGGCAAAGAAAGAAGGAAAGCAACAGAAAAATTTGGCAATAAAATGCTACAATGATCTTTATGGATTATTGAAGTTGAATAAAACATACTCATTATACTGGCTATGAACTACCAATACAGTGATAAACCTATTACTTTTTCAATTATATCATTATTAATATTATTATTTACATATAATACTGCTTGTTTGAATATAGGGATAATCTAGTAGTGATAATTATATACCACATGTAAAACCCTTTTGATATAATAATAACAAATAATAGCAATAATTAAAAATGAGTTTCCCCTCTGCCTGGTCCTTTATGGTCAGATACTGACTGCAGCCCGGGTGGTTGTTCTCCGGTCCCGGACTGACCCGGTGGATCCGTCCGCCGCATTCCACCAGCACGCGCTATCATAAACATCCTAGTCCCGGACCCCGCGAGGGCAGGAAGTGCACGAGGACAGGAATTCCACTCTTTCAAATTACATTAGGAGCCGTTACAATGATGGTCTAGAGTGTATTAGGCCCACGGCACGCACACCACGCACACCACGCATTTAAAATACACTAGTGGGCCTGTTTGTCAAATCAAAGATACAGTATTAGGGCTTTGTAATTTATATGCATTTAGCTTATTTAATGTAGAAAATGTGGCTATAAATCTGTGCTTGGCTGCAGACCTAAGTATTGTTATCACATTGTTATTTTCCATCACACACTTGACAGCCGTGCTCTAAATGAGGGTCTGGAGGATTTACTGCATTGTGCCAACAACTTTAAAACGACTCTAATATCACTCACACACTCATATTGCTTGTTCCACGTGAACTCTGCCTTTAGGCGACATGTTACATGCAAATTAATTTCCATTAATTTCCATTATGTTTCAATAGCTGTGAGTCAGAGTGTGTGGTGAGGCTTGTCTTGATTTTCGAGTAAAATGTTTTATTTATTCGAGAGGGATCAAGCGATAACTTGAGAAAGACTTTCGGAGGTTGTGTATTTATCTAAGAGGAAAACACGGACTCTTCTCCGCCTGTGATAGTAACCGGAGTGTCTCACTCTTCTCCTGCGAGCCCACCAAATCTTCTTCATCATTTACAATTCGGTTTGACAGCGCTCACCACGGTGTGTATTCCCTCCTATAATTAAATCAAAGTCTAATGAATAGAAAATAAAACGGAATCATGCGCTCCGAATAATCTCCTTTCTTTTTACCCTGACATCTGGGCTGTGGTTATGTGGTAGTGTGTGTGTGTGTGTGTGTGTGTGTGTGTGTGTGTGTTTGTTTTTTAATGTTCCTCAAACGCAAACAAAAAAAGTGTCTATGTAGATGTGTTAATGGTGAAAATAAAAACAAATAACAATCAAGATAAATGATATAAAGAAATAAGAAATTGCCTAAATTTCGTCAAAATATACTTTAAGCCCATCGAATAGTATCGACCAATTTCACACGGAGCAATTAAGCGCATGTAGGTTTGCGCAGTTTGCGCTGTAGCTACTTTTTTTCATTGTATTATTCTTATTGATTATCTCTGTTTTATTTGCTAGTTTATGTAGTTGTTTGTTTATCGCTGATCAGAGGAAAACAGACTAGATCACGAGCATTCCTTAGCGCCTCAGTGAAGCCTGTGAGCCTGCTCGGGTTTCAGCGCCATGTTTTCTTTACGGATTGTTGACGCGCTAGTTTACAGCTTTGTTGTGACGTGGAGGCGCGTGACTGCAGCGGCTGCCCAGACCCCGACACAGGTAAAACAGGAAGTAAATAATAATAATAATACTTGTGAGCAGCAGCTTTACCTGGAGACAGTGAGCGAGAATAAACCGTTAACAATAACAGAGAAAACTTGATTGTGAGCAGTGTTGGTGAAAGTGGTTTGTTCTGGAAATAGGCTAGGTGCAAAGCCAATTAGCAAAGTTTGGATTTTCTACTATGAAAGTGTTTTTTTTGTAATACAACCGTTAATGGGATTATTATAGTCATTGTAAAAATGTTCATACTTTTGAATTACCTCACACAAAAAGCCACATTTAAGTTGGCACATTAAGAAGAATTCTGCTTCACCATCATATCTAAAAAGCTAAAATGTTATGTAGCTACTGCCATTTTTTTAAAGTGAACATAAAAAATAGCATCATTGCATCATACCAGCTTTTAAATAATGTCTAAATAAACTTATTTATACTACTGTAGCTTACAGGCAGTACTTTGATTTTCTTGTTTAATTTTCACACATTTTGGATGGCTTTTCTTTTTTCTATTGAGTCTAATTTTATATTTATCTTTTTACCAAAATGAATTTCCCTCAATTTGACAGGTCTTCCCTGAAATGTTTGTTGAGTGACACCTCTACTTGTACTTGTACTTGATTGCAGAGCCAGAGAAGAGGAGAAGGCCACAGACTTTCTGTGGGACAATAAAAGAAGACTAAACAACTTCTGAAATCATGAGGTAAAACCAAACACATTCCGCTTCTAACACAAAGAGACCCATTCTGCGGTTTTTATTTTATTTTTCAAACCCCTGCTCTATATCTCTTATGATTAGTGCCGTTCATGTAAATGGGCAGTTGAGGAAAAACCTAGATTAATATATAAAAAATAAGAAATAACATTTGGTGAACGGAAACCTTATTTGTAGTCACATTTTTCACTCTGTCACAAATACACCGAAATAATGCAATGTATATTTGTATTATTCAGATATTTTTGGTCAAAAGCCCTTTTAAATGATTTTACTTATCTGCAGACTGGTAACTATACCTTGTGCTGTCTGAGAGCAGAATGAATTAACACGGTGAATGATGTAATGTTTCAACCTTAAGCCAAATACGTGCAGAGCAATGGCATAATGGCGTTGTTGAGATTATGTGGAAATGTTCCTCGTCTTAAACATGTGAACGGGACATCGGAACAAGGGACAACAGTGGGCCGTGACGCTTGAAACTGCGAGGCTCTGGTAATTGCACGTTGAGAGATGGTTGGCTGTCGGCGCGGCTCAGCTGCTGCAGCAGCCATGGCTGCAGACTGCAGGCTGCAGGGTGATGACACACATGCCAATGCTGCTCCACCTGCACAGACTCCCAGAGCACGGAAATACACTCCCAGGGCAAGAAAGCCGAGGAGAGCCGCATGGGTGGCCGGAGAAATGCACACCACTCCGTGCACTTCCCTCTCAATGTGAGCTAATTAAGCCGCACTGTCCATCCAGACTTTCTTATAAGAGCTGTGGACATGCAGCCGTTTGCAAATGTGCACGTCTTTGCACCGAGGTTGGGATGTGAGAGCCTCCATCTGGCGCAGCATAGTGAGATATATGTATTTGGCTGCAGCTTGGGTTTATTGGAACAATTGTTTGTCCAGGCTGGAGAATATGTTATATATTAAATGTGTTATCTTACTATGCCTATAATTATAATCATTCTTGAATTATTAAAAATGCACACATTTTATCTTTCTCTCTTTCTCTCTTTCTCTCTTTCTCTCTCTTTCTCTCTTTCTCTCTGTCTATCTTTCTATCTTTCTATCTTGCTATTTTTCTATGTCTATCTTTCTATCTTTCATCCTTTCTTTCCTTCTTTCTTTCTTTCTTTATCAATTTCTCTCTTTCTTTTTCTCTTTCATTCTTTCTATCTTTCATCCTTTCTTTCTTTCTTTCTTTCTTTCTCTTTCTTTCTTTCTTTCTTTCTTTCTTTCTTTCTTTCTTTCTTTCTTTCTTTCTTTCTTTCTTTCTTTCTTTCTTTCTTCTAATCCCAAAATTAAATAACATAAGAAAATGTATGATCTGTTTAATCAAATGTCTAATAAGTACAACATAGAACATAAAGAAAGTTATGTGTAACTAATTCTTGCTATTTTTTTTTATGGCACATTAATAAATGTTTTCATTATTTGTCTCTAAATGCAAAACCTTGTTTACTGTTTATTGTATTTGGACCCGTCTGTGATTAAGACGCCTGAGAGGGGAAGCTGATAACTTTTTCATACAACTGTAACGACCAGAGGCGGATCTCGGATACGCACAAATCACGGAGCACTACGTCGCCCCGCGGAGAGCATTGGGGCAGAGGCAGCCTGTCAGTGGATCTGAGAGAAGAGGAAAGGGCTGGGCTTACTCTCTCACTAACCACAACTTGGGTCTCGTCTGCATCAGAAACCAGTTTAGAAAAATCCTCGTTAAGGGGAGGAGTGGGCCTGGTGCATGATACTGAGCTGCAAAATAAAGATTTCTCCGCACGCTCCGTGGAAGACCACCTCCAGTCCTCGGTGCGCCCTGAGCTCCTGCAGCAGCAGCATCTTTACCCGTCGAGGCTGCAACGCGCCAGTTGACGTTGTGTTTGTCGGCATCGGGACCGGACTAGTTTTGTTTTGGTGCGCGCAATGATGGCCACTTACCAGAACTCTGAAGATGACGCAATGGCCTTGATGATCCACGACACCAACGCGAGCAAGGAGAAAGAGCGGCCCAAAGAGGAGCCGGTCCAGGAAAAGGTGTCGGAGAAGCCGGACCCGTCCCAGAAGCCACCGTACTCCTACGTCGCGCTCATCGCCATGGCCATCCGGGAGAGCACCGAGAAGCGCCTGACTCTGTCTGGTATCTACCAGTACATCATCAGCAAGTTCCCCTTCTATGAGAAAAATAAGAAAGGTTGGCAGAACAGTATCAGACACAACCTCAGTCTCAACGAATGCTTCATTAAGGTTCCGCGGGAGGGCGGCGGGGAGAGGAAGGGGAACTACTGGACTCTCGACCCGGCCTGCGAGGACATGTTCGAGAAGGGAAACTACAGGAGACGCCGCAGAATGAAGCGGCCGTTCCGACCTCCACCGACGCACTTCCAGCCGGGGAAGTCGTTGTTCGGAGGGGACGGCTACGGTTACCTGTCCCCACCCAAGTACCTGCAGTCGAGCTTCATGAACAACTCCTGGTCGCTCGGCCAGCCACCCACCCCGATGTCCTACACGTCCTGTCAGATGGCCGGTGGAAACGTGAGTCCAGTGAACGTCAAGGGGCTGTCACCCCCTTCCTCGTATAACCCGTACGCCCGGGTGCAGAGCATGGCGCTGCCCAGCATGGTGAACTCTTACAACGGCATGGGTCACCATCACCACCCGGCGCACCCCCACCATGCGCAGCAGCTGAGCCCGGCCAACGCGGCGCAGCCCCCGGTCTCCTCAAGCAACGGCGCGGGCCTCCAGTTCGCCTGCTCCCGCCAGCCCGCGGAGCTCTCCATGATGCACTGCTCTTACTGGGAACACGAGACCAAACACTCGGCGTTACACACGAGGATTGATATTTAAAGTTTACCAACGAAAGCGGTCTGCGTAACAACGAGGACACTGAGAGTGAGAAGGGATTTCCTGTGATTTCAAAACAGAACCGAGAGTATTTTTCTTTGAAGAGACCATTCTGACGAGCTGTTTGGGTCCAGCTGACATTGACGATGAGGACGTATGCGAAACTTTGATCAGATGGAAACGGGAGGTAAAGAAGTCACCAGGACGCAGGTAGCACAGCCTCTGGGAGCCATTTGGGGCGCCTGTTTTACACTTGGACTGATGGTCATAACTTGTAGTCTAAATTGTGCCTGTGAAAAACTTTGACGGGGATAGACATTGCTGACGCTGGCTCAGCTGTGGGTCAAGGGCCTGTGCGTAATTATTTCCCTGAGCTTTACGCACGGTTTATCCAAACTATTGCCAAATGAAACTTGAAAACAAGGTGCCCCAATTAAGTCAGTGCTTTAACGTGCCATTGAATCAGAGCTGTTTGGCCTTCCAACCAACACGCACCGAGCGAGGTGAGACCCGCGTGGTGAAACTACACCTCCTGTCATGGCTGTGAATCTTGTTTAGTATAAAAAAAAGGCGAAAGTGTTATAGTGATCCACCAGACTACCCAAAATACAATTAGGGTTTTCCTTATTTCCTGATCCCACATGTATGTATGATATGATTTCCAATATGACGCCAGCCAGTGCCAGGGTTTGATCATCTTTTTAATTATTATAATTTTTTTTTATAAATGTGATTAGCTCTATTTTTGTCTCCTTCATGTTGGGGCCATGTTTCATTTTAATAGCACTTTTCCCTCTTTTCTAGATTTGTGAATTTCTTAATAAACTTGTATTTCTTAAAGTAACACAGTGGTCATGAACGAATCTGTTTTATGCTGTATAGGCTCTGAGAACCACTGTTGACAAACAGCAATTGGCTGAAAAAAAGTGTGAAGGTCACGCAGCATAAAAACTCTATTTTATTTATTAACGTACAGTTAAGTTAATTGGTACAGTGTGTTCAGAGGGATCTAATCATCTGCAACCATTGTGCATTGGTAGATGTTTGGCTCTGCGTTTACTCCACTGTTAACTTCGTAATATTCAAACTCAGTGACTGTTGAAATATTAACATACAATATTTATTAGGTTGCTCGTTATTTATCCTTATTTATTTGAATTAATTAAGGGCCAACTGTTGCAATAATAGATTCGTAAAATAGAAAATTTCACACGTGCAGTAATACAAATATTTATATAACTACTATTAGTACTACTACTACTGATAACATAATAATAACAATTTGGTTATATATGTCTCAACACAGTGACTGATATCTGTTGGACTAAAATCTATTTAATAAGTTATGAGCTTTGTCTTGTGGCTGTTACTGCATGCTCAGCTGCTCTATCAAATACAAATTTGCATCATTCAGATTCCCTTAGTAGACGATGTCTCCTATATTAAGGACAATTATATTAGGACAATATTCAAGGTAATTTGTATAGAATATAATTCACAAAGCATCTCGTGTCAGTAGACAATAACAAAGTGTCGAGACTGGAAGAAAGTGTTTTCATTCTTTCAACGAACTCAAAAAAATATCTGATCAAATTAAATGTTTTCCATTTTCAATATAATGTGACCTTTATGTGATAATTAATAATCACTTAATGTAGGATATAAACGTATTTTGGTATTTTATATTCGCACTCTAATAGGACATACACAGCAGCAGGGACAACACTATGTAATAATACTTTTATTAGCCTACAATATAACAATAAATATAACAACGGTAATGATAATAACAATAACACTGAATTTGATTGTTTTTTTCTTTCCACACTCTGCTCGTGAATGTTACCTGTGAGCGCTGCCAACGAGACAGGAAGACAACAGTGTTAATGCAGTTAACTCGTGGACTAAATAACAGGCCACAGGACCATGTAGGAAATAAGGCCAACAAAGACAGGACGTGTAACCAAAATATCGGCCGCGCAAAGTCTCACCAGACTGAAGCTGCACTCAGTGGCATCAGACGGGGAAGGTGAATTCATTCATAGATCGATTCATCCACTCACTCCACGCTGCCTGGGCTATCAGAAAGAAACTTGTTGAAGTATTGATGACAGGGGATCTTCTCCGCAGGATTAAAGTATAAAAGTCAGACAGACGCACAGCTCCTCCTTCTCAGGCAGTGTAACGGTCTCACTGGTGAATTACGCCGCCACTTTCCTGTGAGCCTCAGAGGACCATCCCAGACACACACACGATATAAAAGAGACATGTTGGCGCGTGAGGGCGACTGGTCCCAGCCCCACATCACCATCAATATGATCACAGCCGATCGATGGATTGGTGCAATCTGGTTTTCACTGTATCACTGCGGAAAATGGGTTGTTTTGACAACTCATAACAGCTACACACCGATTCTCTGTTCCTAAAAAACTGACAGTGACCGACTATTGCTTTTTAACATCTAATGGGCCATTATAATTTAGATTTATGGAGCCACCCTTCCAACATTACGCGTACTTGGCGCATGAGTTCACAATGAAGCCCATGTATGACTCTCTATCGCCTGGAGGTGCATTCACTCATCAACCTTGATCCACCCTCTGCTCCGCTGTCAAACACACACTCATCTGTGATATCAGAAGGAAAACCCACAAACACACTTTCGATGAGATTTCTGCTGCACAGGAACCAATGACCAAAGAAAATAAAAGTCCGTATTAAGTGTTGCTATATGGTAGAGGTATATTAATGACGTGATCTTCTTAAGTCAACTGCTGTTATCATTATCTGGTTTCATTTATTGTTATTATCGTGAGTGGATGTTTGGATTGGTGAAGGGACAAAAAACCTAATTTTTGTATAATATTTATTGTAATTTATCTCAAAAACTCTCATAAATATAATCATAAACAAATAAATAATAGCGCATTTATTAACCGTGCTTTTATTGTGAAATGCAATCGGCCCACTTTTATCAAATCTAAAAAACAAGTTTAAAGTAGTTGCGAAAAATACATTTTGCACAACATCCTTGCAAGCACACCATCGAATGGCTCGTTTCTTTAAAAAATCAAATCAAATCAAATAAATCCTCAATTTTTCAGTCCACATAATACGATTTATATTTCTGTGGTCAGACTGAGGCGCATGAGAGGATATTAATTTTTAACCATTAAATAGAAGATGCATTGCAGGAACGATTAGGGAGAGAATGTTTTCACTTCAACATTTGAAGACAAATTCAGCATGAAACCATAACCACGCTGCCAACACGGAAAGTCCGGGTACTTCAGCTTATTCTGCTCAGAGATAGTAAAGAGGAACATTCAGTAACGAACGAACTACGAGCACGAACCAGAGCTGTCCGTGGTTTTCTGCAGAATGAAACTAATAAACAGGAACACAAGAGGGAAAACGCCACCAGCTCCGGGACCGATCCACAGACGGCCGAGGTCCCAGTAGGAGCAACAACACTGACACTTGGCCGTCCTGGCTCCTGTGCGCGCAGGGACCGTCGGGGTGAGCCTGAAATGTAGCTGTGTACATTCTCTGCTTCCTCACATTAATGTTTTGTAAACAATACGGAGATAAGGGCACGTTTGAAAGGCAAGTGTATTCTAAACACGCTTCTAAAAATAATAAATACAAGTGTTTTACAAGGAATCGTGTGTAACCAACCTTTACATAAATGATGGGCAGGGACGGATCTAATGCATTCAAAGACCTGACTCTAATTTAAAAGATAGTGCTCTTAGATTTTTTTTTAAGAAGAAAAAAACACAAAAAACGTTTGATTACAATCTATTAATTATTAAAATTTACCCGAATAACACAGTTGTTGTTGTATCTTGATGCTGGCATTTTTGAATTCATCATACTTTTACGCCTGAGTGTTTGGAGAGTTCGCCGATAGACCATTTATCAACCAAAATATTACCTGTGCAGCACAAACAACTATCTCTCTCTCTCTCTCTCTCTCTCTCTCTCTCTCTCTCTCTCTCTCTCTCTCTCTCTCTCTCTCTCTCTCTCTCTCTCTCTCTCTCTCACACACACACACACACACACACACACACAAACACACGCATAAACGCACACACACACACACAACACACACACACACACACACACTCTCACATACACACTTTTTCTGTCAAATTGGTGAACGTGTCTGTGCGTCGTGGCAGGTGCGCATTCAGCGCATTGAGGTTGTCAGTTCAGCCGGGAACAATGGGCCTGCATACAGGATGTGACCGGTGTGACAGGGGCTGGGAGAGATAAGGCCAGCCGAGGTTCATGACTCCAACAGGCCCGCCTCACTATATTGCATGTTTTCTTTTTTTAACCTGATTATAATGTCTGCTGATCTGCTTCAGCCTGGATACGCACTTTGTTTTGCTCATGAAACAATTAGGTTTTAGAATATTTACAACTGACTAAATTAATTTACTGATCAGTCGCTTATTATAATTTTTTTTGCGTAGATGTTTAAAAATACTGTAATTAATCTTACCTCTGCCAGGTCGTTTCAATATTATTTTAGAATATTATATTAAAGTTTCATGGCTGCATGACTCACTGGCGCCAACATAGGCATCAGTTAGAGTAAGTCTATTCCTAAACAAAAATGAACGCTTAACCACAGGGGTTCATTGTGGGCATTTTTTGTCTATAACAATGAATAAAACGAAAATTAACTGTATACACACAAATAGAAAGCCTTTAGTACCATTTGTATTGTACAAACAGGCACTGTTGGTGCGTAAAAGTTAATTACAAGTTTATAAAGTGAGTGTCTTTCCTTACGGATGGATCTGAATGGCCCATGTTCATACAGCTGCAGGTGATGAATAGATGTTTATATTAATCCTCCATTATTTCCCTCGCGAGGTGATAAGGGTTTGGCGCAATGCGCGCTTTTGTTTTCGTGTGTCTTTTCCGCCTATAGCGCGCACTGAATAACTACGATTGTGCCCCGGCTGTGCACGTCGAGATGACAGATTAAAATCATCAAGACAAACGAGGTCAACTCACTCACTGTAGGAGCAACGCGTTTGACCCTCACACGCACAGAGAAGCGTATGTACCTGCAGTGGTTCCGGTGTATGACAGCTTGCACGCTCTACGGGGCACCGGCGATGCGACCCTGCCGGTCAAGTCACACACAGGTTGCCGGTTTCCCAAATGCCTGCACACAATTGAATTCCTGGCATTCTCGCTCATGTTTGAGACCGAGCAGCAGCAGTTTCCACCAAGAAGCGGAGCACTTCACCCCGGGCCCATTGAAAAGGAGAGTGCGGGGTCACCACTGTTTGGTATACATCTGGTCCAAACAGGAAAATATGCAAAGATTTGATTCGCAGAAAATCCGGCAATTGTTCATATCAGTATGAGTTTTTGTCGTTCTCTCGTTGGAGCAGAACTAGAAGTTGTATTCTGTCCCTCAGCGTGTATCTGTGTTGTTTCTCAATCCAGGGCTGTTTATTTTCTCGGCGCGTCCTCTGGTGAATCTCCAATGTAAGCATCGTGTCACGGTGATCTACGTGATGATCTGTGCGGCTGCTGATTTCTATCTTAATCACGACCCCGCGAAACAATACATCACATGCAATAATTCCTTAATAAGCCAAAATAATTACAATGGAGTGTGTTGATACGCTGCCCCCGTTTATTGACGGGGTTTGTTAACTGGAGCTCCAGGTTCAACAAATGTCTAGAAATACCGCATCTATAAATACAACTGAATGTCATCATCTATTCAAGGAAAAGACGGACTGTCATCTATTCACAGAGAGAAAACCATCATCCACTGACCTCCTGTTCCCCTCCACACACCAAAGGGCCACTCAAATGTCACATCACTAACCAGCCTCTCCAAATGACGTGACACTCAGTTATGTTTGTGGATTGGACATTTTCTTAGTTTCATGGGTTTTAATATAGTAATAAATGCCCTATTTGATCCTCATCATGTGAAACTGTACAATAATTACTTTTAATAGTTTTGCTTCACATCCTATGTCAACTCCTAAATATCTGAATATATTTAGTAATAGCTGTTTTGTAAAGTTTGAATATCGTGGATAGATGACAGTGTTAAGCTCAGGACGGAAAATCATATTGTTGCTGAAACTAGTTTACAGGAAACTGCAGCCTACCTACACTTATATCTTAACTTAACTTAAGGGGATGACCTTTTTTCAGGAAAGAGCAATGGCCGCTCAAGTGCTTGTGCCTGGATCAGGTTTAGAGCAAAATCCAGAAACTCATTCCCGAGACATCACTTCCCAGTAATATAGCTGGTTATGTTCAAGCTGACCTGTTTGATTCAGAGAATAAGAAACACAATTAACCAGCATTTGTCTGATGTGACTTATTTCTGGTGGAACTGGTCGACTCACACTGTATAAGGGAAGTGCGATAAAGTGTTTCCGTCCTCTTAATTATCAGCTGCAAATGGCTTTGTCGAGATTTAAATGGCAACTCTTTTCCCATCGTGCCCTGATGGATTCTATTTTTAAACCCCTTTCCTCTCTTTGCCCCCTCCCCACCCGCCCACCCCTAAACACTTCCGCAGGGTTGGCAACAAGAAGCTATTAGGATAACTCTTCTTCTGTTAACATTCCAATTAATCAAAGATGAAACCAAACTCCCAGAGGGATCATTAAGGGCCAGCACCTGTTCTCCTGATACTGTAAGGCTGTGGAATAAACCGGTACCGCTCCATGTATGGTGGGACCTCTGGGAGACATATAATCACTGCAAATCACATATACACCAGCCAACTATCAGATAATATAGAAATACAAGCCCATACGGATGTGCATGCCAAAAACTGAGCTTCTTTCACGAGCCAAACAATTCAAAAATACAATTTCATTTGCACTAGCAAGAGTTCTTTACATTTCATAACATGTGCAGTGCAGCCATATTAAAATACGTTTTATTCACAAACATATACTTCTTAAATTAAGTGATAAGGGAGACAGTTAGTAAGCTGTTATTTAATTAATAAATTAATAAAATGATATCATTGTATTTAAAAGACAAAGATTTTAAAGTTATTCTCTGCACATTGGCTATAATATACACATCAAAACAGGAAGTTGGCCTTGGGCCTGACTGCGCCCCGCCTCCTTGTCCACGCCAAACCCAATGCCAGGTCACATTTCACACAGTGGGATCCAATTTCAGACATATTTCTTTTCAAGTAATTACATAGCTCTTGGCAAGGCCTCACAATTAAGCAAATGATTATATTTTGATATCCATAATTATACGCATTCACATAAGGTATCCTTTCAAGTGAAATGTGCTTTTTATTACACGGCTATCACCCGTGATGAGATTATGCACAGTGTGGGTTTGGATCAAGTTAGAGTACATTTAATCGAATAAGAGCAGCAGTAATGGAAGCATGCTGGACCCAGGATTACACTGCATGGCCTGCTTCCCTTTGAGCTCAGCTTATGTTTAGCAAATTTCAGACAATGAGAATGTTATGAGGGGGGGAACTCTGCGGCCCTTGACCCCTGCCCACCAGCAGGTCAAGCATATGACACATTAGATTGCTTCCATATCATGGGGTGCACCGCACATACTTATAGCCTGAGGAGACTGTTTAAATGTTCGTATCTCTGACAAAACCTGTTATAATTGATAGTGATCATGGTGTGATTTTGGTCGTCCTGTAGAACTTCTACGGGGCCGGCTGCAAACATGGCAGGGGTACCAGGAAATGTGGCAGAGATGACACCGAATACCATCACTCAGCTTTCATTGAAAACAGTCCCGTCGGGAATATTGTCTTCAGAAGTCACTAAATGTGTTCAGTCTGACAGAGGAAATGATGGTTCTGCCTTGAAACATGCTCACAGTAAATAAAGCCTGTGCTCCGTGGGCCTTGGCTGCTCCCATGTGGCCTGACAGAGACTAGCAGTTGCAAGTATGTCCTTACTGTCAAAGATAGCCTACCATTAAAACTATTCTACATCACATTAAACTCCAACATCAAAATATAATGTGTTAATTTTTTCATTTTCAAATTATATCTTTTGTGCTGGACATGATAAAAGAAAGAGATGAGTTGTGCGTATTTCGTGATAAATACCAACCCTAGTTAATGATACATAACAATGACCAGAATCATTTGTTTCTATGAAGGTAAGATGGACCATAAACAGTTTATTTTATCATGTCTAGATTTGAATAATAATTAATTATTATTACCAAAGAGAAATTACATTGTATCTTGTGTGTCAGGGTGAGTGAATGACATAAAACCGTTCATCTCCAACAACCATACAACCACAAGTTGACTCATAACTTGAATATTTCTCTTGGTGTGTTAATCACCTGCACGGTTTCATCCTAACCATGGCAAAAACAAATAATGAGACTATACAGAAAATCAAAGTGTGTAAATTGGTGTCATACAAAGAAAAGAGGCCCTTATCAGGGGAGATGCTATGATATGATTAGCTTAATTTTACTATAATAATAACGTTATTTATGAAGCAATTATCCAAACAAGGTTACGTAGTCCTTCACAAAATCCATGTCAAAAAATGATTGAATTAAGTTAAATTTTAAGCTCCTAATCATAACAAGGCTTAAAAATGTGAAGAGAAACCCAACAGTTCCCACAATGAGTAAGCACTTTGGCAACTTTGGCTTAAGAAGATAAAACACAGATGGAAAACAGAGTGAAAATTTAAATGACTGAATTCCATGTTTCAGGACATTGATTTGATGACACCTGAATGCAACTGAGCCATTGTCATAACATGCATTCCTTGTGACTGTCATGTCCTTTTGATGATTTTGGACTCAATACTGTGGGACAAATTAAGATAATCTTTGTAAGGTTATACAAATTAAAAAAATACTAAATACAAAATGTTCTAATCCAGGTCGTCTCGCAGGGAACAAGATTAGCAAATTAACTAAAATACTATATAAAATAGAAATGCATTTTTAATGTATCTATTAATTTATTTAGAATGTTACTATTATTAGTATTATTATTATTATTATTATTATTAGTAGTAGTAGTAGTAGCAGTAGTAGTAGTAGTAGTAGTAGTAGTAGTAGTAGTAGTAGTAGTAGTAGTAGTAGTAGTAGTAGTAGTAGTAGCAGTTCTAACCACAGCAACATTGATGACACCCATTAATCTTTTCTTTTCCCCAATCTGATACACAGGTATCTACTTACCTGTGTTTACTTAGTATTAGGAAATGTCTTGTGTTATCTGTTGTGCCTGTGCACTTTATATGTTTCACTGTGGGAGAGTGGGAAACGTTGTATCGATTCCTTTTATGTCTTGAACATGTTAAGAAATTGACAATAAAGCTACTTTATCTTATCTTTATCTTATCTTAGGTAGCAGCATGAAGCTCACACTGTCAGACTGACATCTCTCAATGGATGTCCTGAAAATCAACCATGACAAGACAGAACTATTTTTCCTCCCAGGGAAAGGCTCATCTACCCATGACCTGACGAATACCTTTGAAAACTCTGTGATAGCCCTTATCCAGACTGCTCTAGGAACCTGGGTGTGACACTCAACAGTCAACTCTCCCTGACTGCCAACATTACTTCAACAACCCGTTCCTGTAGATACATGCTGTACAACATCAGGAGAACACGTCCCCTTCTCACTCAGAAGACGGGGCAGGTTCTGGTCCAGTCTCTGGTCATCTCACGCCTAGACTATTGTAACTCCCTCCTGGCAGGTCTACCTGCTGGTGCTATCCGGCCTCTGCCTCTGCACTGCAGAAAGTGTACACATCTTCCACCACACACTAAAGACACATCTTTTGTAACTACACCTTGGAATAAAAAGATTTAAGATTTAAATCAAAAATATATATTTAGTAGCACTTATATGGTAGTTAAATATAGCACTTTGTAATTTGGCTTTCTTGAAGCAAATTTTACTTACTTGATTTGTGTTGTTCTGAGTTTGTACCCTTCATTGTTGAATGTACTTTTTGTATGTCGCTTTAGATGAAAGCGTCAGTTAAATGATATGTAGTGTAATGTAATGGTATAGTAGGAGAAGCAGTATTAGAAGCAGTAGTTGTAGCAGTAGTTGTAGTATTCTTGTATTCATTTGATATAATAAAATTATAATTAAATGATGGGACATACTTTTTAACGGAGGTACCAGTGTGTAGTCTACTAGGTGCATAGTGTGATTCCTACAGATCGGTATGAGTCAGGAAACAGGCAGGAAACATCACTGCAGACCCATCACACCCTGGACACAACCAGTTCCAACTCTTCCCCTCTGGTAGGCGCTATAGAGCACTGAAGGAAAAAACTACAAGACACCAGAACAGCTTCTTTCCTCTGGCCGGCACTTTGATGAACACTTAATCAGTCATACAGTGTCAGGAACAATCCATTCAACTGTACAATTATATTCTAAATTATATATTTATATATACATATTCCATCTACCTCATGTATATAAAGTATCCTGTCACATCTTTCTCAAATTTATTGTAGCATCGCTGCACTCTGTATCATTACAATATTTCTCCATTTCATTGTCATTGTTGTTGTGTGTTATGTTCATATATATACAATACATACTTTAGCATATATATTTAAAATCATACTTGTACATAGTGATTAAATGTTTGCTTAACCTTGTTCTGCTTGTTTTTGTTTATTTGTCTATTTCTTTACGTTGAGAGCAAACCGGAGTCAAATTCATTGTATGTGTACGCACGCACACGGTCAATAACGCTGATGAATGCATTTGCTTTAGATGAATGAGTAGAAACACTATTTGATCACCAGGGGTCAGCAACGCTTTTAATTTAAAACTAGAGGCATATTACACAACAGTACATTTCATAAAGATAAGACAATCACAGATAGCTCTGCTTCATAAGGACGTCTCATCCTTGTGATAGGCTACATAAAGGATTTAAACGGGATAATGAGACGTAGCTATATATCTATCTATATATATATATATATATATATTCATGTATAAATCGTCGGTCATTTTAACATGACACTGCAGTATTTCCTTGAGGGGGAGAATTTGTTTTTTTCCGGGTGAAGTCATTTCCCAGAGGTTCTGTGATGTTGTTTGAAAACTCGCCTTTAACAACCCGTGAGCTGCAAATAAGCTTCAGAAGAACACCACAGGAAAGGACGTGTAGACTTCACAATAAAAGCTGCACTCGTTTTCAGTCGTGTGGTTACGCAAAATGTTATATAGTAGGAGTGATTTGTTTGACCAGCTAAAACGCTCATAAAAGACACAAGAGGCAACAAAAAACATCATTCAATGCATTCACCATGTTCCTCAATAATAGTATGGTTATACACAACCACCATCACTATACTTTCTGTGAAGTAGTGTATTTATCTTGTACAATCATATACAATAGGATTTATGTGGATTGCAGCAGGCTCTTTAGAAATAAAAAAAAAGGGTATTGAAGCATAGATGTTAAAGGCCTTCAACCATGCTTTACTGTATATGAACCTACTATTTTGAAATTCTGGTGTCTAGATTATTATTTTGGCCTCCAAGGAAGAGTTGTTTTGTTTGTTTGTCTGATAGCATGGATTACACAAAAACTACTCCACCAGTTTTCATGATATTTTTGTAGAGGGGTGATCCAAGGAGGAACCAAGACATTTTGGTGCAGATCCAGATCAAGGGGCGAATCTAGGATTTGTTTCACTTTCTTTCATTATTATGTGTCACATTTTTCAACATTTCCCTATAATTCGTCATATAATATTTCATAGATCTTGATGAAATAACTCAGACATGTTTAGGGAACTGCTATTTATGAGTGTGTGCAAGTTGGTGCAGATTCATTGGAGGTGAATTGTTGGAGATTGGTGGAGATATGCAACATGCCCATTTAAGCTTCCATGCTTGTTTGTATTTTCTGAACAGAAGTACAATTGGACAGTGAGACAGTTACCGAATTTAAAAAAAGTGTAGTGATGACATTATATATTTTAATCTGTTTGTTCTGACCCCCTGACAGTGCTATATTGATTGGGTTAATGATTCGACTGGGTCAAAAAAGAGGGAACACATCACAGCCATTCTCGCCTCTCTGAACTGGTTGCCTGTCAGCTGCAGGATTGATTCTATGTTTGTGCACAATGCACTAAATGGTTTCACCCATCCTACTTCCCAGAGCTCCTGTACAACCCTTTAAGAACATTGACATCAACTGACCAGAGATTGCTGTCTGTCCCAAGATCAAGGACTATGTGTTTTGGCGACAGGACCTTCTCAATCACTGCTCTATATCTCTCAAGCTCTCACTGTCATATCATCCGATTCCCCTTGATAGAGTTTCTCAAAAGTAATCTGAAAACAAATTTGTATTCATTAGTCTTTCATTGTGCTTAGATTGCTCTGTTGTTGTTATTGCTGTTATAGCTGTTATTAATGGTGGTAGTAAATATATAATAATGACTATCTTTGCATCAACAATAAAGTGCTTTGTGTATAAAGTTTATTATGCAAGATAAAGAAAAATACATACATATATATATATATGTGTGTGTGTCTCAAGGGGCTTTTATTTTGAACAGGGCAGGCGGATGTTCTGTGGCCGACTTGCCGGTGCTGGCGGAGGGAGAATCCAGCGGAGGAGCAGCGGCTGCAGCAGCAGCGGTGTCATCGGCGGCGGCGGAGGAGGAGGAGGAGGAGGAGGAGGAGGCTCAGCTCCTGAAACAAACAGGAAGCAGCACCGCTCCTCTCCACCTGTGAGCTGTGTCCTCAGCACACACACCGAGGCAGAGCCCAGCTGAGGCTCCTCACACACACACACACACACACACACACACACACACACACACACACACACACACAACGGGCACACACAACGGGCACACACCAGCAGACCTGTGACTGTAACTTCCAGCTGCCTCTTCTCCTGGCGCCTCCTTCACCGACCTCCCACCGGAGAGAGACTCAAGGTAAGTCCGCAGTCTTTTAACCTTTCACCTGGCTGGTCCCGCACCAAACTGCGTTTAGAAAAATCCTGGTATTTAATGTCTCGTCCCTCGGGATGGTCATAAAGAACGCGGAACCTTTCTCCTGAGAAAACATCTTAAAAACTTCAGTGAATCCAAAGCATCCGCGTGTCATTCAGTCAGTAAAGTAGTTCCCAAGGCAGCCTCGATTTCGATAAGAAGAAACATGGCTGGATTGTTTTACAGTTTATTGCGTTTAGGCTAAAACAAAGGTTTCCTTTGGTGGGGGGCGACAGTGACCGCAGTTTTTACATTTTAATGGCAATTTTTCTGAACATTAAGTGTTTGTCCTTGGTTCGAACGTAGCCTGAACACATCATGAGGTTCTGTAGCTGTGTTACAGATTCAGTGTTTGTTGGATTCAGGCTCAAAGCGAGACAACAACAAAGTAATTTGTTTTCTCAACAGAATGTAACATTCCTCTCTGATTACAGCTCAGCCCCGTTGGTTGTTTTTCTTACATTTTCCTATTCTGACAACAGGGAGAGAAGCTGATTTAACCCTTTCAACTTGCACTTGATTGTAGTTTTGATTACACAACAATGCAAGATTTTATATTTTTACATTGAATGTCTTGTAAAAAGTTGCCAGTACTTACTCTCTCATTTTGGCATAGAGATCCTCTTGATCTTTTTCACTGACCGTTGATCCCTGGTTCCCACTGGTACACACACAAACAACACACACACACACACACACACACACACACACACACACACACACACACACACAAGCTGTGTTGCTTTTATTGTTGAGAAATAGACAGACAACGGTGCCAGAGAAAAAAGAGGATGTGAAACTTTGGAGGTGATTCATGTTCTCAGCTTTTCTGTCCTAATCATATCCTTAAGGTTTTATGTCATGCAGTGATTATCAGAGGTGACAGAGGCTCAGTATATTGGAGCTGTTTGTTTTAAGCTCTCCTTGATGCATTGGGACCCAACTATATATTGATGAGATCTTTATAAATCAATAACTAATCCTAATTTGTTTGGGCACAATATCTGTCAGGATCCATCAAGCTGACATCAATGTGCTAAGTGAGCTTGAAACCATACATAGCTGTATGATGCAGCTTTGACTACAGGTGTGTATGCAACATATTTTTCATTTGTAGAATTTACAAAAATAAGAAATTCCTTCTGGCATTTCAACTATGAGCAGACTCTCAGTTTTATGCGTAGAAGATTTAATCACAGTATCAGATTACATAAACAGCAGCATTACAGAGGAGTTCATCCTATCGCCCACTCCTATTTTAAAGCCTTGGCCACATGTTCCAATGGTCAAAGGAGTATTTTCCGTCATGTGAGATTCAAGCTGACATTTATTTATTCTCTTAAACATTAGTTAATTGTTCTGTTTTTCTAATTTCCCAGAGGTTTGTCATTAAAAGAATCTCAATGACCTGCAGGCACATTTCTACTGTGCTTCCCCTTACAGTTAATGATTACCTGAATCTTTGCAGAGAATCTTAGACTCCTGTTACAGAGCCACATGTTACAAATGAGAATAGTCATTTATCAAGAGAATAAACCATATTCGCTTCTATTTTAGTTTTGCATGGTGTCACCAACGGTCCTGGCAGCCCTGCACTGGGTGGGGTGTGCTGTCAGCCCTCCTCTGAGGTAACGTTAGAAAACACTGATAAGGCTAACTGACGTCACTCTGCAGACATCCGCCAACAATACAGCTATTTATTCCCAGCCAGATTTAGTCCCAAAACCCTGGTCTCTACTGAGAAGCTGAGCACAAATGAAAGCAAGTTCTGACTAAGTGCTCCCCCTTAAACAAAAGGGGACAACAGGGTTTTGCAACATTGGTGATGTCCATGTTCTACATCACAAACATGTTGTTTGGTGATGTAATTTCCTGCGAGGGGCTTCTTAGAAGTGGTTTAGGATTCAGTTACCTGAGTGTTGTAGGGTGTTTCAGAGAAAGTTGGACGTGTTCAGCTGGAGTCAAGTGTTGCGTGGTGAAACTCTGAGGTTAGGATAAGAGCAAGGAGCCATGTGGCTAACACAGCCAGCTTTACTTTACACGCTGGCAGCATGTTTGGTGTCACATATGAAAAGAATAACACAATTTATTGATGTAGCATTTTGCAGTGTGCTCAATCATATCAAGTCTTGGAGTAAAACATATCAAAACATCAAGGTGTAACTGCATATCGCAGCGTGGTTAAACCAAACATACAGCACTGTCATTACGTATTTGGACAATGATATTTTTTCATTGTTTTGGCTTCGTTCCACCATTTTGGAGTTCAACTCACCAGGAGGAGGACATGCTGACTCTCAACATAGACAGTGTCTCCATCCACACTGGGTGAAGAGTGTGGGAAAAGCTCTTAGACACAGCTACATTTGAATGAACAGCAATATTACGACTTTTGACCCTTTTCTGAATAAGACAGTATTTCGATGACGATATTTATTTCCATGAGTTGCTAATTGAATATTCCATTAATATCCCTGTTTGCATGTTAACGAGTAAAGTCTGATTATGACACATGTCAACATTCTGTCCTACTACTTATTAAGACGGGAACCCATGTGTGGTCAAGCAGTTGGTAACTGTCGTATGTCAATGTCAGAAAAAGCTGACATTGACATGATTGTTAATCCTGTTGTGATAACTTTGTTGAGTGAGCGTGGAAATTGTAGAGAACTTTGACAAAACTACTGGGACAAGTTTAGTTTTAGCAAGTGATTCCTCTCTCACACCTTTTAGATCCTTTTCTGTATATACGAAAAGTAAATCTGCAAAAAGATTAGATTGATTTTGAAGCTTTACAATGGATAACAATTATTAGCAGTGTGTTTATTGTTTGCCTGACATTCTCTTGCCTCAGTGCTTCTGTCTCACTGATTTCCGGCTGTGCTTGAATACTGAGATTGATACAACTGAAGCACGAGATAAAAAGCGGTGTTTTTCTCAGAAAATATAAAATGCCAAAATAATATTTTTAAGAGAGCCCCTCTCCGACCAAGATTTGTATTGTCTGAGTACCTATTTGGCTGAACTAACTGGAGTGTGCTGCTACTGTCACCATCCCAGTTATCTTCCTCCTCTCACTCTCTCACCGCCCTGTATCTCCCTCCACTCTCACTCATTCACGCCTCTGCACCGCTCCTCATTATAGTGAAAAGCTTGTGTAACATCCTCTCAAATTGTCTTTTTCTTTCTTTTTCATTTGTGCGTAACTACAAGCTGGCTTTCACAATGTCTGCTAGCTTGCACAATCACTCTGACCTTTTCCAAGCCCCACAGTCTCATCCTCTATGGCTGACCAAGCAAAATGGTGTGTTCAGTATTCACTTTAACTAAGTGCATATTGCGCCCTACTACCTTTTTATAACACCAACATAAAATGCAATTTGCTATGGCAAGAAATGTCTGTGCCTGTGGAAGCAGAGCAGCCTTTTGGAATTCTTCACTTTGCTGCTCAGCATGCCGCGACCTGCCAAGGAATGCAGGGAAGACACAGTGGGGGATACAGGAGAGATGGATCTAAAATGACACAGAGAGTGATTTTAAAGAAGTCTACAAATGAATTAAAAAGCTTCCTAAATTAATTTGCGGCACACAATTGGAGCAGGAACAGAATGAAATAAATGAAATAGACCCAATATAGATTAGAAACCTATTTAATCATATTTACTCTAAATTTTAAGGGCCGCAACAAACCTAGGGCTTGACAGCATCCTTTAGCTCACCTTCCATTCACATGAGTGAATCTTCTTCTTGAACCTGCAAACACACCCTCACCCATTGAAACCCTATTGAGCTGGTTAATGACATCTTTGATGAAACATGTTAGTTACTGTGACTATGTTGACATGAGACTAAAAGAGTATATTTCCTTATTTCCTTTTTCTTTCCCTGTACTTGAACCGTCTTTCTGGGGCTTCCGCAAACCAGCAGTGCATAAAAAGACTGAAAATTATAATAATTTGGGTGGATGGATCCCCCCCCCTGCCCCTCACGTTTCACACTGTCTTGGGTCGATAGACTGAGCCCTGAATTGACCTTGATGGTTGTAACCTCAGTATGGGAATGGGAGAATGGCATCTAGTGTAAAGCAGTCGGAGTGGTCCATTGGACTAGAAAAGCATGATATAAACGCAGCCCATATTTACTATCCACTTTCCATAGCTGCACATAACCTAAAGCCGTAGATGATCATCTAAAATTGATGAAGCAGGCCAATTAGTTTCGTTCAGCAGACCCACCTGCTGCTCGCTGCAGCTCTCTGTCATCTGGCTGTTCGGGTGGCTTTGTGCAGCTTCCCCTTTACTCCCTGAGCTGCTCTGAATCCTTCTCCATTTACTAAACGTCTCATATCTTTGTAAATGGAATTCTCCAGCAGTTTTGTGATGCACAGCCATCTTTTTGTCAGGGCAGGGCATTTGGTGAAGTCATGAACTGTTTGCTACAGGATTTAGATCTTTCCTCAGCTACTGAATGCTTCTTCTGAGAGTGTCTGGCCTTTGTAATTATGTTTTATTCCAGGATGGAGTTGCACATTTTACATTGGTTTCATGTTTGGCTAATAAATAAACAAAGTTGTAATGAGTCCTTCATTTAGATTTGTAAAATAGCAAATAAAAAACAAACATTAGATAAGACCAAAGCCTCTGTGGTACATCACCTGTGGCTGCCATGGTGGTTCAGCATCTCCTGACTGGGACAATGCTTTGATATGGTAACTGCGGCATTCTCAGATACATAGATAGTGTTGGCTTATGCTACATACCCTTGAGGCTCCGGCCTCCACTCTGCAACCTGAGAAGACAAAACCTCAGCTTCATGTCTCCAAGGCAACACTTCCTCCAACTACAGGTCCCTGTCTGCTACTGCTGATGCCACACATGTCTCTTTATTACTGTCTCTCACCTCTGTTTGCCCTTGCTCTTGTGTGCGACGTATGACTGATCTCAGCCAGCCTAATCATGGGGACTGTCTGTGGTGTAATTACTGTGTGACAGTTAAGTCTCGTGGGTTGTCCTGGGCACGTATGTGTGTGTTGTGCGTGTTTGTCATATGAGTGATCAGTGCTATTCCCCGGTCTGAGATGGACCTTTGCTCAGTCAGGTAGCTGGAAGGTAACTGATTTACAGTGTCTGAGGGGAACTTTTGAGAATACACCTACACACACACTCGCACTCCATCCACCCACCTAAGTGCAGCCTCACACTAGTTGCTATAAATAAAGATAGAAACAAGTAGTGAAAGAGAGGGGGAACAGGATGAAGGAGTGTGTTAAGGTCATGGGTTGACACTCACACGACAAACACTTACAGTGGTTCAAAGACTTGATATTCTTCATCCACCTCTAAATTTTACAATGTAATGACATTAGGCCCATATGTGGGTGTGTTTTGCAAGCTCCTCTGTGATGGAGGGTCATAAACATCACACTGTGCTAATGAGCGGGTGTGTATTGTTTTTAGAAATGGACTGACAGCGCTCTTTTGTTTACAGTGAGGCACCGATGACGTATGGTCAAATGTAATGGCCCTTCAGACCGCTCTTGGTTTGGGAGTGCGTGGAACGTGTGTTCTGGTGCATTCCTCCCGCATTCCTTGTGCATGGCTTGAGGGCATTAACTAAATCGCCTTTCCTGGATGGGATTTACCCCCCTATCCACACATTTTTCCAGTGCATAGCATAAGGATTTAAGTTGATTTCTCACTTTTCTGGGCAACCTATATCTTAAACTACTTATTTATGCCAAAATGATATACGAATCAATCAGAACATAATTGAGATAAGTTATTTATCACAATGAAAGTGTTTCTCCGTAGTTTTCAGTGACTTAACTCCAGGGTTTAGTCATTACAGGCCCTGAAAGGAAAAATTGTATTGTTAGTACAGGGAGTGCCCTACAGGAGATTCGGTTTATTATGCAATGCTCCAGGGCCTGAAAAACTACCTGTTTACAAAAGGAACTTTCACTGGACTGTGAGGCCTGAAGGTCAGAATGAACTTAAGGATATTTGTATTAAGATATCTGAGAACCGTAAGGAAATGAAAGTATATTCTTCCCAGTGATTGACCCACATGACCCATGCAATAAAAAATAGTATGTATTTGTGTGTGTGTGTGTAATTTCACGTGTGGGGATTTGCCCCAAGGTAAATGAGAGTGAGAGACTTCGCTGGTGAAGCCCACAGTTTTAGGATTGTGCATTCCTCTCATTCTTGTAACAGAGGATGGGTGGAGGAGAGGAAGGGTGTGTGAGGGTGTAAAGACAGATATGAAAGTCGAAATATACAATTATAAGATTGTCAGCTATGTTAGGGGAGGATCTGAAGTTGAGAAAATTCCATAACCTGAGTTTTTATGTTTGTATTTGGGTCTTTAGGTCTACATACATACTTGAACCCGATACCTCAGGTACAGTAAATTAAGTGGTCAATGGTCGCTGACCTTTCTGAACATGCTTTTGGCCATAAACTTCTAAATAATAAAATCCCACCTTCATACCTGTTCATTGAAATTCATTACTACACTAAACTGCAACTTGATTGGTGGCAGAGGTGTATAACCACATGTGTTTGTGTGGCTAGTCCTTCAGAACAGAGCAGCGTGTATGTGCAGGTGCCTGGTCCCTTTTGTGACAGAACAATAGAAACGCATAACTCTTGAAACCAACGTCACTAACCACTAATGTGTGCATTATACTGGAAACTGTAATCCCTCAGAAATGACTTCAGTTTAGTGAATAGCTGAAGTTGCTTTAACACTAACTTATGGCAAAGTAACTAAATTCATTAAACCTACAAGTGTAGTTTTGTGAAAAAATGATTCATACACTGATGATTTAAATTGGTGTCGGCTGGTCAATGCTGAAATGATTTGAGTGTCTCGTCTAAAGGCCTGTAGGAATGTTATTGTATTATACATATTGAAGTCAGCAGTGTCCCAACCAACTTCAGAGGTCTGTGTCATATTGAATCAGAGTCTATCTTTTCAGTGTTTCTTCTGGGACGCAGAAGAAAAAAAATGTATTCATTGTTAAATTAAGTCTGAAATAGAAGAATTCTTTGAAATGTGGAGAATCCTGTTCCTGAATGGCACAAAAGTGATGTTGAGCAATAAGCCTGATTGTCAGGCTTCAGAATCCCTAGGAGATCTGTAAGATGTTACTGACTCTGTGGCCATGTTTTTTACGATCTGTGATTAAACAGATTATTTTCAGCATCAACCCAAAAACAAACTGAAAAAGCCGTTGACGTTACTCAGGAGTTTTTTTTTCTTTCCAGAGAACTGAGGCAAAACTAATTTTGGGGTTTGCCCTCGAGCAAAAACGTCATCACTTAACCTCTCCATACTGAAGCCTCTGTCGGTCTTCCTCTCTTAATTTCTCCTAACATCACTGTTACACCCACACAAACACACTCTGGTGTGGATCATGTGATGCTTTAGACTAAATTCAGTCAGGGAGTTCAAACATTGACTGTCTCTGGCCTGTGAGTTTATCATTGTAATCAACGGCTCACTTCCTGGAGCGAGTTTGCGGAGACAACCGTAACATATTTTTCTTTGGAAGCCCAGAGTCTCACCCTATCCTATGAATGAATCCATGACCCTGCTGAAAACATAATGTAACGTAATGATTGCGTTTGTGCTTTAAGCATCTCTGAGTCAAACCACAGTTGTTTTTGTGAACCTCTGTGTGTCCAACCCTGGTAAACATCTTAACCACTGAGGGCAAAAATAAGAAGTGCACTGGCCTCGACCACAATTTGTGTTGTGTCATCAGTGTGCATGGTGGCACTGTGTGTTTTTGCCAACAGTATAATGTATTTTTTTTTAATAACGCAAAGTCCCCTTGTTGGGTTCCATAGTTTAGCTCTTTGAACTGTAGGCAGATGGACATGGCAGGAAAGCTGCCTTGGGCACTTGATCTGCACATACAGATATGATGCACTTTGCTTCCTGTTTACTCTTGATGTTTCGAGCTAGCACACCATGTTTCGAGCTAGCACACCATGTTTCTCTTTTATACACTTTCATTGACTCAGTCAGTCCCACTTACACTATGTAATTAAGGCCTGCTTTTGATTTTGATTTATCTATCAGAAAATGTAGGGTCCTAGTGTCTAGGGTCCAGTCCTCTTTGTTGCAGTCCACAAACTCTGTGTGGAGATATATGGAGATGATATTGCCAGAAAGGACGCCTCGGGCATCAGTTAGCATCTTAATCTTTGTTCCAATCCAATACCACAACTTCAAGGTATATTCGTTTCACCCAGATAAAAATAACAGTTACAAACATGGCAGATGCACACATACAGTGAGCACAAAGTTCAGTCTCTTAGTAAACAACTGTTTGCCCCTCTGATAATGGTGTACAGTCCAGTCTATGAGACATCTTTATCATCAGTATCTGCATTGGTAAGATGACTAAAAACGGAAAGGATGAATCACACACTGAATCAATTGTTTGTTCACTCATAGTGTTGCTTTCTGCTGGGTTTTACAGTTTATTCTTGTTCGGGCATACTGCTTGGTCAGCGATTTCTAATATTGTCTCTTCTGTGACCTTGAGTGAAAGGGAAGTGATTAGGTATCATAGAAAGGAGAAGTAAGAAGTAAGGACAGTCAGAGGGGTCACAGGGGGCACTTGGAACGCTCTGTACTCTCTGTTGTCTTATCTCAAATGCTGGTGAAGCCGGGGCCCCTTTGAGTGTGTCTGTGAGGTTACGTCAGGTGACATAGTATTGCACACAAAGGCTCACTTACAGAGCAAATCACATCTGGTGAATCAATTCACTTTTGCCACATTTAACATCTGTTGACTTTCTCCCAAACTTAATGTGTGACTTTCTAATCTACTCTTACATACGATATTTACACACACACACACTTATTTAAACAGCTCCCAGACATCTACTGCTTTGTGGTTTTTCCCCTCCTCCCCTTAACTGTCAGTTTGTTCTGTCCTTTTGTCCATCAGATGCAGTGTCCCAGAAGCAACCCATACATCCCCAGTGAGGAGCAGAGGCACAGGAAATAAGAGACTTTAAGAAAGAGCAGGTAAAACCTCTATGCGTCTGTCTATGTGCATGTGTATGTGAGTACTTGTTTTTGTATCCTCGTTAGTACATTTTCCAGTTGTAAGGTGTAAATTGTGCTTAGGTTAAGGTTAGAGCTGGTATGAATTGGTCATGGTTAAGGTTAGAGATTAGATAATAGTTTGGCCGTTCACAATGAATTCAAGTCAATGCAAAGTCCTAACAAGTATACTGTAGCTGTGCAAACGTGTGTGCGTGTCAACTGTTTTTGTGTTATGTGTGTATGTATGTCTGTGTGTATGCTGGATTGGATTATCCTCATAATTATCTTGACATACTGTTACCTGTGATGCCGCAGTGCATGTGTGTGTTGCTCTGTGATCGTGGGAGGAATGGATCACTGACTTCACTGGAATCTGAGTAGGCCTTGCCGGACAGGCGGGGAATGTGTTGAAGTCAGCCAACATGCTTCATTTTCACGTCAGAGCTCATTTGTTTGGTTTTCTTTTTGTGTCAATAGTTCAACAGCTCTGTGTTTACTGGAAAAGCTGCTTCCTTATGTGTCACTTGTAGTTGTCTTGGTTCAAGTCTACACCGAGGCTAGAAAAACATTTCGGAGCCTAGCATGTCACTCAGTTTTGCACCCTGTGCCACCTTCAGCTAACTTTGGACTCTTAAGGCAAGAGTTATTGGAGGAAATAATAATATATATTCATCAGCTATATGCACTTATTGATATGTCACTTCTGTTCATTGTCTAATGATGTTCAATAGCAAAGCTCATAATGAAGTGGGCCCTGAGGATCTGTACAGATGTATTTTTCCCTTGCTGTATGATCGTTGTTCAGCAACCCTTTTTTTTTAGAACAGATAAGCCAAGCACTGAACTGCGGCACACTCAGTACTACTGACCCAATTCTTTGAAGTGGAGTAAATTAGTCTACAGATTATTAACTGTAGAGTAGCTTGTTCATTACTTTTTTCCTCTGTCCTGAGTCCTTGTGTTAAACTGAAATAGGCCTGATGATCATTAGATTTTTGTTTTCTTTTTTTAAATAAACTGAATACAATAATAATACTGTTGGACAAAAAAGTTTAATCCTAAATTAATGTGAATGTTGGGAAACTGTTGAAAATAATTCAATGATTAATCAATACTGGAAATAGAGGAGGTGTAATGATTTTCCAATCCATGGTTCGGTTAAGGTCTTAATTTTTATGACTCACAGCTCAGTTCATAACTTTTTTTGTGGCTTTGGCAGGGAATAATCAAAATACTCCCACACTGCTGGTTTGCATGTGCCCAGTGGAGTCTGCAATATTATAGGTTTATTATACTTGCTGAGGTAGTTAAACTTACCAACCTATTACTGTAGGGGTGATAACTCATCATTGTTGGACCAAAAATGTCATATGACACACATGCAGTTGGAAGACGAATAGTTATAATGTGTAATTTTTACAAAATTATTTACAAAATGTGCATCTTTCGTTAGGTATGTTCATAAACCATTTTCCCTTCCCGATACCTGGACTTTAAGTATTGGCGGATATCGAGATCCATCTCTTACCAGTGCACAAAATGGACTTGTAAAAACTGGCCAATGGTAAACTACCAGAGATAACTTCTTATTTGCAGGCTCAAAAAACAGTTCTCACCAGTGGTATTACAGCTGCTTTGGAATAGTGAAGTCGAAGTGATTTGCAGGAAAAGCAAATTGCAGTTTTCTCTGGATGAAGTGGTATCAGATGTTGATGTTGTTAAATCTCTAGCTCATCTTATACTTCGGATCATATAAAATGTGGTTCAGGTGGTAGAGCAGGTTGGCATTAAGGGATCTGGCTCTGCTCTGCCCTCTTCACCTTGTTGGCATGTACGCCAGCTGCAAAAGGTGGCGGAGTAAACACTGTCTTAACATCCTTCCTCCTCCTCCTCCTCCTCCTCCTCACACTTTCTAAATGTGGTAGAACGAGTGCAGCTTTGACATCTATCAGCATAATAACCATGTTTCCTACCATCAATCTGCGCCGGTGGCCAACAAATACCCACCAATAATCCGTGCAGATGCCTTTCACCTGTGTATACCCTCCCCCGCCCGCCACTCAAACGTGGAAAAATGGAAATGGAAAAATGATCCAATTACTCATGCTGCATTCAGTCTCTATCAGGCTCTTCCCACAGTCACAGTCGTGATGTTTTCATCATCGGCAAAGTCATCACATAGCTGCTTGTCATAGTCACAGGACAAATGAGTAATGGCTACTTGTTTTTTGTTTTCCTCCAGAATTGACCTCCTGATAATTTCTTTCTTGCGTTAACTATCAACACCAAGCCCTTTTCTGAAACCCTTTCACTCAAACAATCCTAGGAAGCCCTGCCCTTCAATTCTCAGGGGTATGTTTGCTTGAGTGGCATTATCCTTATGGCAGTGACCCTGCCACCCAAGGGATCACAGAGGTTGTTTATAATTAGACTAGCCAAGCTGGACAATAGCACATGCACTGTTAAAGCTGACTAATTATAGATGGAGGATAATGAAAGGCAGTTTACATGCATGTATTATATTTCCGGCCTGCAGAAACAACAGATGTATTAGTCTGTCTGTATGTGTATTTGATTCTTATGCCTGACAACACTGGCTTGTGTGTCTTTTTGTGTGAGTGCTATATTAACAGGAAGGGATGTTGTGGCAAGGCAGTGTGCATAGTCAAGACAGACAGATGGATTGATAGAGAGACATTAGAATCGCAGCTAAGTGTTCCAAGCAACCAAATCACCTCTATAGCGAGATTACAGCCGGAGCCAAGAAATTACTAATTTCGAGGCTTGTGCGAGTGTTAGTACGTGTCATTCGGTGCCAATGTGTGGCGCCTTTGTTTTTGGGAGAGATAAATGGTGGTGTGGCAAGATGCTGGGAGGCAAAAGACAGAAAAATCCGCAGTGTGTGTGGGAGCTGCCCTGGCTATATTCACGACAGCTCCGTGTTATTGCTGTCTGTTTCTTTCCAGTTTTGCAATACTATCAGTGGCTGCACTCCCCTGGATGACGTGTCTCTGTTCTCGTCAGGCTGAGATTATCTATCTATCGAAATCTATTTTCAAACTTCCCTCTTATGAAGAACCTCATTGCAGAAAAGAACCGTGCATCTGACAGAGACCTCAAACTACCTCTCGGCTCTGTTCTTGGCTGTAATTGGTTTTTCTATGCACAAGAATTCATAATGGACTCTGTGGTTAAAGTAACGCCAAAGTTGCCATAGTACATCTATTCATGATGAACAGAGCAGAACTAATTTGTTGAGGGTTTTTCAAAATATGAAATATAATTTGCAAGGGGTGTAGGGAGGGAGATACGTAAGATTTAAGAAAAGAGCCCGACCTAGTTATCACTCCCCTATAAAAAATATGCCGATACATATCGGGATCTGTGTCTGAATACTGTTATTAACAGAATAAACAACGCAGGAGATGTGTTTATTTATGTATTTTTAAAAATGTATAATCAAGTTTAAGTTATAATGATTGTTGTTCTGCCCATTGATGTACTTTACTCTAAATATCATTGAGGGTTGACCCTCGTTTACAAAGGCATCGAGTTGAGTTACAGAGACAGAAAAAGAGGAGAAAAGAGGAAGAACCACACGGGCAAACTAATAAACAATTACAACTAAGGCTAATAAATGCCATTCAAAAATATTTGGATTAGAACAATTGAAACATTGACCTTAAGAAAAAAGGAAAGTTGACTGTCTAATTATAGCCATTTATTGTTTCCTCTTTGTCAGAGTTTCCAAGGAGAGCTCCCCCTGTCCTTTTCTCTCTTTTTTTTTAAGAAAGTCTGTCAAATGGAACAAAGGCTAATCCTTATGTCATCCTCATAAAGCAGCTGCTAGTGCGCCATCCTACTATACGTCAAAACAGGAAGAACCATACCGGCCACTTCCACTACTCAGCCTGCGTATCATCTGCTGTCACTGGATGCTGAGGCATAGGAGGAGGTCGGAAGGAAACAGTCCTTTTAGTATTCAAATTAGATTTGAATTAGATGCATTGTTGTGTTTTCATAGAGGAGAAGAAGATAGAAGAAATTGTCTTGGATTCATTGTCTAGAGTCGATGAGACAAAGAAGAAGAGTAGTCTGTGGGAGGATTATACTTTCATCGAATTTCTTTATTTCCTGTTTCACAGAATCAGATTGGCAATGCAAACTTGGCACATGTGTAGGCTTGCTTGTGTTTGTGGCGTGGGTGCATCGGAGCTTGATTTGAATAAAGATGTGTGGTTGTGGTTAGAGTTTGCATATAGCCTCGAGCTTTTCTGCAAAGGTAAGGTCAGCTATGTTTGGGTGTTGAGGATGTCTCACGGCTCGCATGTGTAGCTGTCCTTTATTTGACTATAGTATTTATTTAATGCAGTGGTGTTCAGACTAAAGAAAGCAGCATGTTTACATCCTCCTATATCCTGAACCTTGTGACCTGTGTGTTGGTGTTTACTAAAATGCAGTAAAACATGTGAGTGTAATTGTTTATTTGGAGGGGGGGGGGTGCTCTGTGTGACTAGCCATGTGACCCCATTGCCCCCCTCCATCCTCTGTGTTTTTACTGGTGCTCGTGTGCGAATTGGGCTGTGTGTGTTTGTAATTGTGCGTGCATGCGTGCATTAGAGAGAGCTGTTTCAGGGAGGGAGGGGCGGGTTTGGGTGTGAGGGTTGATGGGGGCAAATGCAGCACAAGGGCAGTGTTTGTGCAGGGCACGGGACTGTCCTCACTGGCACGCACACACACACACATGCAAGCATAGACGGGCTGGCAAAAACAGAGGCTTATTGTGGACACTCGGCTACAGTCACACATTGTATCACACGTTGCCTTTCCAACTCTTTCTTCCTCTTACCTCTCTCTTTGGCTCTCTGTTGATCACTCGTTACTCTGTTTTCCCTCCTCTTCTGATGTGACCTGACAATCATACCTCACC
The DNA here is from genome assembly GCA_038501795.1 of Pseudopleuronectes americanus. NCBI lineage: Eukaryota > Metazoa > Chordata > Actinopteri > Pleuronectiformes > Pleuronectidae > Pseudopleuronectes > Pseudopleuronectes americanus. The sequence continues at coordinate 21,130,368 of CM076719.1, forward strand.
TGAAGTATATTATCATCTGTGTCACATTTTCTTACCTTGTTCTCTTTTCTTTGATGCTGTCAACATCTTCCTATCTGTCATCCACCCCTTCTTCATGACTGATTCCCTCTCCAGTCATTAAACCCTTCCTCCCTTCAACCCCCGTTTTCCTTCTCATCTCTGAGGGAGGTGTGAAAAGTCTGAGAGTTGAGTCATGCATAGAGAACCCCACTACACCAACCCATATTATTTAGTTTCTGGCTGTATTAGCCCCTATGCACAATATATTCGGTTAAGATGGGGTTTTTATTCACATTAGTTTAACTATTTTGGGATTCAACAATTGACAATTTATTTTTACCCAGCCTCATTAGAAACACACTTTTACCAATGCAAAATATGTTTGTATTTGGGATTTGTGTATATATTGCTGCTAATTTGTAAAATAATTGCACAACCTTTTACTTTAACCTTTACTTATCTCCAATAAATGTGAACTGCTCTTCTTGCCCTTTATGTGTGTTTTAAACTACAGGATGCCTACATTTTCTATGGGATCAATAAAATATCCGTTAATCATCTATATCTATATCATCTCTGTGTGCAGCCTGTGTGCTTTGCCTGACTCGTTCTGTGTCTGTAGTGAATCAGGCTCTATGGGAAAATCACACTTGCACATCTCCCCGACCACCACCAACACCACATCCGCCTCCTCACATACAGACAGAGATGAAAGCTATAAGATGAACTGATAGTACAGTTCTATAATGCATCACAATTGACAAACATAAATTATATTCCTCTCTCAACAGGGTACTTATACTTTCCTTATGCAACTTATTTTACCTGCCCTTTGTATCTTACTGTAGTTTTCATCACTCTACGTCTTCCCCAAGGAAAAGCGCACACGTTGTCTTTGTTGAATTACATTCCCAGTTTGATCTCTTGCAACATTGAGGCACACGTTGTCAATTATTAGCCTGATAACAGTTAAACAATGGCTCACAGGTACATTTTCTCGGATTTGTTTGTCAGTGCTGATGTATAAAGACATATTTCTGTTATTTCACTTCCCTTTATTGTCAGAATTGAAGTTGACAAAATAACAAAAACATCTGTTAGTTTAACTTCTTTAATGTTTCAAAAAGCCCAGCCTGAACCTTATAACAATCATGAAGGGAGGGTTTGTTGTAGAACTGTTTTATTAGACTACATTAGTTTAACTAGTTGTAACAAATAAATAAACTGACTGTGTATAACATAATTGCAGATTTGATCTAGATGACCTGCCTCTAGTGGAGAGGACTGTGACACTTCCGTCTTATTACCACCCACACTTGCTCGAGCCGTCATGTGCTCATGCATGACACAGCTCAGTGTGGACAGTGTGTTCTAGGCAAGTTCAAACTGATACTGCCTGAAAGTGGAACTTGTGAGATCATGTTTTTCGACATGGGAAGATGAATATGTAATATCCTTGGGTTCAATTGGTTTAACCCGAGAGAAGGGAGTTGCAAGGCAACTGATTTAGTCAAATGAATGCTGTCTTGTTCCCTTTGAAAGTGGTGAATGATGGTCATTTCTGTATTTCAATGGGCTTTTGAAAGGACTTCTGCAAACATGCTCTCCCCCCACACCCCAGTATGTGATGTGATGTTAGTGCAGATTTTTTCCATCGGCTATTAGAGGCACAAATACCACTGAGACAAAACCAGACAGGTTTTCAATCATTGAGGTTTGGGAAGAGCAACATATTTATATTTTACTTTCTTGTTTGTGCCCCCAGTTTCATACTACATGAAAATTAAACCAGATTTGTCGCAGATGATATGTCCTCCTTCCTTGACTACCATATGTGTTTGAGAATATGTTGGTGGTCCCTCTCCTTAAACTATGGAGCCACAAATAGCGACCTTTGAGATTGAGGTTTCCAGCTTTTCAAACGGATGTGTATTGAGACACAGTCTGTGGGCCATAAGTGAGTATCTTTGGAGGGATTATTCATTTCTCCAATCTGACGTGATCTTTTCCTGTTCCTCTTACTCTCCTTACCCACTGTGTTGTATTTCCTAGCTCATGATGTAACTATAGGTAATGCATTGGATATGATTAGTGTCATGCTGGATTAATAACCATGAGACATGTTCCTGTGATTGGAGTTGAATTATAGCCTTCACTGTAATGCAGCAAGATGTTTATTCCTGCTCAGCAAAACAAAACAACTCAGCGAAAACACCATTATGTCATAATCCATTACAGAGTATTTCCTGCTGTGACAAGTCAAAATGTCTGTCCGGCAAAATGTTTGTCCACCATGCAGTCTTTATTGTGATGTCACAGCAATGCCGTGGGAACTGACCTCATCTGACATCTACCTAATAAGAGTGAGGTTGATGGAAAGGATGGCTGATTGAGTCATACCTCTGCTGGGACTGGACGTGACTGACATACTAGAGAGATGTGCAGCAGGAGCGACTTGAGCTTAGTCAGGAGAACAAATTATATTCCTGGAGAAAAAGGACAGGTAGTTCTGAACGTTTCTGAAAAGGCACATCGTGGATTTTAAGGTGAAGTGAGCCTCTTGCTCCCCCATTCATTTTAATATTTCCTGTTTATTCATTCAAAACAGATCAGGCTGTTAACTGAGAGTCATTAGATTAGCAGCCTGCCCATGGACTGTGCTCGGTATAGTGCGACTGCTTCTGTATTTGTGTATGACACATGGTCTGACACAGCTAGTACTGACAGGAACAGGAACTGCAGATATCTGTTTTTACCTCTGCCGAGGCGATATGTTTTTATCTTCATCTACAGACTTTACTACTGTGTGGCATCAGCTGTGAGGCTTGTTTTAATTTGAGGGGTCTGTTGGTCCGTGATGGTAACATGCATTTTATTGTACAATTCCAGGTTATCCTACTGTTTATCTGTTTTTATTGTTGTCTCTATAGTTAATGGAGATGTTTTTAACCTTTTTCTGTTAAAATAGTGAAAAAATAATTAAAAAATCTTTACCACCAGAGATAGTCATGCGCCATTGATTCTGTTTGTTGTCTATAATGTACATAAGCAAACATTGTTGCATATACGATCCACGCATAGACATTTTATATTCCTCTTCTCCCGCTAAGCTTATGTTGAAGAGCACAGAAAAACTGTTGAATCTCTTGAAGTATAAAAATAGCAACTCAGCCTTCTGATTTGGCGTTCATCAGCTTTTTTTATGAATGACTGGTCTGGACTTTTGCTCCGGTTGTTGTTAGTCACTCACTTCCTGGCTGCTGTCATTGCTTCCTGCCTGAGATGTGGGTGTTTGCCACCTTGTCAATCGGGGTGGTTTGGTTTGTGTGATGTAGCACTGCTAGCTGTGCTACGGATGTGGTTGGTTCATGCTCGCAAACCTTACAAACACAGATAGATCCACCCACACATGCTTCGACACACACACACACACACACACACACACACACACACACACACACACACACACACACACACACACACACACACACACACACACACACACACACACACACACACACACACACACACACACACACACACACACACACACACACACACACACACACACAGAGGCTCCCACTCAATCGCATTATTCACGTTTCCTCTCAGATGCTGCACGTATGCAGATAATTTTAACTTCAGGGCCTGTGAGAATGCACGGTGAGATTTAACACGGAAATTGGTTTCAAGGCACTTCCTCATTTCTATTTCCAAGAATGATGCTTCTTTTTCCCTGAAGGATACAGCTTGAAGAGGATGATTTCATTTATAACATCCGATGGAACTGATCTTTGTGTAGGAATGGAGGCACTGACGTAATAAATAGTTGTATGATGCTTGAAAAGATCGGAAAATCATTGGGAGGACAAACATACATGCAGCTCTTCTACACGTGTGCTTTTCCCATCACACATCACTTTGATTGACACTGTCAGAACAGTCGTCAGGCACCATTTGGGGTTCAGTAACTTGACCGGGGTCATTTCAGGAAGTAGACAGGACATGCTGGGGATCGAACAACTAAAACTCTTTGGTAGATGACCCTCTGTATCTTCTGAGTCACAACCACTGTAACATCTGAATGTGTCTACTGTCTACATCCACACCTAAATATAGTAAGTGTTAGTCCGGCTCAGTTTGTGACTCACACACAGCTGACTGTTTATCCACACACTGGACAGAAAAACACAAACAGCTTTTCTGTGAACCCATAGGCCAGTAAACTGTAATATTTCAACACATTAAGTGTATTGTGCATCTACCACATACAAACATACGTGTTTTTTATTTATTTTTATTTAATTATCACAGCATGTCTTTTATGAATGGACTGTCTTCTGTTTCTGGGTTCAAGTTCATGGTGGGTTCAGCTTTGGCGTATTATGGCTTGGTAAGCTCTGTGTTTCGGTCTGTGCCCTTTGTGGTTAGAGGCTGAAAGTGAACCAACACTCAAAGATATTCAATTTCCTCAGTCAGGCAGACTAAGCATCTGCTGTATGCACTTCTACATACTCATTTACAGGAGTACTGTGGTTGTAGTGGAGAGGTAAAGAGGTCTTAGATCCTCTTTGTCAACTTTATTTGTAGAGCAGTGTGCAGTGTGTCACAGGACTCTTAATCACCAGACATGGCGTTTTACACACACACACACACCATTTATGTTAACTGTTCTTTTTCAATCAGTCACACACAGACACGTGGACACACACTCCATTGTGGAGCCTCACAGGCTCTTACTGTCAGACAGAGGGAGCTTTAGAAAGAGAGTGCTGAGTAACACTAGTGTTTAAATAACCATCAATGCATCTGGGCATGAAAGGCCTCACAACATGTCACTGTCATCGTTTCAGAGGAACTTCTCCCATTACAAGCAGCTATTTGCTTCATACTGTATTATCTGAGATAATACAGTTGATTTTTCATGGCTGGTTTGGTCCCAGTGAACCTCTAAGTTGGAGGTTGTTATTATTTTCGGTTTCTGACAGTCAATGGCAGTCTCATAAAATCCACCCAGCTTGTCTGTGTTGTGCGTCCCTCTGATCAGCTGCCCTTTTGATCCAGACACGCCCCCTTTCTGCTGCATTTGCACACATTTGATCGGACATCCAGATTAAATTATTGTAAATAATGATAGTTCCTCTTTAGATCCCAGGCTGCTGTATTTGAGCTTCTGAAAGGAAACAAGCACAAGCACAGTTTAGATAGTGGTGAATCTCCTGCACTGAAATAGGTTGTGTTTGTGACTATTACCTCAATGCAAGATCTGAGTTGGCCAAGGACATATAACTTGGATCATAGCTTTGCACCTTCAGCTGTGGGACGAAGGCTACATAGTTACACATTGTTTACTAACTCAACAGATCCCTTCAGGCTCTTCTGTTTGTTGTCACATGAAACTTTCTCTTTCTCCCTGATCTGGCAAACCCTCTCGCTCTCCTCTGATCCTTCCGCTGAAACTCGACCTCACAGCAGACCTCTGGCTGTCTGCCACCGAATCCTCAATAACCTTGCTCACCTGTGTATATGTGTGTGTGTGTGTGTGTGTGTGTATATGAGACAAAGAGGTAGAGAGGCCCAGTGTGTCGGCATCACAGCAGGGTGAGACCATAGGGGTGAGACACTATCCAACCTGTCCTGTGTGAAAACAAGTTCCTTGAAGCCTATAATTATTGAGACGAGGGTTTAAATGCATACTTGTGCATGCACATGCTCTTGTTCATTCATCCCTGACCACCCGGTGTTGTCAGTGCATCAGACAGACATGCCGGGTGTCATGTTACCTTTTCATGTGTGTAACTGTGCACCTTTTGTGATTTTTTGAAAACTATTCATTGTCTGCACTTTTAACTGTCGATCTGAATGGCTTCTTCTGTTCAATTTCCTGATGTCGCCCAGACATGTGTGTGTCAGTGTTCAAAGCATTGTCCTGTAACTTTTATTGTTTACTTGTTAGTGTATCTGTAAGCAGGATCACACTAGAACTACTGAACTGATTTGCAATACACTTCTTGTGGGAGGGAAGGAGTGTGGGCCAGGGAAGAGTCCATCGATTTTTTTGTGTGGATCCAGTTAAAGGGACAGACCCATGAATCTTTCAATCATTTCCTGAAAAGTTTTTAAACACCAGCATCTTTATCATTAATGCACACATCTCTGACCGAAACAAAGCAACTCTGGCCTCCCTTCTTCTTCTCAAGGTGTTGTCTATAGATCGTAACCCAGCGGTGTTGGCCCCTAAAACAACCAGAAGCACAACTAAATAAGTATCTCAGCCTCTGTGTGAGAGTCTTCACTTTAATTTATCAACTTCTCTTTTGCGGCTATGCATTGCATATTGAAGCGCAGTAGTTTTGTGCATGAGACTTACACTGTAAAGAGCTCTCAGAGCTATATAAATAAAGTCCATTTACCATTCATACTCTTGGTGGGCCTGCATGGCAGCTAGTTAGCATTGCTAGCATTGTTAGCACAGGTTTAACAGCACTGTCATGGCCAGGTGTCTACAGTGTTTATGGGCTCTGACCGATGCCGAAAGGGGGAGAAAATTAGCATGTCCATCCAGGTATTGTATTTACATCACTGCCGATCAGAGCTGGAGCCATCATACATTTTGGGGCTCAGCTGTGTTAGTTTCATGTATAAACATTCCTATCTAGTATTGTGTGCGTTTAAATCCTATTTTCACATTATGTAACTCCACAGTCCCCTTTAAGAGAAGCTCAGTCTGTAATCTACAGTTTGAACAACACCCGGAAAGCACAGCATTGTTTTCCATTTGCATGGCTGATAATGTTAAGTGACTGAGATTGTGGCTCCAAATGCACCACAGATATGCGTCCATCCTCAGGCACGTGGCATAACAGAGGCTCATCTGCTGGTAGCTCGAGCACTTAGCATGGAGAGGAAAGACCATTAGAGGCAATCAGGCCCGTCTTTTTTAATGGGCTGATGGGGACGAAATGGAGATGGACATTTGGCCTAGTGGTCTTAATGGTCTAGTCCACTTGAAGACAAGGTAATGAGAAAAAGGCAGGTGGAAGTGGTGTGACTGTGCATCTGTGGTTGAGGAACGGGTCCTAATGGAAACCAGGCTGTGGGCTGTTTTACACCAACCACCACCAGCTGATAAGCCACTTACTGCAGCTCTGTGGAATTCCCTGCACTCAAGTATATGTGTTTATGTGTGTTTTCTTGTTGTCTACCTTATATCTACTATAGTTTGGAATGGATGTTTGCAGTGTGCCATTACAATGCGCTGGTATTGATTTTGGGCTTCTGCATTTCTCATTGGCCTTTTCCAGCCTGTGTTTTTGAACACACAGAAAATACGTGAGTCAGGCAGGTGGTTTACTTCCCTGGTCCTTTTTTAATCAATGACCTTGGACGTGCTCTGTGTTTTGGTCTGTGTGTGTTTTGGGACGACATGCATGGATCATATGTATTTGTGTGAGGGTTCATGCCTACATATTCATCAAATGTGATACATAAACTTCCTTCTCTGTGCCAGGGAGGAGCAGATTGTCAAATGAGGGGAGGGCAGGCTGACCTTTTGTTCGGTTTGCTTAGTGGACATTCTTCTTAGCGCTGGCCCTCATCCAGGTTCAAGCCAGTGGCCTTCCACAGTACAGCGCTGCCCCCACAGGGACACAGTGGTTGATGTCTGTTGAACTGTCATATGACGGTGTACAGTGAAACATTATAATTTACAAGTTTACTAAGCTCTGATAATAATAAACATTAGCAAAGGTCATTAGCCTTAGTAATGCAGTGTAGAGGACATAGAGCTTTCACTTCTAATTTTTACACGCTGCTGAGAGTTGCTGTGGCCGGCCAAAAAAAACGGTTAAACAACTTGTTGGTTCGTCACATAATTTAAAGCTAACTAACTTGATAACAGGCCTAAATTAAACTTGTTTGCTGTCAGTTTGTGTCTGTCGGTACACAGCTGTTGGTACTCGTCAACGATACTTTGTGGGAGAAGAACCGCCAATCTGTACAACCACAAGTGTTTCTTCAGCTCCACCAAGACCTAGCATTTTGACACCTTTTGACTTATCGTATTGTTAAATTAAGATCGGGCTTCGTATTTTTGAACCATGACCTTCAGTGTTTAGAACAAGAAACTCATAAATGACAATAATAATAACTTTATTATATAGTACCTGTCAAAGCAGATGTAGCAAAGTGCTTCAGAAAGAGGACAAATATAAGCAAGAATACAAAACATTAAAGTCAAGAAATACGTTTAACATGTTTAAAAAACAAAGACAGCTGATAAATAATACATGGCCTATCAAGAGAGCCCTCTACTAGTAGGGGCTGAGCAAAAAAAAAGAAGACCAAAGTAGATGGCGGTAGTGCTACTTAACATCGGTTATCACCCGCCCATAAACCGAACAAGGAAGAAGAAAATATTACATCATCTTTTAAAGGTAATGGCAAAAGAAAAGGATGAAGGAACTTAGTAATAGCAAACAAAAATCAAGTTAAAGTCATTTAATAAAACTGCCTTTTAAAGAATGACTTAAAGGGATAGATGATGAATGAAAATTCACTCATTATCTACTCACCAGAAGGCCGATGGAAATGTTGCGGGAAGTGTTTGAGTTCACAAAACACTTTTGGAGTCTCTGAAGTAGATAATGAATGATTTTTCATTTTGAAATCAATGAAATCATCAATGAAATAAATCAATCAAATTTGATTTGAATAAACCATATTCACAAATTGTCGTTATGTTTGACGTCTTGAACTTGTTCGTGTGCAGCTCTCTGCCTTGTTTAAACCAGTCTCAAATTATCCTCATGATCGCTGAACGGTGTCTGGAATCCAACACTAAGTTGCAAGGTTTCCAGTAAAGTGATGTCAACATGGGATTGTAACATGCTCACATGAGATGTGTTTGTTTTTATGTTCAGTGAGTGCACTGAATGTGAAGAATGTGGATGACTCAAAATATAGTGTGTTTTCTGTTAGTTCTCCAGTTGTTTGGCCAGCTCTCTGACCTCAGTGGTCATTTCCTCCCGGTAATTAGGTTTTTTAAAGGCTGCTTGTCCCACATCCACACCCTTCAATTAACAGAATGACCTATTAAGAACTATTATAGCTGCATAAATGGAGAGTAAACTATCTAAAAAATAAAGGATAGAGTTGATTAATACAATCAAGCCTGAAGTTTACATGCTCGTCTCTCTCTTCTGTCCGTCCAGGTCCTTATGGTTGAGGTGGTGTGCTGTGCCCCTTGCCATGCCTCCTGCCATGACAGACCTCCTGGACATATGGGCGGCCCACTCGCCCCTGGCCGGACACCCTCCGGCCCATATCTCTGTGGACTTTCTGCTGCCCACTGGTATCTACATCCAAATGGATGTTCCACATGAGGCCACTATTCAGCACATCAAACTGGTGAGTGACATTGGATGTGTTTAGAGCATGATGGCATTCCTACAATGAGATTTCCAACTACTTAAAGAGATATGTGTCTGCTGAGAGGTTGACCCAACACATTAATTTAATTTATTTACTCACTGTCTGTCCTGAAGCTCCGTTAATGTCCTTGCATGCCTCTAGGCCTTTATAGTCACAGTCTGCAGCCTATACACATCTAAAGGATAAGTTCACACACACACACAGTCACAGTCACAGTCACACAGGTAACCACTTAGACGTTATCTAATGCCTGTTTTGACCGAGGTGGCTTTTGAGGTAAGTTAGGTGTTTTTTGTTTGTCAGCACCTTGTGACATCATGCATGACTGGAGCCAATAATGTGAAGTGGATGGCTTTGATAATGTATTAAAAGAATAACACTAAAGTGTGTTTTGTTCTGCAGGGATTTTTAAATGATCATATTAGCATTGATACGTGTGAATGAGAACACGTAAAAGAGACATCTGTATGATGCCAGGAGATGAAATACAATATCTAATATATAATATATATATATATAATATTTATTTGGACTCAAGGATAAACTGATTAGAGTTTGGAAATCAAGTGTCAAGGTCATAGTGAACTCACAAAGCACATTTTGCCTTGTTAAGGCAGAATCTTAAGAATACCTTCAGAAGAGTTGGGCATTGGCACAAATGTTCACTTTCCGCTGTCAAAGGTCAAAGGTCAGTGTGTCCCCGGATGAGTTTGAAAAATCTTTGTTGACTGAAACTGTACTGGTTGGCGGAGTCATACAACCGCAGGGTGTTAATTCTATGTTTTAGACTATACTCTACTGATGGCTGTTCAGGATGTTTATATAGGCAAACCAACACTGTACTGCATCATGTCCCAAACAGCCTCACAAATCCTGGATTCTTTCTGAATCTACTCCAGGAAGGGGTTATTATAATTGTTTGTTTGTACTTTTTTTGAACCAGTGTTTGATATTCTTTATTGCATTTAAAAACATTGTGTATTTACATGGTGGCTCAAACATGTTCTCCTCAGGCAAACAATGTAAATATAGCCAGAGGAGCCTGTTATGAATGGGTCTGGAAAAGGTCTCGCATTTTATCAAAATCCCTTCTGGCCTGTTCAGCCCTGTAATGTGACCAGAGACACAGACAGATTTCACTTTGTCAGACATGCACAAATATTTGCTATCAACAGTAATGTTACTGTTGACTTTTCATGGAATGATACGATGATGAGTGATGTTTTCCCAAGTTCATTTGACTATATGTTAACATGGTCATTCATGCATAAGAGATGTCTGTTGGCATGGACATGTGAGCGATATTCATTGATTCCCTGAGGGAAGCACGAACAGAAGTGAGCGAGCGGGAGGGAAACAGACTCCTTTTGAGCCTTTTCTGTGAAATGAAAGCAAAGACAAATAGGAAGAGTGTTAGTTTAGCCAAAGAGTCCTTATCTGTGATCTAACAGTAAATTAAAAAAAAGCTGGTTCATGAATGACTCAGATTTCTAAGAAAGCAAACGGTTTAGAAATGTTTTGTGAAAATGACGAGTAAAAACATTTATTTGCCCTTTGTATCCTTTTGGCTTGTAAGCCTGTAGAAAAAATGGAGATTGAATATGTTTACAAATTACACCATGGCAATTATTTTATAAAGTAATACATTTCCGAGAAGATTATGCAAGATTAAATCTTTTATGCATTTCTCATGTGGTTTGTGGAGAGATGTTTTCAACATAACATGAAATCATCCTCGAGGAGAAGGTTTTCGTTGTGAGGGTTACTGCATCCTGTTCCAGTTTATGCTAAAGCACAGCTCCATAGCCTCAGACAAAAACACACATACTACTTGACACCCGACCCAGTGATCACGCTGTGGAGGCACAGACGCATGAATCATGCCAGGATCGTCTGCTGGACATATTATTCACATCCTGATCGGCTAACCCAGAAGCTGCGTCATGTTGCTATGAGTCAATTATGACTGTGACCATTGACCATACAGTTTTGTTAATGTATTGCATTATACAACGTGTTATTCTTGTTTGTTTTAAGTACGGCTGGCAGATAACAGTAATTATTGCAATATAACTTTCATCAAAAGCAAAATAAGACAAGTTTAAATATGTATCGATAACTTCACTCATGAGATCTCTCATGTGTCTTAAAACTAAAAATGAATAATAATGTGACATTTGTAGAGATACATATCAATATCAACTCATTTGAAAACCTTTTTTCTTTTATATCGTTTTTGGCAATATCTCCCAGCCAGGGCATCTACCTTCTTCAGCATACGTTTGTCTGTGGAACGCATATCTCAAAGTATATCTTTGATTCTAAGACTCTGAGGATTGTTGAAGATCGCTGTCATAGCATAGCTGACATGCAATGTATAAAAAAATAACAGTTTTGTTTCTTTCAGTTTTGTTTATTGAAAACAGTTACTATCAAATCTTCATTGCAGATAAACCAAGCATGATAATCACAAAGTTTTTTTGACTTCACCTAACAGACTGTTTATAAGAACATCTAGCAAACAAACAATAAAAAGTGACAGTATATTGTAGAACTTTTTGAGGAGGACTCACGAGTGAACAAGGGGTGTGAAGTAGCTCCAGAGCATCAACACAGTCCAAACTGTGAAGCAGGGTTAAAACAGGCACTGCATTAGTTGTGATAATTATCGATATTTATAGATTCAAGATTATTCAAAATTTTGCAGTAAGACATTGCTGTCCGCTTTGTTTTATTGAATCCTTTTAAAAATCATCTTATGACTTCATGTATGTCCATCAAAAAATATGGAGTTATTCCTGGCTGCTCATATTATAAGTAGGATTTATTTGATTTGGTCTAATGGAGACCTGAGGTTTTTGTGGTACTGCAGTACTTAAGTTCTTCTTTTGACTCTCCAGCTATTATGGAAACAAGCTCAGACGTTGCCGCTGTTCGCTGGCCTGGGCGAGATGGAGAGCCACATGTTCGAGTGTGTCAACCAGGCAGCTGTGCACGAAGAACTGGAGGACGAAACGCGCCGGCTATGCGACGTCCGCCCCTTCCTGCCGGTGCTCAAGCTGGTGACGCGCAACTGCGGCCGAGCAGAGCGTCTGCTGGACTCCAAAATCGGCGTGCTCATTAGCAAAGGTGTGGCACCGTACTTCTAAGATTTTTTTTCCTCAATTTATAGGTTTCAGATCATCAGGCAAGCTCTCGCATACATAACTCCCTCTATGACTCATTCATTTACCGTCCCTGTTTGACATTCCTAATAAAGAAAAGCACTCAAGAGTAGGTAAGTGGGAATGTAACTCCTTCCTGCGCACAACGACCCTTAAGCACCTCCTCCAGGACACTAAGTAGCTCTCCTACTCAGCATATTCACCCATCAGACCTGAGGCCCGTCTGCAGCTGGCTTCAATCAGATGTCCTGCTGTCTGATGAACGAGCAGACATGTTTCTGACATGCCTTCCATCACTTGTCACCTTGAATTATCTCTGGTGAAGATTCTACCTTTTCGAGGAGAAGAGAAGATCGATCAGGACTCTGATGTGAATTAACGTGTTGAAGCTCAGACCCAATGATATGTATTCATGCATAAGAGGAAAGAAAGAGTAACACACTCAAGCTTTTCAGTTACACTCTAGTAGCTAAATGAGCTGGAACAAGATGATTCATCGAGAAGTCGATGGATAGATTGAACTGGATAGATTGGTCATTTTCCCTGCTCTATTAAATATAACATTTTAGTCGTTCATTGAACATTTGCTGACTTCAGCTTCTCAAATGTGAAGATATTAATGTTAACATGTATGCTTTTGAATTTCAATCAAATAAATATACATTAATTTAAATGATGTTGAACTTTCTACAGACACAATTGATTGGTTAATGGATTAAAAAATGATCATTCTGCTGAGTAATCAATAATGGAAATAATGGTTTGTTGTAGTCCTACCAGATAATGTATATTTGAATGAAGTGTGGTCCATGCGCTCTTTATAAATGTTTATTGTTTGTAGACAAGCAGATATAAACACAATTGTAAAGCACTATTTCCTCCTGTTCACTAACACCATGTCTACACAGAAGCTAAATAATTCACTAGTATCATTGCAGTTATGTGATTGACTTCTTGTGTTTCTGATTATAAAGCAGATCATTTGCTTATTGGAGGTGGTGGTGGAATATGTGTGATGCAACCGCCATGTTTGGAGTTACAAACTTTTCTTTTCAAGTTTCACAAAGTGGCGTGTGTGTCTTGCAGCACATTGACAGAGCAGCAGCATAAAGATAAAGTAGCTTTATTGTCAATTTCTTAACATGTTCAAGACATCTCCCACAGTGAAACATTTAAAGTGCACAGGCACAACAGATAACACAAGACATTTCCTAATACTACAATGGAGGTGTTCACCATATTGAGCTATGGGTCACGCACATTTAGGAAGCATTCAGAGTACATTACACAATCTGTGCCGTTATGCACTTAAAGTAAGGGAAACAGAGATGGGGCAGGGGTTGAAACCTCCTCTGACAGACCTGCAGAATTCTGAATTCTGGAAGGCCTTTGCTCACAACAGACGTCTTCAGAGGAAGAAAGACAAGGAGGGAGGGAAGGGTGTCTGAGTTTAATTGAAAGCGACTCAGACGATATTGATATGCTCCCCTCCTGGCTCCACTTTGGTCTGACATGATCTTTAAAAAAGCTTTTGTCAGAGGAGAGTGGTGTTTCCAAAGGAACTCCAGAAGCATGTCTGGACAGTCCCACACATACACACACACACACACACGCACCAACCTTGTGCAGTGCACAGTAACAAACTATTGCACACTCACAAGGCAAATTCTGCCCCAGCCCCTTCAGAAACAGTTACAAAAACCGACTTGCACACTCACACAATGCTGCTAATGTGTTCCAGAGCCCCACTTTGAAAGCTAGGGGTCATATAAATGTTACATGGTTTTAAATATCAACATAATGTTTTCATTTCCAAGAGAGCATTGGGCAGCAACCCTTTGATAAAAGTCAGCTCATACCTCTGGCATTTGGCACCAGTGTCAATATTAATAGTCTCTACTTTAATCCAATGAGAGACTGCATTAGTGACCCTTCAATACATTAAAAACTGCGAGGCGTAAATGTCATATCATGATTTGTAAAAGTTTAAACTTATTTTACGTCAATGTTAAAGCATGTGCAGACTATATAGTATTTTTTTACTTGTAGTGCGTTTTGAGCTTTACAAGCTCCATGCTTCGTGAGTTCATATAAAAAAAACACTGATTAATTAATTGTTTCCTTAGGCAGAATTACTGTTATGTTTATATTTTGAAAAAGCAAAGATATTGCTGTAATCTTATCTGTCCTCTTTAATTAAATACTGATATATTTTATGGAAGTTATGTAACAGTGACCTTAACTAACCTCTGCCAGGTCTCCATGAGCTCGACGCTATCAACGACCAGGAGGTGAAGGACTTTCGCAGTAAGATGTTCCGCATCAGCGAGGAGAGGATGCAGCGAGTCCAGACCATGACGAGCACGGAGTGGCTGCAGGCCTGCTTCTCCCCACAGCTGGAGCCCGCGGCCGGGACGCCCGTCACCGATGGACTCAGTGACCGGTCAGCCGACCTGAAAGTCACCATCCACTTCTCTCAGTCTCAGGTGAGAGTCAGCGACACAAGTCTGAAAGATGATGACAACAGTTGCAGAGCGAGTGTATCTGTGTTAAGTGAAAGAAAAATACCCGAAACAAAGTCATTAATGTTACAGACCAATGTGTTGTGTCTGCAGCATCAGGTCGAGTTATGAGTGGTCACCATTTGTCAACAGACGAGAATGATGGAATAACATATACTTTCTTTATTTTTGATTCACTAACTGCTTTTATTTTTTTTTCGTTGCTGTTATCAAAGGAAGTTACAAAAATAATGTCACAACAATGTTTGTCCTGACTCTTTACAACCAAACAAGTCAGCAATCCTGTACGCTTGTAAACTTTATTAGTTAGTTTTATTTTGTACCATGTAATGTATTGAGGAGGTCATCTAAAAACACCTGTCTACTGCCTGTTTGGTGAACTATGACCAAACAAGTCTTATTGGGATGCAGGAGTACATATATTTCATACAGTTACATTTTTTATTAAAGTTTGTTGGTATTCTGGGTAGACTCATTTTAAGAGAGGTTGTGATACTGAAACCAGTATTGGAAATGCCTCTGACACTTGTGAAAATGCTGGAACTGAAAATGTCTTTGAACGGATCTTACACCTCGTCTTAAAAGTATATTAGTTTCACCCAGATAAATAAATGCTACTTACTTTCCCCAGGAAACATTTCTTCTTTGCAGCTCCAAAACAGTAGATGGTCTTGTGTTGCCATTGGTAAGTACTGTTTTGGAGCAGTGAAGAAGAAGCGATGTCTGGTAGTGTAGTGTTAGCCAGAGCTAGCTAGAATGTCAACTATTTGGCAGCATCTCACACTGGAAAATCGCACACTGCAGCCAGTGTTGCCAGTTGCAACATCCTAAGGCTTTTGAAGATACATCACATGAAGCAGCATGATGAGTTCACCAAGGCAAGGGGAAGAGAGGATTTGTTTCTGTTCAGAAGTTCTATGGCATTCATTCTCCGTATTTGTTTTTCAAATGGTTTAACCTTAGTCAGGTCATACAGCAATTATAGCAGTCATTACTTCCATGTAGGGTTAGTAGCATATAGCTGTTACAATACATGATCTTTTAGTTTTTTTGATGTACTGGAATTAATGGGACCTTGTTATCCACCAATATGCAAAGTCCATTTACAGGAAGGGAAAATGTTATATGAACCTCTCTTGGGGCGAGTTGTGCATTTTGTTAATTGTAAATATTACACATTCTTTCAATTGCATTTACAAATGTTTATACATTAATATTTTACATACAGACTAATTAAATAAAGGCCTGTATTATGATTGTTATGTTAAATCATCATCATCATAATTACACTCTTATTAGGTATAACTATATAAAGTGCTATGCAGCCATGCCGGTAAGATAAGAAACCCATAGATACTGTCTCTACAACATCTGTGCATACGTGATGAGCTCTGTCTAACCATGTGACTGACTGCATCACGGTAGCAAACAAAACCATCTTGTTAGAGTAACAGCAGCTGACCAGGTGACTCCATCAGCGCATCACTTCCCTAGCTCATCAGCTTTGGCTGTTCTGCTGCTCACATTTGGCAGCTTCAAAGTCACATGACTGAGCCCGGACAGCTCATCATGTGACTATAGCAAGTGGGTCAAAACCATCAGTGAAATTATGCCATTATCCCTGACACACACGCACACACAATCACACATTAGCATGAGAGCTCAAGGGACCAAAGCACTAATTAAAATGAACCTTTCTTCTTCTTGTCCTCTGTACTCTCTGATCTTCTATTTGTTTCTTTGCTTTGTTTGAGATAGATTATAGTATTTCATCATAAAACAGATAGTTATGTCCCTCCAGACTCTTGTATATCAGTTTTTATGAACATCATGGACACACAAACGCACACAGACAAGAACAGGCCATCTGTGCCACTGTGCTCAGGTGGACGTTGCCAGGAAGTCTTGTTTAAGAGGTCAGACACAATGAGGCTCATTACAGACAGGAAGTGTGGTGCTTTGGTTTATTGTTGTCAAGTGAACATGACAGGGTTTCAGTGTGAACCCTTCTCACTGACATCATCAGGCCTAATCGGTGGTTTAACTCACTGCATTACAATCTGAAAATAATTTCCCCCTCAGATCAGAGACATGTTGTGCTCTGTGTGAATAGCACACAGTTATTGGTTCTGTAGTTCCACCATAAAGTAGCCGTGGCCTTTTAGATATTAATTATTAATGGATGACATTTTTATTAGACCTGCAGGAAATTAGAATTCCCTCTCATGTATCAGGTCAGTGCTGTGCTATAAATATCATAAAGCAGTCATTATGTGTGTGATTTTCAGAACATTCTGCCTGGCTGTGATTGTGCTTGAGGGACTCATATTTTACACATTTCACGCTGAACTTCATTCAGGCACGAATGTACACATATCCAAATGATTATATTTTTTACTCAGCCCTGTACATTCTCATATCTCTTTCCTGTCTGCTTTTGTGACATATTTCAGTCATTATTTGACTAAACCACATATCTGTTAGCTATTATTTGAAAGGTTACAGTGACATTGTAAACACAAAAATTGTTTTCCTTTTTTGTCTCCCAAAGGACTCAGCCAGCCTGAAGGTGCCAGCATCCTGCACCACTACAGAGCTGATGGAGCTGGCAGTGAAGAAGTGGCTGACCACCCATGGCCCTGAGGAGGAGGCATGGAAGAGTCAGTATGTTCTGAGGCTCAGCCAGTGTCAGGAGTTCCTCTGTGGAAACCACCCACTGATTCAGTACAAGGTCGGTGGCTACACAGAAGACCAGTGTCTATATATATGTATGACTATATGAGTGTGTGTGTCTGTGTAGTGTTACTTGTCAGATTTCAGTGTCAGTCCTGTGACGAAGAGAGCTGTTAAAACACTTGTTTGTGTCCTAAGAATAATCCCACATGGAAAAGCTGTAATATATCTAAATATGGACAATTTAATGTTAGCACACAAAAATGTCCTTGTTACAAATGAGTTTTAACACCGCCAAGGAGATCATAGTTTCATCTGGATTTTTTTTGTTTGTCCGTCTTTTATTTAGCAGCATTAAAGACTGCTAGATGGATAACCAAGACATTTAGGATGATGTGGTGTAGGTCAGGGAAAATCCAGGACTTGTTTTCATTGTCTTTAACATAGCAAGATTGGTCGTAGTTGACAAATTTAAATCAGGCATTAATCTGGGCAGATAGCAGAGCACCTCTACTTTTAGTCTTAATATAACAATGCATTTGCTCTGTGAATGCTTGTTCTTCACATTTCAGAATCCAACTTTAACATGCAGCACGAGTATGAACAACATCCAGCTTTTTGCATTAGCAAAGGCTAACAGATGCACTTGGCTAAAAAGCACGTCTGTCCTGTCTTGTTCGCAGTATATCCGCACGTGCATGCAGGCCAAGGAGTCTCCCCACCTCACCCTGGTCCACACCAGCACCATCAACGCCATGTTTGACAAGGAAATCTCCACCATCGGAGCCGTGGTTAGCCGCAAGTCCTCCAACCCACCTTTACCACTACCTCCCAAGAGAAGGGTTCCCACGGTGAGTTCATAAACATCTGATGTTGTTCTGAGAGGATCGGGAATTTACAAGTATGCAGGTCAACTGATATGACATTAAACTGATTTGTGTCTCATTGGGCTAAATTGGTAATTCTCCTCACATACTATTTTTAGCCTGGTCTAATTATTTTATGTCACTCATATATCTATCTCATGCCTGCAAATTTGATCAGGGATCGCTCAATATCTGCCAGTGTTTACTGAGCTCTATTCTTGTGTAACCAACATAGTAAAAGCTTCACAGTTTGATGCACCTGCCCTGAATGAGGCAGCTGTGGAGGTTTACCAAGTAAACACGTACATGGGGACCTGCCACCTGTCGTTTTATGAGGCCGTGTTCCGAAACCACCTCCTCACCGCTGCTGCCAGGTGCACGGTGAAAACACCCCTCGATGTGTGCGTCCACATTTTGTTCATACTCCAAATATAAAGATGAACAACGCTTCTGCACTTCCGTGTCAGTCTCAGCTGCCAATCATGACGTTTCACCACGTTTTTAGTAACTAATTAAACTGCACTTAATAAAAAAAAACCCGGTAAAAACGAAACCGGTAACAGTTAAGTGTTTGGTTACCGATCGGATCATTTTGAGGATCATAGTTTCATAATGAACCAGAACATTTACACTTAACAATATATCTTAAAACTAGTTCTTTAAGCATTATGCTACTCAATCTATTGTAGTGCTGTCTGCGCTATTTGCCTCGTAGTCGCTTGGTCTCTCCATCTCGCGCACTTCTGTTATTGTCCATAAAGTTACCATCCACATAGCGACGGTAAAACTGTATTTTACACTAATATGTAAACTGCAATAAAACCCACGATCCACTTGCCTTCAGAACAGAAGGGGTTGATATTTACAGATCACAGCTCAACCGTTGTCCAATTACACCCATAAGAGATTTTTACGATGACAGAAAGATCTCTTTCAGAAAGATGGATTTGACATGTTCTTAAACATGTTCAGCTGGTCCATGTCTCATCATCTAACATAGAAGAGGAAGGGTTTATGAACTATAATTCAGCCAGCCACCAGGGGCGATGTTTTGGCTTCACTTTAGGGGAACAGTTCCTCTCGTCCATCTATTCATTCTCTGCTTACATTTAAGAAAATGGATTTCTTTGAGTTAATATTTGGCTACATTTGTTGGTGTTTTTGCCTTTGTATAAATGTCAGTGTAGAGTTAAGCAGTAAATATGGGGAGAGAGGGTGAAGTGAGAGGCTACGTGTCTCTGCAGATTTAACCATGGATGCCGTGATCATGTGTTATATGTTGGAGCCTGTAGGCAATAACAACATGTCTAACAGTTTTAGTGTTTTCGACTGGAACCATTATTCAACCGTGTGCCCTGCAAACTCAAAGAGCCGTGTTTTCATCAACACAGAAATATCTCATTGCAAGTTTTTCCTGTTTACAACCTTCGTCTCCTCCTGGCGAGACAAAGGTGACACTGTTTTTTCTCTGGTGAATATCGCTCATGTTTACAGCTCGCTCGGAATCGAATCATCAGGGTGTCGAACTGTAAATATTGAACAAGATCATGTTTCACCAATTACGGCATAATTTCACTGGTTTTTCTGGTCTGACTTTTCTAATAGACCTGATTAGAAGATTTTAAAGTCTGAACAGGGCCTCACTGACATCCTCTGTTGGTTTCGTTCCAAGTTTGTTGTTTAGACACGGAGATGAAAGAGCCTCTGTAGTTAGATTTACTCCTTTATAAATAGCACGAGGAGAGCAGGACAACTAATTTGTTTTCCTTTTTTCAAGAAGCTCTCTAATCGTAGCTGATAGTGTATTTACTTTTTATAAATACACAAATACACTACAAAACAAGGAAGAAATCACAAAACATGTACATAAAACTTGAAATAGAGGACTAATACGTACACTAGAAAAGGACAAAATAAATAAGAGTACAAAGAGGGTTTTTATGTGTATTTTGTCTTGCTTTATTGCTTAGACATTTTTTAAAGTACTTGTAACTGAAAAGTGTTATTTATGAATATTCCTTTTGAGTTGAGGAAGTGAAAAGAGCAGACTCTGGTCAGACAGTAAGAAGATTACAGTAACAGCTTGGTTGACTGTGACAGGAAGAACGATTTAATTTCAACAAAGGAACCTGTTACTGGATGTTGTGTGACAGATAGTTGCTATAAACAAAGCAAGAGAAGGAAGAAGAGGGAAGCAAGTGTTATTGTGATGATGCATTACGTGAAGCTGTTGTGTCTGCGGACACAAATATAGCATTATATCGAGAGGCAAATTACCCACACTCACATGAGGGTTTAAACGCATCAGCGCACACACACACACACATCCTCTCTAACATCCACCAATAGAGAGAGGTGGGAGAAGTGTGTTAGTTAGTCATGTTCATAGCCTCTATGTCATGTGATGCTGTTTGTCCTGCTGACTGCTGACCCTTGCAAATCCACTTGGCTTGACATCAGAATGACCCGCCTGACCTCCCCCACATTGGTGTGTTTGTGTGTCTGTACATATATCTTTGTGAGGACTTTTTGGAACCGACAACCTACAGAGAGAGAACATTTTGGTCAGTCCTCACTTTCTGGCCCACGTTTAATGGGCTGTTTGAGGGTTAAGACTTGTTATTAGGGTTGGAATTAGGTTTGGGTTAGGCATTTAGTTTTGATGGTTAAGGTTAAAGTTAGGGGGTAGGGAATGCACTATGTCAAGGAGTGTCCTCACTAAGATAGATGTACAAACATGTGTGTGTTTGTGTGTTTAGAAGCAGCGTGTTTTTACATGGTTGTTGCACTGCATTCTGCTCGTACTGCTCACTCACTGCAAGTCTCTCTTTCTCCTCTCACTTTCTCTCTTCAGCAAGTACAGACGTGTGTGTGGGACGTGTCGAGCCCGTTTAAGATAGTCCTTGTGAATGCCTGTAAGGTGAACGCAGAGGAGACGGCCAAGGTAAACCCACTCTGTCCCCCTTCATGAAAGAGTCATTTATGTTCCTGTTAATGCAAGCACAGTTCCCACTGACAGTAGTAACCCATGATGGAGTTAAAGTGAGTTAGGTAGTGTAAAAACTGTCATGAAAGATTTCAAATTATAGCTGTAATCAGACATGAACTCTGGAAACTGTCGGGAGAATTTGGTCAAAAATGATCCTGTATTTTGCCTTGCAACCTACAGGAGATGGTCAGTGTCTCTTCTAGGTGTATGACACTTCTATAATCCTGAGATATTTGCATTCTTCCAGTTTTGCTACCATCGCTTACTAGAACCATCATCAATGCGCCCCTTCACTGACTGTGAATTTTCCTGCTGTATTCTCACATGAGCTAACTCAGACCTTTTCTGGACATTTTGCCAGGGGCTTGATCCAGAGCAGCTGACTCTGACATTTACTTTCAGCCATACAGACCCTCTGGACAATTTGAGAAGAAGTACAGACTTGAGGCTGAAAGCAGCTTATTACTTTTATCACATGCTGCTGTGACTCAAAAACAATAGCTTTAAGGCAAATTCTGAAATGTATGTGTGCGTGTAAATGACTGGTTTCTTGAATTGGTCCAGTAGCACCTCTGCTGGATACAATGTAATACTATGGTGCAACTGACACCCAAATGTATTTCTCAATGAACGCTTCTGTCTGAATAAGCTGAAACAGGATAGTCTGTAAAATGATATTCAATTTAATACAATATTTTAAAAACAAGGATGCTATAGCCTTGCTGCCCTTCCACACACACACCTACCCCTCCTCTTCACTCAGGTCCAGGTGAGGGCGGGGCTTTTCCACGGCACAGAGCTCCTGTGCAAGCCGGCGGTGAGCGGTGAGAGCAGCGGGCGCTCGGACCACATGTGGAAAGAAAGCACCCTGGAGTTTGAAATCTCCGTCTGCGATCTGCCCCGCATGACCCGCCTCTGCTTCGCCATCTATGCCGTCATGGACAAGGTCAAGAAGAAGTCCACCAAAAACCCTCACACTAACAAGTACCAGACCATCCGCAAGGCAGGGAAAGTGGTAAGAGACAGGCTAGCACTCCGACCGACAGTGTGTCATATGTTTCCACAAATACACCATCTTCACAGGATCATTGATTCATGCTATATATATATATCACTGTGTTATCTCTCTCTTTGGCATCTAGCACTACCCTATAGCTTGGGTCAATACCATGGTGTTTGACTACAAAGGCCAACTGAAGACCGGAGATATCAACCTGCACTGCTGGTCGTCCTTTCCTGGTATAAACACACACAGCCTTTATGTCATTTTATGTCCACAAATATTATAAAATCTGAATTAGTTTATCCAGTGATTTTCACCCAGTTGTAAAATCGCAACAAACAAGTGTGTGTCTGTTTGTCTTTGCCTCGCCCAGATGAACTTGAAGAAATGCTGAACCCCATTGGAACCATTCAGACCAACCCGTACACTGAGAACGCCACAGCACTGTTCATCCACTTCCCAGACTACTCGTCGCACCCTATTATCTTCCCTCCCTTCGACAAGGTCAGTCAGACACAGAGCTTGGGTGAGCTCGTTCTCATAGAGACATTTTTCCTTGTGTTTGGACCAATAAAAAATCCCAGTAAGCTTGAATATTAAGGAACGTGACCAAGTTACTGTTATGCAATTGTACCATACTGACCGTAAACAAGTGGATGGGATGTTTGGGACTTGACTGCAGTTGAAATTGCCATCATGGTGGCGTTGTGCTCCTCATAACGGTACTTAGTGATTATGATGACAGTGGTGGCTGTTTGCATGAGAGGATCAGGACCTCCTCTTCCTACTTAATGCACTCTAGCTGTCAGTGTTGTATCTGTGTGTGTGTGTGTGTGTGTGTGTGTGTTTGTACTGATACGGTGTTCCCCCTGCTTTTTCTTTTTTTTCTTTTTCTACAGATACTGGAAAAAGCTGCAGAGATAGTCCGAGCAAGTGACTGCGCACCCATGGTGAGTGTAAGGGGATAAGCATGTGGGCGTGCCTGAACGTCTTCATGCACTGAGAGCACATACAAGTGCAGACAGGGTGAAAACATGGTGGCATATTTGTGACAAGTTGTCCTGGGACAAAAAAGCCTGCACCATCATCAAACCTCCACTGCTCACACTGTAACGCGCTCATGCAAGTATAGCCTCTCAAACAAACACACGCTGCTAGTTTCTTAAGAAACCCTGTTGTTGTGATTTTTGGCAGGGTGTAGCAGCAAAAAACAAGTTCAGTACAAATCAAAACTGGAGGCTCTAATCAGGTTACTTGTATGTTTTCCTGTCCAACCACCCCTCAACCTCTTTAAAAAAACATACTCCTGGGTGTGTTGCAGCCTGTTATGTAATCCTGTTATGTAGAGGGCATGCCTGAACGCAGCACTTTTAATGTGAGGTGTATGTGGGAAACTAGGATTATCACTCACTTCAAGTTAGTGTAAGTGTTTTGTTACTGTATGAACAGATTCACACAGCTCTGCTAATGTTTTTCCTTTCTAAAGAAAGTTTGCATTTAAGGACATGTGAGTTTGTATTAATATTATGTTTACTTCTAATCGATAAACATGAGACTTGTTTTAATCAGAGACATCTCAGGGTCAGTCCTGTTGGTTAAAGTTGTGTAGAATTTAATTCAAGATTCATTTGATTAGAAATGTCAGGACACTTTGATACACTCCTGCCATCTTGTGGTTTCTCTCAGTCACTGCTGCTACTCATCTTTGTCCTACTCACCTTCCAAATTCTGTTTCCTCTTGTAATTTATCTTCATCTTCCCTCCTATCACCTCTTCTATCCTCCACATCTTTATAATCCCCATCTTCTCAAACCCCACAACCAACCACTCCTCCTCCCATCATCCCTCTGTCTCAGAGTCGTGGGGGCAAGAAGTTCCACATAGAACTGAAGGAGATCATGGAGCGTGACCCGCTCTCCCAGCTGTGTGAGAACGAGAAGGATTTAATCTGGACACTACGCCATGACTGCCACGAGAATTTCCCTCAGTCGCTGCCCAAGCTGCTGCTCTCTGTCAAGTGGAGCAAACACGAGGACATGGCCCAGGTTAGCCAGTGTGTTCACTGTTTGTCCAACTAAGTAAAGTAAATTCCTCTCTTTCCCGTCCACACTACGGTGACACCAAGTTTCATAGTTCTTAATATTGCTAATTAAAAAGATGAAGTTTATTTCATAGAATTTTCTTTAAGATTTGTTTTTATCCTTATGTGAGGCCATAAGAGTCCTTATTCCTCCATACATGTATATACACTCTTCAAGTTGAAAGTAAAATAACTCAACAGAGTTCAAATTTGAATAATAAAACTACCGTCACTCAGAGTAACTAATATTAAAAATGTATATTTAAATAAATATTTATAAAAAACCTGTAAATAATATTGCCTGTACCAGTTTCAGTTCTACAAATTATATATTGGGTTGGTTGTCACAACGTTTATTGTTGTTTTGTGCCAAATTAGAGGATTTTGCCTCCACTATTGAGAACAGAATGTTTAAATAGCATTTAAACTTTTTATATTGGTATTATTATTTAAATCAAACCCCATATATTTTGTATTATCGGCTTTAAAATGAAGAATATCAAAACCTGTGTTTCAGCTGCAGGCACTTCTTCAGATTTGGCCCAAACTGAGTCCCAGGGACGCTCTGGAGCTTCTGGACTTTAACTACCCTGACCAGTATGTCAGAGAATATGCTGTGGGCTGTCTGCGTGATATGAGGTAAATATGTGCATCCTCCCGCACATAGATTTTATACGATACAGTTTTGTTTTCTTCCTCTCATATTCAAGCTCCTGCGTTCAAATCGTGTACTGCATATATCCATGAATGACTGTCAATAGAGTGCCGTGTGTTGTCTCTTCCTGAAGAGCACACAGGCACGTAATCGTTTCACAATTTTCCTAAAGACCATGAAATAAAATAGAATGTTGAAGCTAGAGAGCTACCTTACACAATCAAGCAGCTTCTCTGACCCTGCTCTCTGTGCCCTCAGTGAGGAGGAGCTGTCGCAGTACCTCCTGCAGTTGGTGCAGGTGTTGCGTTATGAGCCTTACTATGACTGCGCCCTCACCCATTTCCTGCTGCAGCGTGCACAGGGCAACCGCAAGATCGGACACTTCCTCTTCTGGCACCTGCGGTTTGTACAGACTCTGTTTGTGTGTGTGTGTGTGTGTGTGTGTGTGTGTGGCCATGAACACGTTTGAACATTGGAAAGCAAAAGATGTGACCTTCATCAACAGCAACAGCTTAGTCTTGAGAGGTTTAATTTCTGAGACTGTTGTCTCTCTGCTGCCCTCTACAGGTCAGAGATCCACATGCCAGCTGTTTCGATCCAGTTTGCCCTCATCCTGGAAGCCTACTGCCGAGGCAGCATCCCTCACATTGAGGTTCTAAAGAAACAGGTACATCTCACACACACGTTCTCTTTTAAATTCATTCACACATGATCTCAACCATGTTTCTGTATCATATCTCATTCTTTATTTCAATAGCTCGCCTCAGACGTTGATGAAACTTGTAGCCCTTACTGTGAGGTCAGAATAACTAAGGTCTATTGTTATCTGTGTCAGGGCTTTATTTATGGTATTTTTAGGTCGAAGGGACACCCACGCCACCCCATTGACCTCTAACCTTTAGTTTTGACGGTCACTCCTCTGGACACTTCCTCCTATTACCTCATCAGAGCAGTCATTTATCTCTCCATTTCCTGTTTTGAAGAGCCTGCACAGTGGGTTGGGATGGCAATGCTAACATAGCCCGTTTAAGGAGAATTAACTCAATAATATGGTATAAACAAGGACAATTAAAAGCGAACTTAGGAGGGCGCTCAATAGAGTGTAAACCTCCACTAATGCCCAGCAGTCCCCTTACGGAGAGCACATTTAATTTTACGAAATCTCACACACTTCTAAATATTAGTCCCCTAAATATGTCATTTTTTTTATAAAAATCTATGAATTATATTTTGAGAAATTAAACAATATTTAAAGCGACAGTCTTCCCTGACCCATACCACATCTTTCCAACAAGTTTCGTGGTAATCTGTCCAGTAGTTTTTGCATAATCTTGCTAACCAACAGACAAACAAAATGAAAACTTAAAGAGATAGTTTAACCAGAAATGAAAATGCACTTATTATCTACTCACCACTATGCTGATGGAGGGGTGGGTGAAATGAGTCCACAAAACACTTCTGGAGTTGCAGCCAAATCCAATACAATTGAAGAAACTAGTGAGCTATCTTCAGAAGTAAGTAAAAAAACTGTAAAAAAAAACATAACATGCCTCCATACTGATTGTGTGGCTGCATTCAAAATCGGCTCTAAACGGCGTAATTTAAACGTGTTTTAAGCCCTAATGTCGGCTGATATCTTCTGACGAAGTGCATTAAGGGGCCGCCAGAAATGCTAACGCCGCTAGCTTAGCCACTTCTGGTGGACTTTTAGGCTTAAAACACGATGGAAATACCTTGTTTCCAATCGAATTTGAATGTCTGGGCTTGCAGACTCTTTGATGATACCACACCAGCAGTATAGAGGCATGTTGTGTTTTTTCTGTTGTTTTAATACGTCTAAAGATGGGTCACTATGTCTTATGTCTTCAATTGTACTGGATTCAGCTGCTACACTCGAGTAGTGTTTTATGGACACTTCACCCTACCCTCCATCGGCGTAGGGGTGAGTAGATAATGAGTGAATTTCCATCTCTGGGTGAACTATTCCTTTAACCTCCTTGGTGGAGGAAAATATTCTTCCAACCTTAACATGCTGCATCTTTTGACTCCACCAGGTGGAAGCCCTGAGTAAGCTAAAGTCGGTCAATGAGCTGATAAAGCTGGGAACCACCAAAAATGCCCGAAGTAAGACCAAGGAGGCCATGTTGACCAAGGAGGCCATGATGACTTGTCTAAGGCAGAGTGGCTACTCAGAGACTCTGTCCGACCTGCACTCGCCTCTAAACCCCAGTGTCCTGCTGTCTGGCATCAAGTAAGACAACTCTAATGTGGCAGAGTATGAGAGTTACATGCCCTGACCACAGTAATGCTGATATTTTGCCGAACTTTGTCCATTTTGGCCATCATCATTTTAAGTCTCTGAAACTTTATTACAAATACCTTCCAAATTTCAGATTTTCAAAAGCAGTTTCTGTGTTTACATGTTAAACAGAGCCGTTTGGAAATAATGACATCACAGCTTTCTTCTCTCATGGCCACTGTTGATTTGTGTGTATCACAGCACTTGAATAAGGTGACGAAACAGATGCAGATTACCTATACTCAAAGACATTAGAAAAGCCAACTATTGCTTTGGTTTTGAAGTTACTACTGTCGAAGGGAAATAATCTCACAGAACCTGCTCACAGTTCTTCTCTGGTGTACTAGTGACCCAACTTGATTGTTTGGGCGTTTGTAGTCATTGTTTTGTTCTCGTCTGGATGGAGCTATTTTGTTAAACGGAGGTCGTGTGGACAGAGCTTTCGTTTTAATGGAGAGGAAAATATAAATTTTAAGAATATCAGCGGTAGTGTTGACAAGGCCTTGACCTCATTTCCTGTCTCTTTTTGACTCTTTCATCAGCGTGGAGAGGTGTCGGTACATGGACTCAAAGATGAAGCCGCTCTGGCTTGTTTACAACAACAAGCTGATGGGGGGAGACACCCTGGGAATCATCTTCAAGAACGGAGACGGTAGGGGGATCATAGAGGGGGGGATGGAGGAAGCTTTGGAAGCTTTGGAAAGGAAGATACAAAGAAGTAGTGGGAGTAGGGCAAACTATTTTGTGGGGTCATGATCTCAAATCACTTTCCATCTTCAGAGTAAATGTTTCCCTTTAAAATTAACAACTTTTATTCCACACTCACTTTCCTTTCGTAGATCTAAGGCAGGACATGTTGACTCTCCAGATTCTGAGGCTGATGGATTTGCTGTGGAAGGAGGCAAATCTGGACCTCAGGTGAGTTTTTGTGCTTTTGTGTGTGTTTAACAGACAGACCTTGTCGAGCTGTTTGTTCCTGCTCTCTGTAGGGAAGGGGAAGCTCTGGAGGGGTGCAGCAGAGGAGGGGGAGAAACTAAATGACCCCATGCTAGTTTGACCTCTAACCCTTTTTACACCCAAGATGTCAACACACACACACACACACGCACATGCACACACACAATTTTTGCATTACATCCTAATCAGATCCACACGTTTGGAAACCCTTTTCTCTCTTCGTCATAAACTGACACATCTGGAGCTGAGCACTTCAGGGTCTGTTTTGACAGTTGAGCTCCAGAACTGTGTTTCAGGTTACAGGGACATCGGTTCAGAGCTTGAACTCAGTGAGGGGACATTATGATTAAGACAAAATCACTATGGTGCGGTGGATGCAGGTTTGTTCGGTGATGTCTTGCTGTTGTGTTTTACCTCCCGAATCTAAGCTTCGTTTTCCACCTGCAGTCGTTTTAGTTGTTTAGATCGTTTGAAATCAGCGCCATCTTCACATCACATCAAGCTGAGTAAAAAATGGCTCAAGGGCATTTGGTCTCCATTAAACCTGTGTCAGACTGCAAATGAAATCTAGAAATTACTTTGAACTGTTCTGAGGAAATTGAATCCAGGTCACGCAATCTTGCAGCCTGCTGAATGACAGCTGGTGCCATCTTGTGGAGACAAAAGTGACAGCAAGTCAGTTGAAGTGAGCAAAGAAGAACATTGTTAAATGGGCTGTAGGTCATGTGTTTCTCCAGTATAAAATTGTGTGTCACCCGCTGCCATAGCAACATGATTGCAATTATCGGCTATATCAGCTTAAAGGTTCAGTGTGTAGAATTGAGTGACATCTAGTGGTACATTGCAGCCGAATACTCCTTTTCCTTCCCTTCCAAACATTGAAGAGAACCTGTGGTAGCCTTCAGTTGTCATAAAATCTCAAAAGGTGTTTAGTTTGTCCAGTTTGGACTGAAAACTTGCGGCCTCCGTAGGGAGGACCAACTCTTGATGATTATATAAAGTATTTAAATACAAAAGACCCATTCTACGGTAAAGAAAATTACAATTTGTACCATTTAGATGTTCACACAAAATGTATGTCAATAGATCCCTTTCAGCTAAATCTTTCACACTAAACCTTTAAATTTTCATTATCGGAATAATGAAAAAACATATCTCCCTTTATCAGCTGATAATTTATTGTCCCTGATAATTATCGTTCATCCCTAACTTCAATGGCTTTGGGAACAGTTTTCATTCAGTTGTTGTTTGTCACCACTACATTTAATAGTTATTACCATAAATACAGTTCATGCAGTGTTTCAGGTATAAACAGAATTGCATTTGCAATAAATTTGTGATTGGATGGCCTTTATTGACCATGCTATATACATATTTTCCTCAGGAAATGCCCGCAGTAGAAACTGCAGAAATAATTGTGAAACATGACTTGACGAAATAATGATGTATTTGTGTTGCTTCTGTTTCCTGTGCATATGTAGAATTGTTCCGTACGGTTGCCTAGCGACAGGTGATCGGGCAGGGCTGATCGAGGTAGTGTCTTCAGCGGACACGATCGCCAACATCCAGCTGACCAGCAGCAACGTGGCAGCGGCGGCCGCCTTCAACAAGGACGCCCTGCTCAACTGGCTCAAGGAGAGAAACTCTGGGTAAGATTCTGATGACTGAAGCTCGTAGGAACTGCACTGACTGAAGTCTGTGAAAATCTGCTCATGTGTATCCAACATGTATGTTGTGTATCAACAGTGATGCTCTGGAACGGGCCATTGAGGAGTTCACTCTGTCCTGTGCAGGCTACTGTGTAGCCACCTATGTTCTGGGTATCGGAGACCGTCACAGTGACAACATCATGGTCCGCAGCACTGGACAGGTCAGACATTAATCTGTGTAAACGTTACAGGTTCTGTTGGTTTTCCTGCTTCCACTGTGTTCAATGACGGGCTCTCTTGTCTGTCAGCTCTTCCACATAGACTTCGGCCATATCCTGGGCAACTTCAAGTCCAAGTTTGGCATCAAGAGAGAGCGCGTACCATTCATTCTCACACACGACTTCATCCACGTCATACAGCAGGGGAAGACGGGATACACAGAAAAGTTTGCCAGGTTTGTTTAACTGTGTCTGTCTTTTTAAGAGCTCATTTATCTGTGCCAGCATATGGTGATGTTTATTTCCACTTCAGGTTTAGTGTAAATACCATAGATGGAACTTTATGTGGTGCAGTAATAGGTCAAAGAGTCACAGGTGCAGATCTCTCCATCATGGCAACAACATTTACAGAATCCCTTTCTGTTTGTCAATTTGTCTTCAAAGTAAAAGCACACTGTCCCTTTGTTGCCGCAATGCTTTTAATGAGCGGCACTACAGAGCTTTTCATTTTTGTCTTGGAGTTAGGTGAAAGAAGTGTGCTGATTGCTTAACAGACCTGAAATAGCCGACATCCAATGTATGAAAAAATAACAATAGTTTAGTGAATCATTTATTTTTATATATATACATGTGAACGGTAATAAAGCAAATTCTGTATCATTTTAAGTAAAGCATTAATATGAAATCTTCAGTGCAGATAAACCAGGATGAATGTAACTGCATCACTGACTGTTTGTTCATTAACACTATCAACACAGGACAAGAGAACAGCCCGTTCCAACCTGATAAGGTTTAGAATGGGCACTGCACCATTGACATAAAAAAAGGCTAAATTGATCTCAGTGCAGGAACCCTCTTTCACCAGCAGGTGGCAGAGGAAGCTCAGGCACTGATGCACATTGTATTTAAGAAAATAAATAGGCCACCGTTTACTCAAAAAGGGAATGGTTCACACACTGGGGTCAGTTGTTTTAGCATTTAATGTTTAGAGTTAGTAGTTTAGAGTTTGTAAAAAAAACATATGTTTCTGCTGCTGAGGTATCATATAGCAGCACCTCTGGAGCGCACACTGTTTACCAAGTAGGCAAATGATTTGGGGAAAGTTGAGATACCTGCAATAATGTATGTTGTAATGACCTACATCCATAAAGATATCACAGGAGCGTAAACATGTGGAGGCAGGTCCTGCACAGCATCAGCACTTTCTGGAGTTAATCTAAATAATCTCTACCGTGTTGTACAGAAGTTCAGATCCACTTTAAACATTCCCCAGGCTGTGTCACATTGAACTGTAGGGGATCCGGTGATGGCTTAAGAACTTCTTTAAGTCATTACCTTTGTAATCACACTGACTTAATGGATTATGTATAATCATCACGCCGCTCCTTTGACATTTAAACTGCCAAGTGGTCCCAACACCTCAGAACCTTCACAGCATGGTTTCTGTCTTACTGACATCCTGTGAGTGAGTGCGAGAAAATAATCTGTACTCAAAATTGTTTATGTGTAAGAGAAGCAGTGTTGGTGAGTTACTGTTTCAGAAAATATGGTATATGTGGGTTCGGTAAATGGTACATTGTGCACCAGGCAGTAAGGGTTTTGATGGAAGTGGAAATACCCTGTTGGAAACGTAACTTTTGACTTGATAACCTGCAGCACATTCAAGCCACAAATTGCCTTTGTAGCTGAAAATAAAATTAGCTCATTTGATTTTCAGTGTTTCGTATATCACTGACATCCTCAATAATAGGTTATAGAAGAAGTGATCAAAAATGACTTAACGCCAAAGACAAAAGGCAACCCTTGAACATAACTTAAATGCCCGAGCCTGTAAACAGTAACTGAACACACCATCTCACTGACACAGAGTCAGAGTGTAGTGAGTCAGGGGGAATTTGGAAACAAGGAAATATTTGTCTTCTTTATCAGCTGATTTGATGAAACAAAAGTGTCACATCCGACCTCAGCCCCCTGGTGTACGGTTACAGTCAACACAGGTATACATATATATATAGGTGTATACATGTTTATTATCTGTGAATGTCGAGACTAACTTATAGTACTTGTGTGTGTGTTTCTGGTTCTGTTCTGCAGTTTCCGTCAGTACTGTGAGGAGGCTTATCTAATCTTGAGGAAGAACGGGAACCTCTTCATCACTTTGTTTGCACTCATGTTGACTGCTGGACTGCCTGAGCTCACCTCAGTCAAAGACATCCAGTACTTAAAGGTACAGCACACATACACACAAACACCAGTCATACTTTTAAATCTTGCTGGTCAATCAGACTGGGAGAAGCTGAGTCTTATAGATCCGGTTAGACTTCACCTCAGATTTTATAAATCAACAACCGCCAACCATAAACATCCCTAAATCAGCTTCAAGAAATGTCTTGCAACTCCAGAAGTTGCTTGAAAATCCTCACATTTCTAAGTTTCCTTCACTATTAAACAACTCCAGTGAGAGATGTCTGTACATCTGTGGCTCCACCTCAAACAAAATGTGTTTGAATCCATTCAACGCTCCTTTATTTGCCAAGAAACTGCTCAAATTTGATCCTACAGCAAACACCGAACCAGGACTGCACAACCTTCCCAATTTGACCAGTCAAATAGTTCATCATCAATCAAAGTCACACATACATGCCACTATGTGTTTTAACCAGGCAAACCTAGAGCAAATCAATTTAAATAATGTGTATGTTTGATGAGTTGATCCAGTTTTTATCACTGAGCAGTAACATATGAAGCTGTATTTATTTATATATATTTTCAAATATGCACCAATTAAAACACTTATTTTTATATATCTTTTATCATATTTTATGGTATGATAACATCAGCATCAGCCCCCAAAACTCTATATTAGTCTGACTCTTTAATACATGTATGCATATATAAGAGATTATATAACTCGTCGCCACAATTATCACCATGTCGTTTGGGAGTTGCTATATAAGTATCCATATAAAAAATGTTTTTATTATAATTCTTTTACAGTTATCTGCTGTTTTACACAGTCTGTGTCCATTTCATCAACTTCCTCATGACTTCTCCATCCTCCTGACTAATCCTCCCTTTCTCCTACATTTTCCCCCCTCCTCAGGATTCACTGGCTCTAGGTAAAACAGACGATGAGGCACTGAAGCAGTTTCGCCAGAAGTTTGACGAGGCTCTGAGAGAGAGCTGGACAACCAAAGTCAACTGGATGGCCCACAACGTGGCGAAAGACAACCGGTCCTAGAGCAGCTATGGCCCCTGAAAGCGCCGGGGCTCTGGGGCCAAGAGGACTCAGTGAAGACACAGTGTGTGAGTGTGGGGGAGAGGAAATGTGACAGAGGAGACAGTGGCACATCCACCTATATTTAAAGAAGGGAATCTAGCAGAGTATCCCAAACATGAGCAGATCCCCATGTACCGTACATGCAGGGTAAGCCTACTCTCCCAGACTGCACATACCCTCAATCTCTGTATCCCCCTCACCTGGAATCACTCACACCGGCCTGGTGCCTCCGGAAAAATCCAAATTCACGGTCTCGTGACATTTCTGTGGAATCATGGTGGGTAATGTCGCTGCTCATTTTGCACAGGGACAACAGCTGATGGAGCACACAGCCAAAGGAAGGGAACTGAAGCACCCACTCTGCCCACACTAAACCTGAACCAGTCCCTACACAGCGGGCTGGCGATAAAAAACACATTTCGGAGCGGCCGAATTTTGGTGAAACTTTGGTGGCGGATTTGAGACTCTGCATGCATGGACTCTGAATGGGCCCCTGGACTGCATCAAGTATAGCAGAGACGTCAAAAGTCCCCAAAATCCACACAACAACCCCACGTCTTAAAAGAATGTCCACAACGGCCACAGGAAGTGCATTTTAACAGTTTCGCTGTCTCAAAGTGTGCCTCAAAACTGCGGACGATTGTATTTTCTTTTATGATTTTTCTGTTTCTTTTGCCATTTGAGAATATCACCAGACTTCTATATGCCAGACTATTTTAGTAGCCCACAAAAATAAAACATGTGAGGGAAATAATGATTAAAAGAAGTATTGATGAGAGAATAAGACGCCCTTGAGCCTTTTGGTCCACTGAACACTGGAATGTTTTTAGAAAGACGTATATTTCGGTTATATTTTTAGTATCTTTTATTTTGAAAGGACAATTTGCATCGTTTATTTCAAATGTCTTCATATCAGAGCATTATTGGACAAAGCGTGATCACCTGTGAGTTGTCGCTGCCCCACTCGACATAAAGTGTAAAAGTATGTCAGCCTTTTAAAGCGCCCGCCCAAACCATGACGAATAAACTTACTGAGAAATAACTGATGCTTTTAACGTGGTAGGACCAAAACAAAAAAGAAAATGCATTTGTATTGTTTATACTATGTTTTTAATGATCTGCTTCAAAATTGAATGTGCAAACATGTGCCGCTCTCTTTTTAAGTGTATTTGTTTTTATACGAGCAGGTGTAGGCGGGGTTTTCTCAGTAGGGACGTTACACTGCAATGCAAAACTACTTCCCCGTTCCGACGTACGGTGTTTGATTTTCGTGCAATATCCGAGTATATGAACCATATCCTATTATATAAAACCTCGGGCGCAGACCTGAGCCTGTACTGGTTTTGTCTGTTGGTTTATGTGTGACGCCGTTGTGTTTCGCACCATTAGCCTTCAAATGTCTCAGACACTGGATGTTGTCAAATATACAGGCTTTTATTGTTTTGCTGGTTTTTGTTTTCATAGGAGTTTTATTAAAGTTATTTTCCACTTGGCTGCTGTTCTGCCTGTGCTCTATTTATTGCCAGAGATGTGGGCTGTGTGACCTCGGCCCACTCGGGGCAGTTTCTCTGATTTGAGCACTGTGATGTATAGTGATTGGTTCCTGAGCAGAAGTACATTCAAACCTATTTTTGCATGCTTGAACCACAGGAACACAGGAACGTTGTGGAAACCAGCTGAGTGTTAAGTTTACATCCTTTTTTTCTGTGAAGTTGAACAATGGTAACACTTAGAGCATCAAATTGCACATTCACGGTTGTTTTCCCAACATGGACGCTCAGAGGATGATACTGCACAAGTGCTAAAGGATGGAATTTATGTGATCATGTTAGATTTGAGCAAGGGCATAAATATATAGTTTCTCACCATGACTGGGGGAGCTCCAGTCTCCAAAATCATAACTACCACTTATTTGTGAGGGTCATGGGGTCCTGCAGCCAATCACATCTGACATTGAACAGGTTGCAGACAAAACAAACATTCACTCTCGTTATCCAGACTAATATCAATTTAGAGTCTCTAATGAACCTAACCCCTGTCTGAGGGAGGAAGACTGAGTACCTTGGGAAAACCCAAACAGACTCAGGGGAACATGCAAACAGGTAAGTATTGAAAGTAAAAGTATTCATATTGGCCACTGTGAGTGTCTTAGTACTAGATATCACATTACTTGATTATTATTATTACTGATGCAATAATGTGTAATTAGCAATTTTCTCGTTTATTTTGTCAAGGTGAGCTAATTTAAACCGTTTTCTATCATGTAAGGAAGTATAATCCTTTGATACCTGTCATATATATGTGTTATGGAGTAAAAGGTTCAGAATTTCTATCTGAAATGTAGCTAAGAAGAAATGAAAAAAATACTCAACTTAAGTACCTTTAATTTATCCTTAAGGCCATTTTTTATTGTAGTTGTGGGACCTAAATCTGTTTACAAAGTGAAACTACAAGGAATTGACTTACTTCCTCACATCCCCAGAGTATTAACCCTAAAAGACATTTTTTTTAACGTTCTAAAGATTTGTAAGGGCTAAGTTTAGGCGAAGGGTACGGTTTAGTTAAGGTTTACATTAAGTTTAGATTAGAGTGAAAGTGAAGATTAAAATTAGGTTAGTCATCCTTGTCTGTGGTGAGCTCCTATCTCAGGTCCCGATGAAAGGATATTGAGGTGGTCCCACACCTTTGTGTGCAGGCTGGTAATCATCTGAAGTGGGTTTTTACTGCTGTTTGTATGACTCATGAAATGTGTTTCTTTTCACTCTGCAGGGAAGAAAGCTAGCGAAGTCTTTAGGGATCCCCATTTGTTGATTCTCTTTTTACTTGAAGCCACAGTGTGAATCACTTGCTGTGTTGTTGGCTGTGGTTATGTAACACAGAAATCTGGGAGAAGGGGGGTTCATATGGAGCACACACATTGACAGGTATCCTCAGATGAACGCGTAAGCAGGAGATAGATGATGTCACATTGAAAACTCCTCTGGAATCAAAGAATGAATGTGAGAGCAGTGGAGAAAATGGTTAAAATGATGTGTGAGTAGGGTTGCAAAGGGGCGGAAAAATTTCTGGAAAATTTCCATGGGAATATTCAGCTCGGGAATTTTGGGGAATTTTGAAAAAAAAATATACAAAAAAAAACATTAAAAACTCTATTTTAAAGACGTATGGAATGCTGCACGTTGAATTTCAACCCTGCACTGTGCATTTCTCCATCACATGCACAGATAATGACACAAAGATCCAGAAGCATATAGTCAAGTGCCCAAAGTTTCCTCAGGGCTCAAATCGGCCTATGACAAAACACAATGTTTATATTTATGTCTGTATATGACAAGATAAATACAGTTAGTATAAATTACCCACACAATTTCCAGTTTATTCCCATTAATTCCTGTATATTCCCGTATATTCCCGATAATTCCCATGGAAAGTTTCCAGCTTTGAATATTCCCGGAATTTTGCAACCCTATGTGTGAGTATTAGAAAACACTGGTTCCTCCCTTTCCTCTCTAAATACACTCAGTTCTTCTTTGCATCGATTCCACTAGTTGTAGAAAAGCTTTCTTTGGGATTCTGCTCCATGATGACAGGATTGCATCACATCATTACTGCTGCTTTGGCAGCTGCACATTCTGCTCTACCACATCCCAGAGGTGCTATATTGGATTCAGATCTGATGAGGGGGAGGCCGCTGAAGATCACTGAACTTGTAACAGGCTGCTTTCTACTCCCACTCTGCTTAGTGTTGTGATGTTAGACACACACCGGTGTTGTGGGTTTATTCCTTTACAAGAAAAGAAATACAAATTGTCGTACACTTTCAGCTGAATCATTTGTGCTTGAAAATGGAAATGGAAGCGCTACAGGAAACTAGGGTAGAAACATTTTTACAACCGCATATTATCTTAAGAATTTCACTAAAATAAAGATATTTGCTCAACTACAAAATCCAAGATATTTTTTTACCTCCTACAAGAAGGTTTTTATTGCCCCCTGTCTATTTGCAGGATTGCACAAAAATGGTATAAGCACAGCAGCAGGAACCCATTTACATTGGAGCGGATTCCATTATGGGGGCGAATCCATCCAAGTAATTTAACAATGCAAGATAACCTTTTTCATATATAATTATTGGGGGGAATGTACACCCTTCTGAGTGCCAATAGTTGGCATGGAGCATTATTCTCCTTGAGATAGAAGAAGTTAAACTGTGGCTTTAAAGTGATGAACATAGTAATGCGCTGGAGACAGCAACAACAGAAAGGTCAGAACCCCCTTATGAGAACCCATGCCACAATAAAGCTACTTTTCAAATATGCATTGAACTCCGTAGATCATCTACAGGTTCTCTGGAGGAGCTGGATGTCTGAATGCAAATGTCTGAGTAACAGCCTCCGGAGTTGTCCGTCGGGCCTCCTAGTACGATCTCCGCCAAAGTCTGCATGAAGTCAGTGTGAGATCACATCAGTGGATCACCCGCTGCATTCACCATGAGCGAGTGGGGGGTTGAATGAAAAAAACAAAAAGAATATAAATATCTCAGAAAGGAAAAAGCGGAGAAGTACGGAGAAGACACAGACGAAGATGTGAAGCACGTTCGTGGTGATAAGGGGCCGACGTCAATGTACTGTAACAAATAATGTGATCTCTGCAGCAGAATTAATGCTTGACATCCTGCCTCTGCCTGTTGGACCACCCCCCTCGCCTGGATCCTGTGGAGAATTGGTTGCTGTTATAAACCCTCCACTGTGATGTGTATATGCGAAAGGCAAACTGCGGAGAAAGTCACAGCCCATTTGTCCAACCCCCCTTTGTATTGCAGAGGATCTCGGGTCCTGCATCGAGGCCCTTTGCAGGACCCCCCTGAGTCCCTTTTTCTCTGTGGCCCCCAAAGTCCATTGACTCTGGATCTTCTTGACCATCCAAGGGCATCAGCATTTCCAGAGATACTCACACCAACTCAAAGTCCCAGAGATTACTATAATTCCACCATTTACCATTTATGGAAACATGAACTACAGCTCCTTAACTGTATCTGCCTGATCTTATGCACTGACCTGCCGCCTTAGGATTGGCTGATTAGGTAATTGCGCGAATAAGCAGGAGTACAGGTGTCCCTAACAAAGTGAAAAATGTAGAGGATTACACAATCCTGTCAGTCAAAGCTCCTGGGCTTTACAGGCAAAATTGGTCAAATTATGATTCACTATTGTTAAGTGGATTCCACCCACCTGCAGGGTGCCTCAGTTTGCTGTCACCACCAGAAAATTAAATGTGCTTGATTAAAAGAGAGGGAAGTGAAGGAGGAGGGGGGTGATCTTGAATCAATGTCACTGTCAGGGCCACCTATGCCCACACAGCAAGTGTCCAGCTCTCCCCTGGGAGGTTTGCGTCATAGGAAGTGTCAGGAAAACACAAAGGAAACACGCCAGGATAACTGAGGCCAAAAATAGCTCCTCATTAACCCTAGAACACCAATGTCGGTTGTTTTTTACACGAGCGAGTGTGGTCATGGGATTTTCATTGTGTTGCTGCTGTCTGAGTGGCTTGGGTTCTTGGGTAGCTTCATGCTGCTCACTGACGTCATAGAAGGTAGGGTAGTTTCCCTGCTCTCATCCCTGTTTTTTCAATAGGCACGTGTTCGGGTAATTTTCACCCGACGTTAGTGATAGAGGTTATATTTTTGTTGAAAATAATATAAGTTGTAAATTATGCAGGGAGACTGTGCCTTCACCGGACATGACACCGGACATGACTTTTTTTTCTATAATGACTCCCTCTTTTATGAGATGTTGTATCGGGGAATGTAAAAGAAGAGTACTTCAAATTGCCATGTATTGTTGTACATTAATATATTTTGATAAGTATTTTTTATCGGGTATATATCGGGTAAAATGTACCCGATGTTAGTGATGGTGTAACTAATTCTACGTTGGTGTTCTAGGGTTAAGGATCAAGCGGTAGGTGTGAGATCATAGGAGTCATGCAGTGCTGCCTATGTGAGTGATGGAGTGAGAGTGGATGTAAGACAGGGGTATCCAAATTTGTATCACGAGGGCCAAATACAGAAAAACAATACGAAAGGTCTGGGCCACTCAGCAGACTGTTGACAGTGCGCCTCAATCGCGTCGCTCAGGGCGGGCCATAGTCCATTGCATTATACAACATTACATTACATTTCATTTAGCTGACGCTTTTATCCAAAGCGACTTAAAATAAGTGCATTCAACCATGAGTGTACAAACCCAGAACAACAAGAATCAATAAAGTACAATTTCTTCAAAAATAAAGCTAAACTACAAAGCGCTATAAATAAGTTCCATTTTTTTTTAATGCGGCCCATTTAATAATGGATGGCGCGCCGCAGTTGGCCCGCGGGCCATAGTCTGGACACCCCTGAATGTAAGAGACTTGGTTGGCGGGTGTTCAGTGAGGCAGACAGCAGGCTGTGTTGACTGGAGAGCAGCCTCGGGATTGGGAGGGGGGGCGGTGGTGGCACAGTCCAGATTGCTTCACCGAGCTCTTCTGGAGAGGGACGGGCTTGGCTCGAGCAGGGGGGAGATGGTTTGGTGGAAGAAAAAAAAATTGTGAAATCTGTTGCCTCTCCATGACGTGCAAGTTCATTCATCACCACAGGCTGATGAACAGAGGCTTCAGTCGTTTGTCAAAACCCTCCTCATCCTCACATGTGTCGCCCGATGACGCAAGACGGAGAGAGGGACAGGTTACAGCATTACTTGTGTTTGTGAAATCTATTTTTTAGTGTCTCTAAATCAGCTGTGATTGTATCATTGATATATTTCCTCTTGAATAGTCAATCCAACAGAAGTTGTTCATGTGTTCTTCCTCCCGGAGAAATGGGCAGCGTGACCATGGAGAGATCCCGCCTGCTCATTCATACTCTCACTCTATAGCTGTGCAGCAGTCATGTATGTTAGGACTGACATATGGGTAATACATGTCACTACGGGACACTCCACAACTCGCTGGGTCGACTTCTTCGTTCTAGAGCAGTAAATGTTTACATCGCGTCCATGACAGCTGATGAGAATCCGACTCTTTGGTTAGTGATGCCGATCATGGCTGTCGATCCCTGCTCGTCTCATGTCTGCAACCTCCTTCTTTTCCTCATTTATGTAATTCCAACACTAGACACGTTGTTTGGGATTCACAATAATTCACAGTCTCGCGGCACAATTCACATAACATGGGGTTCCACGTGCGCCACTGCCTTGTTTATGTAAAGCGACGGACAGGGCTCCAGGCCAATGAGCGAGCGCCGCCGCGATTCCGTCAACTTCGCCATGGAGACCCTCAGCTCGCGGCCAATCGGCGGGCGCCGGGGCAGGAGCCCAAATTGAGGTCGCGAGGCGAGCCCTGTGATTGGCCGGCGGGGCAGAGCCGGAGGGAGGCGGGGCGGGTCCTGCGGCCACTGTGTCAGCGCGGCTCCCATCGAGGGACAGTTCATGTGAAACCGAGCGCTTCACCCGTCGAACCGCTTCACGCTTACCGGACACCGAGCTCCACCGGAGAGACGACCCGCACCTCCGCAGTTCAGGTGGGTGAGTTTTTTCTTCCAGCCGCTGGTTCGAGCGAAACAAGGCAACAAGTAGCATAGCTGAAGCCTGCGCATGCGCCAGCTGTCAGACGTGCTCTACTTTTTCTGCTTATATTTCTAATTAATGTCTCTTTCACCGGTTCTATCCCCACCTGTGGGAGGACACTGTCCCCGAGTGCTGCGGCTCCTCCGTAGGGAACATGTCGCCGGTTCGTGGCGGGTCTCCTCCGCCATGTCCTCCGCTGCCTCCTCCTCGTATACAGAACTGTGTCAGTGTACCGTGCGGTGGACTGCAGGTCAACCTGTGTGCGGTTTCAGGATAGCAGGTCAATGGCAGCACGATGGGGGGAGGGATTTCTGTTCCCATTAATACACAATTTTTGTGTTTAACTTAGTTAGTCACATTTTTGAGAAATGTCATTCAGCGGATATTAAGTGTCTGAATCGATTGATAGGTTTTATATGTAGCTCCGCGAAGTAAGTTGCGTCCTGTTCACACACACTCTCACACACACACACACACACACACACACACTCTCACCAACCTGTGGATTCTAGGTCGACGCATTAATCCATCTAGTGAAGCTGGAAAATGTAATCCAGCTTCACTAGATGAACTCTGGGAGACTTGATGCTGGTTTTGACCCCTTTATTTACCCCCCCCATTATGACAACATTACAAATAATAACATAGTGAGAGCTGTAGTGTAATGGCAACTCCTGACATGTGTGTCACTTTCATTCAAACACCTCACCTGTCGTTTGGCGGACGCTTTTATCCAAAGGGATTTATAAAAAGTACCTTCAACTTCTATGAGGGGCAGTTGAGAGGTTCAGACTGAGGATCGAACCTGCGACCCTGTGGATGGAGGAGCCACTCTACCCCTAGCCCCTCTCAATACACAAACACTGGTGTAGACTTCACATTGGGGAATCTTGTGTAATTTTAGTGTCAGATTTCATGACAGAATGCTCCTCTCATTTGCTGGTTCCAGTTGAAAACGTGTGGTTTTATGAAACAAGGCTGCCACTGCTCCATATCCATGTGACTGGAGCAGCAGCGGTTGTATAATACCTTTTTCATTATGTCAGTCTGCTGCTCTGTTTGTGCATCATTTTGGCTTGTGCTGATAGGGAACCTGAATGGAACAGCTCGTACTTTTAAGTCAATATGCTGGCTGCTTGCATAAGTTTTGAGGGCACAGCTCTTTCACTAAAATTATGCCAACACAAAAACAAACTTCTTCATTTTTCGACCTTGTTATATTTTGAGTGACAGCGTTTCCACTGTATTTACCTAGTTTTATAATATTTCCAAGCATTTATTGTTGGATGTCCAAGGCAATCCTCCGCTGCATATACTCCACACTGTTTCCTGTAAACTGACTGAGTAATAAGTATCTTTGCCATATATCTTTTTATTGTTAATAATAATGTGATTTGAGTGACATGTTCTCTATCATGAAGTTAGACATCACATTTTCGTTGTTTTATATGTTGTCCTATTTCTAAATGATGCATTATGTCTGATAAAATCAAATGATATAACATGCTCTTAAACGATAACGCCCCTTGGTTGGCTGACAACATGGTAACCTGTTGTTGGTCCTTATTGGCCCCTTGCCGCAGCCAATAGAAAGTCGACTTCGAGAACTTGGCTCCAGCTTCTGCTAAATTCCAGAATGGGTCATTTTCTAAGGTGGCAGCGGATGAGTTGGGTCTGGAAAGTCTGCTGGTCCTTTTTTGTGGCTCTTTAAAGCTCACAGAATCGTTGGTGAATGTACAAAAGGAGCTGCAACCTGATCTAATAGAAGAACAGTGAAATATTTTGGATTCGGCTCCCGTCCCCGTTGCCAGTGTTTCCAGTCCGAGCTGAAATGGATATAATTCCCCAGTTCA
The DNA here is from genome assembly GCA_038501795.1 of Pseudopleuronectes americanus. Taxonomy (NCBI): domain Eukaryota; kingdom Metazoa; phylum Chordata; class Actinopteri; order Pleuronectiformes; family Pleuronectidae; genus Pseudopleuronectes; species Pseudopleuronectes americanus. The sequence goes on from CM076719.1 coordinate 21,173,612, forward strand.
AAGTTGTAGGGCACTTTAGTTTTTTTCATAATTCAATGTCTCGGTATGTCCTAAATGTCACACTCGATCAAATAAAAATATGGCAGATGTCAAAAAAAGAAATCACAAACAAATTTGAATCTTTAATCTCTTATTTAAAGAATGTCTGCTTTCTCATTATGTTGCCTCCCTCATTTTCTGACATCAACACACAGTCATGAAAAGAATAATGTCTTTTCCTCATCGCCCCCTCCAGTAATTGGCTGACTGGAAAAGCTATTGAACATCACACTATGCACAAAGATAATAAAGAACACTCGGCTGTTGTGTGTGAGCTTTCCAGCAATTCTACCAACAGTTTTGTTGTAATTATCATTTAAAATCATCTTCAAAGAATTATGTGACGCTTAGGCCCAGAGGGGGGTCAACATGTACTCAGTGGACCGCCGCAGTTTAAGTAAAGTGGTGTAAACTATAGTGTAATAGGATGAACTACTTTTGTTTACTCTGGAACTACTCTGCTTTCCTCTTGTGTTTTTATCAGGCTCATTTATTGCACAGCTGTTACCAGTGAAATTCAGCCTAAGAGTTGTCAGGCTGTGTGTAAGGTGGCTCATGTAATTACTTATTACATTGAGCTGGTTCATGGTAAATGTGACATTTGTTGATATTCCTTCTTGATTCAAGGGCCCTGCACTGTGTGACAGAGGGATAGGTTTGTTTGATTGAGACTTAAGTGAAGACAAACAATGCAGCAACACATCTGTTTATCAGCTGCTTCTGTGGGACCTGCATCCTTGGCATGCATGATAATATTGTAATTTGTGATGCAGAGGCAGAGCTGTATTTTTGTTTCTATTAGTTCATTTGTGATGAGAGTGAGTGGCATTGGCTGCAGGGAGAAGAGAGACGGCTTGAATAGCACAAATGATTTCAAAGCATTTTGTCTGTTCAACGTTCATATGAGTCATGATTGAAAGTCAATGGTTTTGTTTGCTAGCTATTTCCACTTCCGCAGACGTTGTGAAAAGGAGAAATTGAACTGCATCAAACTGGTCCAGGGCTTGAATCCACACAGAAAGGGCAAACAGCTGCCTTTTTGACTGTGCAGTTACTGTGTGTATGTGTGTGCAACAACAAGAGCGCTTTATCTGTGCTGCTTCATGTCTGCCTAAAAAAAAAGGATGAGATCAAAGGCTGCACTGACTGAGTGTGGTCAAACTGCATACTTGATGATTTCATTTAATGCTCATTGATTGTGTCTAACTTTAGAACCAACTCTAAATCTTCCATTTACAGAAGTCCACTTTATTGTTAACAGGTTGTCAAAGTAATTTCCCCTGTGTCTGTTTTAATTTCCTCCTTCAGACTGCATCTAACCTTCAGAGGCATCAAGTCTATCTACATCCCAGTGCCACACTCTTCGTAGCATTTCCAGGTTGAAGGTGACCTGATCGCCATTCATTTGCCCAGTGCTCCATCCCATGTGTGAGGAGAGTGATCCAAAGCACTACCTGTACTCAACCCTGGACAGTCTAAAGCGGAACCGGGAAAGGGTCAGCTTTCACATGGAGGAAGAATCAGGCTCTCCCTGCGGCTCCATTAGCCAACTTCACCATATGGCCAACAGTTACAACGAGGGCTGTGGGCGGCGGGACGGGGTCCAGATGGAACCACAGCTGGGTTTGGCCTCCGAGGGGAGCGACAGCAGCCATGAGCACCCGGCCTCGGCAGGCTCCCCTCACGACGATAGGAAGCGGTCACGCCCAGCCTTACACGAAGATGTAGAGATGGGTGGCAGCGGCTCAAGTGGGAGCGGGACAGAATCCCACGGTAACGAATCGCACGGCAATGATTCCCATGGCAATGAATCTGTGGGCGGCTCTAGTGGCAATGGCAAGGATTCGGCCCTCCATGAGTCATCAGCAAGCAACAAGAGGTGAGGACACATCTTGTAGTAAGTGAAGTACTTACCCATCACAATGGGGGAGCGGACAATCTTCGTCACTGAAGTGTGGATCATTAAATGTAATTGAAGGCCCCATTTTTTCTAAGTTATTGTTTGTCTGAGTCACTGTTGTTATGCAGTAACAATGACTGTCAGAATGAGACGAGCAGCGTGAGTTTTTATTCCTCAGTACGAGACAGTCAACAAAAACACAATGACTCTTGGCCAAGTTTGATGGAAAGTGAATTGTAATCACATTCAAAAGTGATAACAAAGATATTTACTGATTTATCAACAGATACTCAAATAAAACCTTGTGTAGATGATGATAGAATGATTTCTAAACTAATTCTGTTTTTAATAAATTTAAATTTTCTGAGGGGTCACTCTGTACACCTTCTTAAATAACATGACCTGTTGTTTCTGGTTCCAGCTCAAACTCTCACAGCCCGTCTCCGCCTAGCAGCTCCAACGCCTTCAGTCTGTTGAGCTCCGAGCAGGACAACCCGTCAACCAGCGGCTGCAGGTTTGTACACCTCTCACATTCCCCCGACCCCAGTGTACACGCGCAATTAGCATACCCCTCCTCCTCATCACACTCCAGAGTGTGAAAGTGTTGATGCGACCTTGTCATTTTGATACACGTGTATCTGTCTCATGTACGCCCTGCAGCAGCGAACAGTCAGCCAAGGCTAAGACTCAGAAGGAGCTTTTCAAGACCCTCAAGGCGCTAAAGATGCACTTGCAAACGGAGAATAGGAGCAAGGGCAAGTCCAGCACCATCAACACGCTCAAGTATGCGCTCCGGTGTGTCAAACAGGTGAAAGGTAAGAGATGCCTCTCTTTTAATGCACATGATCACACACTTAGTCACATCATCAGTGTTGGGGATTGATGGACAAATGCACTATTATGATATTTTTCTCTAGTTTAATAAATATTTTGATTGATTCTGACCAATCAGGGTCATCCATTCAGAATCATATTCCCCGATATCTGAATAAGGATTTAGCATTAAAGTCTTGTACAATATTGAGATGCAAGCATCTTATTCGCCACAGACAATGTGAATTGATGTTTGCATTGATCCATGTCTACTTTTGTTTTGCAGCCAATGAGGAATACTACCAGATGCTGATGATCAACGACAGCCAGCCATCAGGGTTTGATGTATCATCCTACACCATTGAGGAAATCAACCGCATCACATCTGAATACACCATGAAAAACAACGTAAGTAGCTCTAATCTCCAGTTCAGGGCAATGAGAAAATTGGCTTATTATATAAATTAATTATTTACTTGATCCAGACAGAAAAGTTATCTGGGTCTTCTTGAAATGACACTTAACAGATTTTTTCCGACTTTTCCCCGTGTAGGATATATTTGCAGTTGCCGTCTCACTCATCACGGGAAAGATTGTTTACATCTCAGACCAGGCGGCATCCATTTTGAACTGCAAACTGGAACGGTTCAACAATGCCAAGTTTGTGGAGTTCCTAACGCCACAGGACGTCAGCGTGTTCTACAGCTTCACCACGCCCTATCGGCTGCCCTCGTGGAGTATGTGCACTGGAACAGGTACCAGACTTAAAACTAAAAATCGTATAACTTAACCTAAATTCTTTCACAGACTTAAAAAAACATATCTCACTCTAGTAAAGGGACAATCTGGAGCAACACAGTACCGCACGTTATGAATGTAGCTATTCGATTTCCATCTTCCTCGAGAGACACGTGTAACACCCACACCACCTCATTATACACAGGTGTTATTTTTCCTCACGTAACCCCCCCCCCTCGATCATGCACAAACATGCTCATACACGCATAACACATATTACATTAACATGCCTAATCACATAATATCGACCTCACGCCTTCTCAAACACCTGCCACATATATGGTAAGGGCTTTATTTGGTGCATGTGCGTAAATCAAATGCAAACCAGCCCATAAACTGTGAGATAACTCAGACTACTGAGAAGCTTCATTTTAGAAGTCATACTGAGACTGTTGTTCAGCTCTCTGCTAAATATCTTGACTGTGAAAAGCAACATAGAAAACTGCCAGTAAACTGAACATGCTGATATCTTCCCACCAAACCAATTGACTAGTAGTGAATAAGTGTACTATATTCAAGCTGTAATATTCACATATTTACAGCCTAGTAAGTGAATTTTTATTAAAAAAAATTCCTGTTTTAAGCTGGACATGACATCAGTCACTCTTCCTTTTAATGCCCTTTTAATCCACTAGACTCAACTACTTGTGCTATAGTTGATTGTGTCATCTCACTTTACCAGCAGGTGTCTAAGTGATAACTCAGCAGCTTCCTGTTTAAATTGAAAGTTATTTATAGTGCTTTCTCCCTAGTGGTCTTCAAGCTTGAGTGGCATAACTGAGTTCGTCCATGCATTGGGTGATGCACTCATCCCACTTTCTCCCCTGTCACTTATCTAGAGTCGTCTCCCACGGAGTGCATGCAGGAGAAGTCCTTCTTCTGCCGCATCAGGTCAGTAACAGCAGCTTCTCTGATCCATAGTTTCCTCTGAGTCGTAGCAGGAGGTCAGTGAGCAGGCAGGAAGTCAGCAGCTCTGAGCTTTGAACTGGAGCTAAAATGTAAAAATAAACAGCTTGACTGCATTACTTTTCTGCAGGATCGATTGTCATATACTTGATCTATGAATATGAAAATATATTTTAATAAGAGTTAAAGAGCGACTAAAACTAGAATTTATTTATGAACGATTTAATACCCCTACCTTTAATAATGTTATTCTTATTTTATTCTCTATCCGCTCTTTGAAGCAACAACGTTAAATTGTCAGTTTTTAGGCAGACTGGTATAAATATTTGGACCAATGGGGAATTGTTTTATAATGCTGGGGGTGTTATGTGTTTCAGTGGAGGTAAGGAGCGTGAAGGGGATCTTCAGTATTATCCATTCCGTATGACTCCCTACCTCATGAAAGTCCAGGACGCTGAGCTGGCTGAGGAACAGTTCTGCTGCCTCCTGCTGGCTAAAAGGGTGCACTCCGGATATAAAGGCGAGTCCCACAACCACAAACACATGCTGTCATACACATATTGATTAGACATTTTGACATGCACTAATAATTATGTCTCATGTAATACATGTTACTAAAATGTGTAAATGTTTAAAATGAGCTACTTTGATTATATTAATGGGTTGATGTTGCACTTTTCTATTCAATTTGACCTACTGTGGTAATGAGTTCAATATACGGACCGATGTTAGTGAAACTAATCTTGATTGACATGCCATTAAAAGTTCAGTCAATACAAAAAACTCCTAGCAACAAGTTACAATAATTATTTATTATTGTGGGCAGGGTGACGACAAAAATACACATGATTAAATCAAGCATGCCGTTTGTGATCCCCAATCCCAATCCAGCCTCTCTCTCTCTGCATGAAAACACAGAGTAATGCAGTTTAGGCAGAAATAATTTCAGTAGAAAATGTGTGAATGAATAATAATAACTCTCTCTCTCTCTCTTTCTCTCCACAGCTCCCAGAATCCCCCCTGACAAGCGCATCTTCACCACCACACACACACCTAACTGTGTGTTCCAGGATGTGGATGAGAGGTCAGTGGGTTGAACGTGCTATCATTCCTAAAGAAGTACTGTCCTGCTATACTGTCATGTCTTGTGTGCACCTAAGGCCAGTTTCCTACTTTGTCAGAAAGAGTAATTATGGTTGTTTCCCCCTCAGGGCTGTTCCTCTGTTGGGTTACCTCCCTCAGGACCTGATCGGGACCTCTTTGCTGCTCAATCTGCACCCAAGTGATCGACCCTTGATGCTGGCTGTTCACCGCAAGAGTAAGAACCCCTTTCATTCACTTGATCTACTCATTAGAGTCTTTTTGCTAAAGTTCAGTTCAATAGAAAAATGTAAGTGATTGAAGTAAAAATGTAAGTAATTTAAGTAAAAAATCGCTTGGTTTATGATGCTCAGCACTCTGATCCTCACACACACGTTCCCGTTGCAGTTCTTCAGTGTGCTGGTCAGCCCTTCGACCACTCCTCCATCCGCTTCTGTGCACGCAATGGCGAGTACATCACCTTAGACACCAGCTGGTCCAGCTTTGTCAACCCCTGGAGCCGCAAAGTCTCCTTCGTCATTGGCAGGCACAAAGTCCGGATGTGAGTGTGCACAATGTGATGTTGTTACAGGTTACTGGCATCCGTTGTGATGTGTTGGAATATATTTCAGTTTCAACAAACCAGATGACATAGTTGCTGGTTTTTTTTAGGGGTCCTGTGAACGAAGACGTTTTTGCAGTGCCTCATTTCCACGGAGGGAAAATCATGGACTCGGACATCCAGGAAATTGGTGAACAGATCCACAGGCTGCTGCTCCAGGTACATATCCACACACAGAGACACGCACCAAATCACACTAAATCCCCGACTGAAATACATGTTAGCATTCAAGCTCTGTTCTTTTCTGTAACAATCTTTTCTCTCCTCAGCCGGTCCTCAATACAGGCTCCAGTGGTTATGGTAGCCACGGCAGCAACGCTTCTCATGAGCAACTTGTGAGCATCAGCTCGTCCAGCGAGAGCAACGGGAACATGACCCAGGGGATCGCAGCGGAGGAGACGGGCAAGGCCAAGCCGCCCAGGACATTCAAGGAGATTTGTAAAGGGGTCCACATGCAGAAGAACCATGATTCCCAGGTCTGCTTGCACTCCCCCTCATCACTGCCAAGCAAACATGAGCAGAAGAAGACTACTGATGGTTAGTTCATATAACCACACTTTTTCCATGTTGTGCTTGCTTTGACTCAAAGCTGATAATTCAGTCAAAATGTATAAATCTCAAAAAACTTGAACATCAGAACTGTTTTCAAAAGATTATTTCCCATGTTGTTATTTCATCGTTTAAACTAATGTAACTGATTTATTTCAGAATATTTCAGTTCAGTGCATTAGTGTCTAAAACAAATCACTGATCAGATTCAGAAATCAAATAAGATGAAAAGTGAATTAAGAATCAATGTTGACATTTTCTCGTCCCTCTCTGCATCTCTCTTTATCTCCCTCTTTCACTCCAGCAACTGCAGCAGCTCAGAAGAGTCCACCAGTGCGTGTGAAGGACTCTGCGTCCCAACTGCAGGTCAGAGACAGTACTGCAGCCACCACAGAGGACTTCACCTGCAAGGACCAGAGCGTTTGCTCCTACCAGCAGATCAGCTGCCTCGACAGTGTCATCAGGTACAGACCTGCTTGTGATACATCACAAATGTTGGTTAGGAGATCACGTGTGTGTGTGTGTTAACTCCCATGTGTGTCTCCCTCAGATACCTGGAGAGTTGTAACATCCCCATCACTGTGAAGAGGAAGTACGAGTTCTCCTTGAACACCACCTCCTCCAACTCAGAGGATGGCAAGAAGGGCTCAGAGGACGCCATGCAAATGGCTCAGGATACAAACAGAGGTATGTGGATGTCACTAAGATCCAACTTCTCAGTACCCATGACTTGTGCATATTCATTGCTGAGTGCTTTAACTTGTGTGCACCTTATGTAGTGATAGGAGTTTTACATTAATATCTTTGGTTTGGGTTTAACAGATGATCTCTGTTTTTATCCATCCAGATCCTTTGCTGATGGACACCCAGCCAGGCCTGTCAAACATGAAAGCACCTAAAAAGCCTCAATCTGGGGCTGCTGCAGTGGTAGGAGGCCCCCTGGCCCCCCTCACTCTGCCCAGCAAGGCTGAGAGTGTGGTGTCCATCACCTCGCAGTGCAGCTACAGCAGCACCATTGTTCATGTGGGAGACAAGAAGCCGCAGCCAGAGTCTGGTGAGCTTCTACATCCTATCCAGTTTAGAAAGTCATGTAGAACACAAACCTGAAATCGTGTTCAATCCAATAGTTTCAATAATAAGCTCTCTTCAACAGATGATAATGGCTCTAATTCTTTCTACAGAGATAATCGAGGATGTGGTGGAGAGCCCAGCGCCTCCAGCTCTGCCCGTCAGCATGGTGTCTCCGCTAAGCCAGGAAAAAGATACCTACAAGAAGCAGGGACTTACCAAGCAGGTGCTGGCAGCACACACACAGAAAGAAGAGCAGACCTTCCTGAACCGCTGCAGAGAGCTCTGCAACGTCAGGAGCTTCCAGAAGGACTGTTCCAAATATTTGCACATGCAAAGAGGCCAAGCCAACGCTGAAGGTATGCAAGGTTTCATTTAACTGTAATGGATTTTGCTCAAAAATTTATTAAAGTCCAGGGACAGCATTTGCACAAGAGTGTTTGTAAATTGCCAAAAAACCTCCCATTACTATCATATTATATAATAAGTTTAAATTTGTATTTTATTTTATATAATAGTTCTATCAACAGTATATATTTATAAATTCACTGATTCTAAAAGTAAATGTGCTGCACTACATATTAATTAGTGGAAAGTTCCCAGGTTAACCTTTGACACTGGTCTCCAGTTCATACACAACCGTCTGACTTCTCCATATGTCACAACAGAATCCTCTGGACTTCGAGGGGCTATCAAACATGGCACCACCAGACCTGAGACCAACGCTAAGAAGGGCAACCGCAGCAGGAAGTCAAAGAAACCACGAATGAAGCATCCTGATTCGTCAGATAGCGCCACATCTAACCGCAAACCCAGGCCCCCTCTCCAGGGACTCAACCAGACCTCGTGGTCGCTGTCGGAAGCCTCTCAGTCAGCTTTCAGCGTCTCCTACCCTGCCATGGTGCCTGCATACCCGCTCTACTCCCCAGCACCCGCTGCCCCTGCTCAGCCCCCTCATCTTGACCCCTCACTTTCCACAGGCTTTGGAGAGAGGCAGAGCACTCAAGCCCCGCCCACAGCCACTCCGTTCCCCACGCCTATTGTTACACCAGTGGTGGCTCTGGTTCTGCCAAATTACCTCTTTCCGCAAATAGGACCAATGGGACCCATGGGACCAATTGGACCAATAGGACCAATTGGACCAATAGGACCAATGGGAACAATAGGGCAGCTAGGCGCTGGTCCCAGTCCAGCGTTTTTTCTTGAGCAGTCCCAAACGCAACATGCCTATACTACCCAGCAGCCCTTTCACCCCCCGCAGACAGCATACACCATGCAAACACAACCCCCCTTCGCTAACCCTCAACCGTTTCCTGTGCACACTGCCTTCACCCCCCAGCAACCGTTTCAAGCGGCTCAGAGCGCCTACACTACCCAGCCGTCTTTTCATGCCCCTCAGACGTCCTACCCTGCACAGCTGCCCTTTGCTGCCCAGCCTTCTTTCCCGGTGCAGACTCAGTTTGTCACTCAAACCCCTTATCCAGCGCAGCCTTTCTCCTACAGCCTATGTCCAGAGCCCCCGAAAGTCCCAGCCATGGAGTCTCGAGAAGTGGCGGCATCACGCTCCTCCACCCCTGTCTCTGGGAACCGGGAGCCAGCAGCTTCACCACCGCTGTTTAATTCACGGTGTAGTTCACCTCTGCAACTCAATCTGCTGAGCATGGAGGAGGGGCAGCGGTCAATGGAACGCCAGGACAGCACATTGGCCTCTGCTGGATGCCAGGGCAGCAGCACAGCAGCAGCATCAGGAGCCGGGGCAGTAGGGGAGAAGAACGGCTGCACGGCCAAGACTGAAAACCATCAACAGGTGAGAGACACAACTAACCAAATGAAACTTTGATTTAACATCAAAACTTGGAGAGGCTCCAGTCCCTCATACACACAGCGACATTTCCTGTTAAAGCTTGTCATGGCTCTTATCTTATGGTTTTCGTCCTTGTGTCTCAGGTGGAGTCTCCAGGAGATGAGGCTCGCAGTGAGGGTAACTCCTCATCCTGCGACCTGCTGGACATCCTGCTGCAGGACGGGGAAGACTCTCACTCCGCCACGTCTGAATCCATGGGGTCAGGATCAGGATCGCGATCGGGCTCTGGGTCGGGCTCTGGATCAGGATCGGGGTTGGGCTGCAACGGCTGTGGTACCTCAGCGAGCGGAGCCTCTGGCAGCAGAACAGGTCAGCAGACATTAGAGGACATATGCTTGATTTTTTATTTCTGCATTGTCATGATATTACTAGTTTCTGTTTGGTAGTTACTTCAGCAATGACAATAAAAACATGTTTTTAAATCAGTTTTGACCCTTTTCCTGCCCCTTTTAAACTGTGTACAGGGAGCAGCCACACCAGCAAATACTTTGGCAGCGTTGACTCCCTAGAAAACGACCCCAAGACGAAGGCCAAACACAAGGCTAGGAGCAAAGAAGGCTCTGAAGTGTGCCAGTCGCAGACAAAAGTCTCTACGCAAGGGGAAGGAGAGCATTTAATCAAATACGTTCTCCAGGAGCCCCTCTGGCTGCTTATGGCTAATGCTGACGACAAGGTCATGATGTCATATCAGATGCCATCGAGGTGAGTCCTGACTGGAGTTCACTTTTATTTTTGCATCCATCTAATAATTCCACCTGTTTGTGGCTTCCATATCTCCAGAAGTGTTCATCTTATCAACTTCAGAATAACAACTGCAACCAGCATTACCACTGGCCAAGCAAACAGACAGGTTTAGGCATGTGATGAACACATATTGAATGTGTCTAAATGGAAGTGTATGTGTTTTTCTAATGAACAGGGACATTCAGAAGGTTCTACGGGAAGACAAGGAGAGACTGAGGCAGATGCAGAAGAGCCAGCCCCATTTCTCCTCCGACCAGCGACGAGAGCTGCTGGAGGAACACCCGTGGATGAGGAGGGGTGGTCTGCCTGCTGCTGTCAATATTAAGGTGAGAGTCACACACATATTAACTCAATCACACTGCATTAATACTGCAAACAGGGAAAGACCTTGAATAAAATGGTTTCCCCTTCGGACAGAGCAATACTGGTTGTTTACCTGTAGCTGCTTCTGAGGATATTTCCCAGTTCGTATGACTAGTTATTGAATAGACTCAGATGTTGAGATGTAGGTTGTTTTTAAAGGTTTTGTGTGTAGAATCTAGTGACGTCTAGTGGTGAAGTTGCATGTTGCAGCTGAATACCCCTCACCTCAACCCTCCTTCCAAACATTGGAGAGAACCTGCGGTAACCTTCACTTGTCATAAAAACTCAATAGGTTCTTAGTTTGACCAGTCTGGGCTACTGTAAAAACACATGGCGACCTCCATAGAGAGGACCCACTTCTGATCCTAATACAAAGTATTTCAATAAAGAGAGCTCATTCTAGGGTAAAGAAATAAACAATTTAATGATTGAGTCCACAGCAACTGTTCCTAACAAGGGCCAAAAGGTCACAGTCTACAGACAGGAATGTTTTCAGTGTTCAAAACAGGAGAAGCTCTGAGAGACTTTTTCTTTTTAATAGATAAAGATATTAATTATTGGTTTTGTTTATGTGTTTAGGAGTGTGTGTACTGTGAGGACACAGTAAGGACGCCCATTGAGGAGGACATGCAGGACATGGACATGGAAGAGCTGAGCGAGCAGCTGAGCCGAGGGGGGCAGAACAAACAGAACCAGTCAAAGGATTCTCAACCTCGACCAGACTCCGGCTCCTGAACAGACGTTTACCCTCACGTCGCCAGCAGGGGGACACAAAAAGACTTGAATAGCCCAGGACTCTCATGATGCACAAACGCACACACATCGTGAGACGTGCCTCTCCTCACAGAAACATTCGGAGAAGCAAACAAGCAGAGCTTAAGAGGATATGCTTTGTTGTGTGTATGTGTGTGTACTTTACATAGGGTTGCTATTGGGGTGCAGTTTTTTGTACACCCACACAGGGGGCAGTAGTGCTTTATAGCACTTTGTGCAGCTCACACACCAACACTCTGAAATGGTCCAGGGTGTGTGGCTGGTGACCTTTTAACCTCTCTGTCAGAGGCTCAACAAAATGAAGAGTTATTATCCAAAAAAAATTTTAGGTTGATAGACAGTGAACCTATTTTAAATACAAATATCCTAAATTAGAAATATTTATGAATTAGAAATGTTGTTCTGACAAAATAGTTGTCATTAAACAACAACTTCAAGGTGTTCCCACCGTGCCTGCTGTTTTCCCATCAGGAAGTAGTACAATGGCTGTGGTGATCATTGGATGATGGAATATCCAGGCACTCAGCGATGCTTGCACTTGACTCAGCAGCAGTTTACAACGAGTGTAAACTCAACGATGACAATCTGACAACTAGTGCAAATCTGATCTTAGATCAAACCTTATTTATTTTTTACTAGATGATGTATGAAGTAGTTATTTTTATGCTCAAGCCAAATCCACTCAGCTGAAAGATGGTACTCAGGAGCAACGTTTACATGTGTTTAAGAATGAACACAATAGGATATTGTGTAGAATGAACAATAGGATTTAAAGTCACTTCAGTCTGTAAGTAAAAACTGGAGCTCACATGACAGAAAAACCTCAATGTGTTGTGGACCACTGCAGACCTTAAAACAGCACGAAGAGGTGTCATTTAAGTCATAATGTCGATGATGCACAACAGGACAGACAGGATGTAGAGACTTAAGGCTGCCAATCAAGTTCAAAGCTCAAGAAATGTTAATTTTTTCTAAGATCTAAGATCCATGTTCTTTTCACCTCCACTTTGTATCTAAGTGATACAGCCTGTTTCCTTTTTATAGATAGAAATATATAAATATAATATATATACATACTTAAATAATGTAAATAAATATTTGTGTTCTGTCCGTATGGTAGAGTTCTACTACAAAATGTCATTTTTGAACAAATCATTAGCATTTTAGGGATTTATTCATTATGCAAAGTTACGTTGCCTCTAACTGCACCCTTTTTAGATTTAGGGGTGCATTTAGGTTTTTGTGGATTGGACCTTCTTTTTTCTACTATACTGGCATAGTTCAAGGGCCGCCATGAGGACTCCCAGTCATAAGTCTCTGCAGGTGCCATAGTACAGCTTCTTGAATGCTCTTGACAATTGTTTTGTGCTGGGACACAGCTTCATGGTTTTTAGCACACTAGGGGGACCATTTTGGAGTCAGTGAGCTTCTGTAGAAACCAGGCTTACACACGACACAGGGGCCGGTCGCTCGCCATCCAACAGTTACTAGTGAAGAAACTGTGGTCCACGTTGACTCTGTGTAGTCAATGTGAACAGTGTGAGAACTGGGAACAACTGGTGCTAAGGGAGAGACACAGTCAGGGCAAGGCCTTTGAATGTAAAACAGACTGGACCCAAGATTATCTCATTGGGTTAGTTTGTTTCTTCTTTTTTCTTTTTTTTTGAATGATTTCCTGTTCACTTTCAGAACTTTTTTTTGTATTGCTCAATTTTTTTTAATCTTGTCTTGTGTTTTATTTGATTGGTCTTATGAAGGACAGAGGGTACGTCACTGGGGATGAACCCAACCTCTCACAAATCCCAGGTCATGTTACTGTAAGCAGAAAATTGGTATGTTGGCAAAGCACAACAGAGTGGTCGGGTAATTGTGTGATTCCTGTGAGCGACAAGAGTGTCTCCTCCTGTTCCTATGGATGAGTGCAAAGAGAAAACACTCACCTTTGTCTGAACCAGTGAGAATGCAAGAATGTAAAATAACTCAGGTCTGAGCTGAAGTGTGGGAATGAGATGTGAACGCAGGGATAGAAGCTGCACGTGTTTTTTTAGCCTTACTTTTCTCTCAAGGCCTCACAATGAGGGAAATATACACACTGGTGGGCTGTTGGAAGCACCCTGATCTGTAAATACAAACAGCTGTGGCACAAGATGTTGTGTATGGTCTTATAAATTGGTTTCATTGCCGCTGTATGAATATGTGGTTTATTAAACTAGCACAGTTCTGTGCCTTTTTTTGTAGTTAAAATGTGTTGTTTGACACGTGGAAACAATGTTGTAATAAAAACTACAGAAATATGTATAACCAGTGTGAATCATCTGTCATGACCCCAACTGACTCTGAACTGAAGCCTTTAGAGTCCACATGGACCCTCATCAAGTTAATTATTGCTTCATTCATTATTTTCTTTCTTTCTGAAGAAACTGAAGCAGACCAAACTTTCTGCTTGTTAAAGCAACGTAAGTCAAGTTTATTTATAGGACATCGATTTATTTATCGATTCACAAAGTTCACCTCAGGGCCATATGAAGTTAAAATCAGAGATGTACAAGCTCATATAAAATGTTCAAACAGGAAATCAGTACAGTGTGCACAAAGTAAAGTGAATAAAAATGGATTCACAAAAGTTACTCAAAGACCTGTTTAAAAGATGTGTCTTCAATTGATTTTTAAATGAGGTAAACTCTTATTTGATATAATTTAGCAAATTCTGCATATTATTGTATAACATATACCAATTCTATATATTTGCATATTATATGTATGCCTGTTATTGTCTCAAACACACACATAGATGTATGTGATCAATATTTTTCTATCCTCCATCTGAGTGGAGCCAAACATTTACAGGCCATTGAGCTCTTTCCATAGTAAAACCCACAGGATATTTTATGGTGAATACAAGCTGCACTCAGCAGAGCCTGTGTGTGTAGTCCAGCCTTTGTGTTGTTTGTTGTCTGTAGATGAAATGACTCATCTGGGTTATTTTCTCTTCAACTTGCTGGCCTTGCTCTCTGCTGTAGTAAACTGCCATTTATGTATAAAAGTGGTGGTCTCACTTCAAATTACAGACCTTTTCTTACAAAGAAAATAATGAGCCTGTCGTTTCGATCAATGGGAGTCCACTGCTTGTTTAGTTGTGACAGAGTGAGAATTGAAATGAAGGTGTGCTGGTTGGGATACGGTGCAGTGAGTGGTGTGTGTGCACGGAGCCTCTGAGAGCTGCTGCCACAGAGTGATTGTTCCCTCACAGTCAAAGACAGTTGAGAAGCACCAGAGGATGGCAGGGCTCTCCCGGGGGATCTGTTTCAGCGCCATATGCTCGCCTCCGCCGTTGAGTCTCCCTCACGCCAACTGTTGTATTTCTCCGACCTCTAACCTCAGAAATCATATGCATGGTCACAAACTCACAGCTGATACATTTGGGCACAAAAGTCCTCCCTCATTTGTGTGTTTAACAGCCCCACCCCCACCCCAACCACTAACACCAGCACCACCTTTAACTAAAATAGAGCTCAGCCTATCATCTGTCGTTTTCAGTTAAGAGATTCACCCTTTGATTAGGGGAAGTATTCCCACAGTCATTAACTCTTTATTTATATTATATCATATTATTTATTTATATAATCTACCAAAAACATGCATTTCACATATAAATGTCTGAGAGTTTTAGAATTATTTCCAATGATACGCAATATTTGACAATATTTTCAGATTTTATTTTATTTTGCAGGAATTGATATCTTCACTTGTGTTAGTTTGGTCCAACAGAATGGAGTGGGACTGTAATTGAATTTAGCCAAAGGTATTTCAAAAAACAGCATCCTCCCATATTCCTCAACATCCACTCTGAGGTAGAAGAGACGCAGCACTCAGTGAATGGTGTTTGTAGATCATACTGGGTCACATCTGATTGGAGGAAAACTGCTCCGAACTCACTTTGTTTTTAAGTTTGTGTGTTTGTAACAAGATCAAACAAAAACTACTGGACAGATTATCACAACATTTGGTGGAGGGATGCTGAAAGAGTCTGGAGAGAACCTAATATATTTTGATGTGGCTCCAGACCAGGGGGCAGATAAGGAATTTTCTTTTTCACAATCAACCTGACAGAGATTTAATTAATACTTTACACAATTGTTCCTGCTCTCTCTCTTTTCTCTCCCCTCTTTTCCACCCACCTCTCCTCTCTCCTTCGTTTCTCCCCTCTCACCCGAACCAGTCGAGGCAGATGTCCACCCACACTGAGTCTGGCTCTGGAAGGAACTGTTGGGTTTCTTTACGATATTGTCAGACTGTGACCTAAAGTGCCTTGATGATAATGTATGTTGTTATTTGAAGCTAAACAAATCAACTTGAATTTGAATTAATATTAATATAATAGAAGCCGTGATGCATATAGGATCAGTTTAGCATTTTACTCTTTGTTTAAAGTGAAACGTTGATTGCCATTATTCTCTGAAGGCTGTGTATGAGAGAGAAAGAGAGAGAGAGAGAGAGAGAGAGAGAGAGAGAGAGAGAGAGAGAGAGAGAGAGAGAGAGAGAGAGAGAGAGAGAGAGAGAGTGTGTGTGTTGTGTGCGTGTGTGCGTATGGTGGTGTGTGGTGTGTGTGTGTGTGTGTATTTTTCTCTTTGAAGAACCTGACCCTGCTTGGATCCTCTTTTTAGTGTCTTTTCAACTCGGCGGCCTTTTGACGCTCCTCTGTCAAATGTCTGTCAAGGCTTTGATCACCGTGTCTCGTCCGTCCGCTCCCATTTCAATGCGTTTCCTCCGACGTTCACACCCGAGTCCTCCACCTCCAACCCCCTGGACCTCCCCGCGTTTAGGACACCCGAATCACCTGGTATTTCCAGATATTAGACGTGGCCTTTTCATGGATAATGAAAAAGAAGAGATACGTGCGTGTTTCCCGGGTGGAACACGCTCAGACCTTCGTGATTTGAGTTTGTAGTCGACATGAGGGGTCGCGTCGCCCCCGCCGCCGCTGCCTCTCTGTGGGGTGACGGCTGGCCCTCGCAGTCCAGACAGGATCTAACAGACCTTTGTTAAGAGGCCTGGTGTGAGAGGGACAGCTCTCCAGAGGTGTGACCCTTTCATGTGCGCAGTGCGCTTTTACGCACGGTGCGTCCTCGCGGTGTGAGGGCCCCGCAGCTCCAAGAAGAAGCAAGCACAGTGCGAGGACATGGTTTTGATTTGCTGTGTGTCTATGGATTTTAATGTTGAGCAAGTCAGAAATGAGAGTTTACTATGTGACACCAAAGTGTCCTGGGACTGTGAGACCAAATGGAACACAACCATATACTAGAATATGACAAATTGCAGTTTCTTTTCTTCATAATATTGAGTTGTGAGAGAAAAGGTGTAAGATATATTTATAACATAGACTATACAGGTTTTAGCCTAAAGAAATATACATCAGTGATAAACAAACATTCTCTGACAAGATTTTATTCCACATTTCTTCCTGAATTGAACTTTTACCCACTCTTCTCCTGAAGACATTTGATCCATTCATCGACTCATATCGCACACAAATCATTTCAGTTACATTATTTTATTCTGAAAACTCAAGACAATATACAGGCTACAGCTGTTCTAAACATCATTACAACATAAAGTGGTCATTCTGTAGGAGGCTACACTGGTCCAGTAAACTACAGGTGGGAAATACAATAGAAATATTTTATATTAATTAATTAATCAGAGGCAATCTTCTAAAAGAGCTTCACTCCTCATACAAAATCCTATGTACACAGAGTTATTGACAAAAAAAAAGTGTGAACATCCGGAATTGTTCGTTTTCTGTCCTTTGTTGGGTTATAAGTGTGTTGATGGGGTGTCATCAGGTGTAGGGGTGGGGGGGGGGAATCACACCATAGGACTCAAAGCTGGGTGTCACTTCCTTTGAGAGGAAGGGCCCCTCCGATGAGAGAAAGGAAGACTCCACCTTCTAACACTCCGGTTTACACGTTCTTCTGTGATATCCGAGACACTGCTGTCTACTTCTACTTTTACACTTTTACACTTCACTAAGTGGTTTCCTACATTTCCCAGGGTTCAGCCCGACATCTCGCTGCAATTAAAATAAAATAAAAAGCCACAGTCCAGGTTGCTCCTTAAATGCAGAGCGATCCACGGATTTATTCCATTTTGGATGAACCTAGGCGGTCGTCACAACTGTAAGGTCTCCTATGGAACGGAATTGATTATTGAATATCCATGCATGTGACCAGCTACCTGCAGGGGGCGAGGAGTTCATAGATGCAGGGTATGCCACCCAAAAAGTTTGTATGAGGTGGAAATTTCCCTTATTTCAGCAGGTGGGTCCAGTGTCATAGCGTTAACAGACACCCCTCATCCCCTGCTGCAACATGTCTCCCCTCCTGTCCTCTACCAGGGTCTCCACATAGACTGAGGGTATATCATGGCGGGCATGCCCAGGACCTCCCTGCTCTCCATGCTCTCCGTGGAGCTCTGGTTGTGCTCGCTGTCGGTGTCGTCCAGGTCGGAGCACAGGTCCTCGCCTGACGTGGTGGACGGGGCCGGGGAGTGGGCTGAGGACGAGCAGGTGGAGAGACTCCGTCCTCCGGGCGAGGCCATACTTGAGCAGAACGTCTCGTCGCCACCGTGCCAATTGCTGCCGTTGCTCCCGGGGGTTTCTGTGATCAGATCCGCCAGCACGTCCTGGAGGTGGTCCTCGTTCAGGGGCATGCACTCCAGGAGGTGGTTGAGAAGCTCCGCCGCCACCGTGGCATCTATCCCGGGACAGCTGGACACAAACATGTGGACCTCGTGCATGCACTGGATGTAGCCGGCTGCAAACCTCTCACTGGCATCGTGGTTCAGCGTGTCTGTTTCTGTGGGAGGAGAGAGACAGTTGGGAAATGAATAAACATGATAGGACCCGCACAGCTCGTGGTTATGGTACAAATCTGAAGGTATTGCCTATCACAGAGGTACTTCCATTTCGTGCAAGTGTTCAGAGGGAAACATTACACTTTATAACGCCACCACATTCATCTGAGTTTGCGTTTCCATCTACTTCTTACAGATTTTCATACAAAACACACCATCAACTGGTAAAATAGGATGAATTGAAAATATAAATACTACAGCGATGATATGTTACTAAGTCAGCATAAACAATAGTCCACAAATATGACACTTCTTCTGAAGAGGCAATCTGCTTTAGTTTTCACTAAAATACATTTTCTTTTACTTTTACTTGTGAAATACTTTAAACTCTTTAAAGCCGGGTAATGTAGCATTATAATATCTACATATATCATAACATGAGACTGGATATCATCTTTTGAAACCTCAAATTGTCTATGAAAGCATTTTAAACAGTTAAATAATGTAGTTACTAGGTTTAAAATAAGGGATTATCCATCGAAATAATGAGCAGAATTTGTTACATCAAATGCTATATGTCCCTGATCACACACGACAGATCACTGAGGTTTCAGGTTATAGAGGATGTACACTCTAGTTCTTAGTGGTCTGAATAAGAGTTAGTCTTGGTAATTCTCCAGCATCATGCAGATAAACTTGTTTAAGATTTACTGACTGCGTGCCCATCTGATCTTAATTGATAACTAGCATCAGTGTATAAAGGGGCAAATAGGTCCAGACCTTGGCTTTGGTTCTTCAAGATGTCCTCCACCTTCTTCACCGTCATCTCCAGCACCTCTGCGTTCTCCATTTTAGAGTGAAGCTGTGGCAAAGACGAGCAGAGAAGCTTTAGAAACAGAATCTAGCGGCTCTACCTCCACACATGCACATGTGATGCAGCCTGCAGCCGGCGCAGTGTGCGCTCCGCACTCACGTCTGTGTCCGCCAGCAAAGTCCGCAGCTCCTGCAAACTCTCGTTGATGCGAGCTCGCCTCTTCCTCTCCACCAGAGGCTTCCTGACCTGCAGGAACACAACAGATCGCGTTTTAGTAAGAGGACACCACATTTCAATGACAGGATCCCGGCACCGGGGCCGATCTGTACGTGGAAGGTGCATTACGAGTGAAATGAGTTTTTAAATCCAACATGTATTTGGGATCGGGCTACTCGTCTGTGTTTCTCCGAAACAAACTCCTAGCACACAACTCTGCAGTTTGCAGGTGATGCGTAATCCTGGACACAGATGCAACGGGAAACTGGCGTGACAAGTGCGTCACTCTCCTGTGTGTGTGTGTGTGTTCTTTATCTCCCCATGTGGACCAACCTTTCGGTCCGCTTTGTGGATCCCATAGTAGGGCTCGTCCTCTTCCATGTCTGGTGCCGTGGCGCTGGGCCGAGCCGAGGGGGCCATGTTGGTCGGATCGCCGCTTTCTGTCGACTCGCCTCCAGTGAAGAGGCAGCTGGCGAACACGGCCGGGTACAGGAAGAGAACAAAATCAACAACTCGCAGGCGAGGCGAGGCGTCCCGTGTTTATTATGCAATCCTATTGAGACGTGCTGCTGGCGCTGAGTGGCTGTTGTTAGTATTTATAAGGGCTGATTTACATGTGAATGGGGGCTGAGCTGCTCTGGCTGGGGGACAACAGAGCGCACACCGCCGGAGCCAATGAGCGCGCTCCCCTTTTGTCTGCGGTCAGGCCCGGTGTGCGCCTCGCAGAGCTGCTGCTGCTGCTGGACGGCCTTTAATCACACTTTGTTGGGTTAGCCCCCCCCATCCCTCTCTGCTGCCACTAATGAACTGTGTGGACCTCCTCCCCTCAGATGCACTAAACTCCATATCATTCACAAGCAGAATGTCAGATGGATGTCTGCACAGGGTTGTACAAGTCAGTCACTTACAGTATTTCAGACTATTCTCAGTATAGAGATAAATAGATAACTTACAAAAAATAGAATACGATCATCACTTGACACCAGATCTTGAAAACACACACACACACACAAGCATTCCAAACACAAGTGTTGAGGCACCTACGATCACATGTTTTCAGTCAGTTAATCGACACTTAAATGTTGTGTAATGCACAACAGCATGAAAGGTGGAGTCATATGTATTGGCCACAAACACGTGGCTTGCACTTGTCCATCTGGGAACCCTGAGCAAATTCTCAGCTTTCAAATTCTGAGCCCAGCATCACATTCCACATGAAGCTGTTTCAGTTGTGTATAGCTGCACCACGAGTGTGTATCTCTACAGGGAGTTCAGATACATGAAGGCAACAGTCTTTGGCTTTGATAGAACTGTAGTTTTATTATCCAACGACGTGTTTAACATTTAGCTTGAACACATTGCAGGTGAGAGTTTGAGCTTTTACGCGCGTATATAAGAATATGAATATAAACCTATACTTAGAGCTGGTCCTGACTCTGCCCTGCCCGACCCACTCTTCTCTCTGCCTGCCTTTGTGTCCGGTCCTCAGCAGACTCGTCTGTTCGGCCGGCGGATGTAACGCGATGCCGTCAGTTGGCAGCTGCCGCCTCTGCTGCTCCTGGCGGCCCCTCGGCTCCAAACGGAATCAGCCGGGGGATTTAAGGGCCCTTCTCCAAAGAAAGCGACAGGTGTTGGCCGGCCTGCGCCTCGTTTGTTCTCCCCGTGGCTTTGTAGGATTTCTGATTCGTGCGCAACTGCATTCTATGAGGCTGTTATGATTTGATAACACTCTGACTCTATAGAAGGGGAATGATGCTGACCTGTGATATCAGTATTGGTATGTTTGGATGTGCTGCTTTAGTCCTTTGCGCACAATGTCTACTTGTTTATGGGTAATGGGGGAGCTCGGCCCTCTGCCCTCGTTATTGAACACGCTTTGTACAGGCTATTATCATGCAAATTGGCTTCACAATGGAGCAGCTCTGTCTGCCCGGAAAAGGGAGCACGCAGGCATCTGTGCCACCTTCCAGGTATAATGGTGTATCAACAGGTGCTCTTTTTACGCACGGTGTCCGCAGGAGGCCCCACTATCTACACTATAGTGGCCCAAATGAAGGAAGAGTGTCAGACCTTTGAAGTGGAGGGGCTTTGGCACCTCGCCACCCTGTATCCGTGTAGCGGAGCTTTAATGATGTGGACCGCGGAGAGAGCAGCTGTCTCGGCTCGCTTTTGTTGCTGAGCGAGCCGAGGGACCAGGCGCCCCCTCTCCCTCCCCACTTCAGACCCGCCGCCTGGCGCCATGTGGCGACCAATTATATCGGCAAGAGTAGCCGGAGGATTGACCAGATGCACGTTTCTACCTTTCTGCTTAACTCAAGCTAAATGATGAATCACAACTGTATAAAAGCATAAACACCATATCTGTGAGCACAGCTACAGTTGATGGTGTTGTGCACAGAATGAAATGACTGATGCTCCAAACCCCTCTTGTCAAAACTCATGGCTTCCGTGGCTTTACTCACTTTCCTTTCTGTCATTTTTGCTAGTTTTTATGATTTTCTGTCCTTATATTGTTGATCTTTTTTAAATGTTCTACTATATCTATGCTATTCCAGACGTCAAATTAAAAAAACTATAGACCAGAGACCCTGTTTCTTGTGTTTCGACCTTGTACGTAAAGAAAAACATTGTACAGTCTAGTTGCTGCACTCACTGTTCATTTCAAGGTCAGCCTTCAACCTTCAAAAAATTAACATACATTTTTAGGCCTAATTCATTTAATATGAATCAACCTCCATCCTGATAAATATTGAAGGGTGAGTTCACTCATATCCCATTTCAAACTTAACTTATCTCTTATGGCATCATGCACGCAGACATCTTGGCATTTTGTCCAGGTTTTAGTCACCTTTTCATTCAACAACCTCAAACAATGAAGATTTCTTTGCCCCAGTGTCCCGGGAGTTGTTACTGGAATTCAGCCATTGTTATTTTATCATATATCTGTGCTGTTCCTACTGTGGCATTTCAAAACGTGGAAATAACTTTGAGAAACACAACTGTAATTTCCTTGCTAGATAAAACACTATAGTAGAAACTGATTGATGTTGTTGCATAGAGCTTTAGATCAAAGCTGCCAATGTTATCACCTGATGAGGTATAGCTAGCATGCTCGCTAGCATGGAATAACAGTGTTTCTGCCCACCTGACAAATCAAATGAGCCTTTTTCATTATAGAAATTGATACAACACAGCAGGGAAAGCACAGGCGATGGCTCACTATCATTGTTTACAGTAGAACCGAGCCATAATTTTATTTGTAATAGCTTTGGTTCATGTCTGAAGCCCTTCAGACATGACCTGAGAATTGGCCCTGAGGATTCTCTTTACACAACACAGACACTGGTCATCACCTCCAACTCTCTTGACATCTTAATGTGTTTTCTACGTGCGTGTGTCACCACTTTTTTACTGAGATATATATATATATTTTTTGTTTTATTCATTTTGCGTCTGTTGCGCATTAGAAGGGTCATCAGTGCATGTCCGATAGCAGCTATGGTCAACCAGCGAAACTCCATCAGAGCTAAAATGCAAGAGGGCCTATGTGCAACTAGTTTGTTCTTAGCTAGGTGTCTCTTCACTTGAAACTTGTCGCTGGGCAGATAATCAGTGTTTATCTGACTTTATCTACTGAAAACTGTTGCTGCTGGAAATGTGGTCGGACTGGATTATTCTGCATTGGGCGTTTTTGTTTTTACACTGAAACAATGAGCTAAAAGAGGCTCAAAGACGGATTGAGCTGGAAAACTGTAATTGACTCTGTCATAGAGAACGACCCATTTCACAGCCAGCACATGACATTTCTAAAGATATTGATCAATTCAGCTCTATTAAAGTTTTCAAATGTTAACTGACTTTCACAATGTTTAGTTTTATTATTTCACTTGTAAGATTGTTATTCTAATCTCTACTGGATGATTTTACAGTATGAAACACTTTAACAGGCCTCATTTGCCAAATATCCTATAGCTTGGTCTCAATGTGAGACCAAGCTAGGCTGTTATATATCAATGGCCCCTATAACAAAAAGGTCAAACATAAAACATGGAATACTATCAAATCTGAATAGAATGTAAAATAAGTTTTATTATTATAATGTTTAGGTTAATTTTACAGTAGTGGAGAAAGACATACAAATCTATGCAACAGCAAGCAAGTGGTCTAAGAAGCAAATTCATGCCTTATAACATCAAATAAATAAAGCTGTTAATACAATAAATACATGAAAGATTAATAAGAGCCTTCTATAATGCAGGCTACAAGGAGTCGACTTCTGAAGAGAAGTACTGAGAAAAGGATCATTAAAGCACACCTACAATAATAATCACTGGAACCAAACTGTCCCACAGGTTTGTCTTCTGAGCACCATATCTATAAGATACATAACAGAGGATGGTCTAAGAAAATGGAGAACCAAGATCATGAATTCACCCATTCACCAGGGTCTCCACATCTCCAGCATCCCCAAGTGGGAGCTGTGCATAGCAGCCCTCTCCTGACGTCCAGCTACATGGCAGTTGGGCCCCTCTCTCTGGAGCTGCCTCCCAGACAGGCACTCCCCTCTGAGGGGTGTGCCAGGGATAACTTGGCCAGCCGGAGGAGGGACGCTCTGTCTGCGCGTGGACTGGGTGAGGGGATGCTCATCGGAGGACCTGGGCAGGGACTTGAGGAGGTGGTTGAGCAGGCGGGAGCCCAGAGTCTTGTCCATCCAGTCACACGTGAGCAGCATGTTGTGGACCTCATGCATGCACTGGATGTAGCCCGTGCTGTATTTCTGCTGGGACTCCAGGCCTGATGAGGAATCTGCAGGGGAAGAAGGGAATTGGAGTTGAGGTAATAGCACCCCCTGGTGGTGAAGGCAAAACTTTATAAAGTAACCATGTTGAACTACTGTCATCTACTCAAAGGAGGCGGCTCAGCAATACATAATCCCTCACAGTCACCATCACAAAGTCGTTCAATAATTTAAAACAATCTGTCCAGATTATAAATTTCCTTTAAAATCACATCTCAGTTTATTGCATACACATTTGAAGGGAGGGCTGTGGTATCTGGTACTATATATGCTGCTGCTGCCCCCTGCTGGCCAATGTCAACTAGTTCAAAGATGATGTAAAAAGGAATCCACAGAATGTCGCCCCATGACATCAGACAGGACAACAAACATGACAGCTTGAAGTTTGCATGCATTAGAGCCAACTTAACCACTATGATGCATAAAGTCAAGTGCACAGGTTGTATGAGACGATGTCCCTCACCGCTGAGTTTAATGCTCTGGATGTCCTGCAGATGTTTCACTGTCATCTCTAGGATGTCGGCTTTCTCCAGCTTGGATTGCTGTGGAGATACGAGCAGCGTCTCAGTCAACACGATTCAGCCTCGCGTGTTTACGCACAGATGGAGAGGAGAGGCGTGAGGGAGTACTCACATCAAGTCTGAAGACTCCGATCACAGTGTCTTTCAGCTGGTCCAAACAAGTGTTGATCCTCTCCCGCCGTTTCCTCTCAATGAGCGGCTTCCTGAGCTGTGAAGGTAAAGAGGTGCAGTCGGTTAAAGGGTTGGGGCTCCACGCTGGAGCGCACGAGGCGTGTGTGGACCTTTGTAAAACCAGTCCATGGTACATCCGTGCGTAAAATACCTTTCTCTCCCCCTTGGCACCGGGATGTTTCCCCATGTTGTGCGCCATGGATGAAGCAGTCATGCTCTTCCTTCTCTCTGGTGTCTGTCCGCTCCTGTGTCTTCTCCTGTGAATCTGAGCGCGTCTCTAGGGCCCTCGGCGCTCCACGGCCCTCGTATTTATAGGGCAACATTAGCATGTGAATGCCGCAACTCTTTGGCTGTGGGATTTTCCCACACACGGGGTCCCATCAGTCAAGACTGACAGGTCACTGGCTCCATTCAATAACCGAGAGACCCGGCCTAGAAAAAAAAACGCTCAAAAGCGACAGATGTCCAGCCTGAAACCATGCGCCACCCCCCCTCCACCCAGCACCCGAGGGAAAGTCTGCAGCTTCCTCCTCTCCCAGGGAGAAACAAGAGTGTGGGCTTTACACCGGGGAGCCCGTCGCTCATTCTATTCAGCAGCAACTTTACACTACCTGCGAATAAGCCCAGACCCATCCCCTCAAAGCTCAGGGGAAGACACAATAGACTGACAAATCACCCGAGGACAAATCTGCCCATAACAACAACACTCTTACCTGTGACCTGTCATCTTTAATGGTACACTGATTTCCATCAATAGCATGTAGATGGTAGCACAACAGCTGCTGCAGCTGGAGAGTCAAGCTGATGGTGACACAACACACATGTCTCTTGTTTTTTGGAACAACGTCCGCTCTGGTGCACACACACGCACGCACACACACGCAGGCCCACGTACACACGTACACAAACACGCACACACACACACACACACACACACACACACACACACACACACACACACACACACACACACACCACACACACACACACACACACACACACACACACGCACACACACACAATTTGATCACACTCGTTTTGTGTTAACTGTTGGTGAGCAGATGTCAGATTGACCAGATGCCCCCATCCCCCCATCCCTATTTATTTTAGTTCCCTTAAAGTTTGGGTGGGGGTGGAGGTTGGGGGGGGCGTTTAAGAGCCACGCGACTGCCAGGCGAATGCCGGGTCGTGGGAACCGCGTCCGAACAATGGCCCCCATTCATCCGAACCTAATCAGCATGAAGAGAGTAGTAACCTCCAGAGAGGACGGACAGGAGGAGGAGGACGCTGAGGCCTTGGCAGGTGACCAGTGGATGACCAGCTCCACCACAGTAACCAATCATATCACAGCCAAATTATCATTTCAGATGCTGGAATAAAAGTTGATAAACCCTGTGTAACCTTTCAAGTTTCAATGTCAACATCCTCTTTTTGTTGTTGCCATGGGGTTCGTAGCCTGTTTCACTTTAGGGTTTGTAGTTATCAATACGTTTTAACCCTTTATTAGCCCACATAATGAGAAGGCTCATTCAAACAAAGGAGTAGTTCAGGTAGATGGTTGCTGTGATAATCACCAGGGCAACCACTTGAACTTGTTTCAAGCAGCAAGAGGGAGTCAGAGTGATGACAAGAGCAGTCAATACACTGACACAGTTCATCCTGCAGGGGACAAGAATGTCTGTCCCACATTTTAAGTCAATCCAAATTGTTCAGACATTTCCCTCAAAGTCACACTTCATGGTGGCGGTGAAAGAAAAGTTTGTACATCTCTAAAGTCATAAGGACACATCTGCAGGGAACTATGAATGACTGCACCAAATTTTGTTGCAATCAATTAGATTGTTATTGCGATATCACTCTGGACCAAAACTGGATTTCCAACTTGTTGAGCTGACAACTTGTTTACAACAGTACTGATAAACGCCACTGTCCAGAGAGAAAGAAAGTACACAACACATTAGAAGATATATTAAAACAAATACAAACCAAAGCTAAGTAGTGTTTATTATTGAACAAAATGTATTAAACTATTGTTAGTGAAGGTAATTACATTTAGTTCAATGGATTTAAATGAAGCATGTTTATACAGTAATCCTTGTGTATGTTTAGGTACACATTTATTATCTAAACAGTAAGTGAGTGAATATAACAAAGTTGTTTTTGTGTTGGCTCTGTACTCCAGCTTATAAGTTTTCAAATCAAACAACAATTCTGATTTAAGGACAAGGCTGGAAAATGATAACAGTGTTCTTTTGATAGAGGGCTTTGAAAGTGTCAGGCCTTTTGAGCCCTGACACTATATCTGTCATCATGCAGGATATTTGCCCTTGTTTACTGCTTAGAGGGAGAAGGGAATTTAGACAGGCACTATTCTCCATAGATATGATGTGTAATATACACTTTATCCATAACATATAGTGGCATAAACAGTAATGTGTGAGGATGCGAGGTCAAAAATTCATCAACAGTCTTTCTCAACTTGTTTTGTTTTCAGTCCTGTGAAGTTAAACTCTGTGTTAAGAGGAAACGCCTCAAACACAGGTGATCTGGTGGAAATGGCTCATGGATAGTGTGGCAGCATGCCAGAGGACTCTCCCATACACAGCCAGAGACGGTTTGTTTGCTTTTCAGCATACTTTATTGAAACACCACACACTTGATCAAACATATAAAAACTTCGACCTAAGGGGACTAGCTCAGCACTAGTGTTTATCCTGTGTTCTCGGTCCTGGTGACCCCGTTTGAGGCAGCTCTGCTCCTGCCTTATAGGATCATCATCTAACAGCTCTCCCCTGCGCTGATTGATTCTCCGGTGTAGGTGAAGGTGCCCTCCCAACTACCTCCACAGATAGTTTATTGGGTGATGCAGGCAGTTGGCTCAGGTGAGAGTTAAGGAATGAAGCTTAGGTGATTGGAGAAAGAAAACAATTCAGCTGATATAGAGATAGAGAGTCTAGGGACCTCTTGTGGCCATTAGGAGAATAGCATGAACAGGGAGGATATTGCCTGGGAGAAATGAGGGGATGATAAAGCACATCCCCTCATCCACAAACAAATCAGTCTTAGACTGCATTATTCAATTCAAATTTATGAATTACAGAAACAGAAGTTACATTGAATTATCAAACCAAATAAAACAACAAAAACAAACAAAGTTTACAGAGCAGTACATCCCTGTTGGAAGTCCTACTTAGAAGTCATTCTGTTGTATTTTCAAAACATTTATCACAGGGATATCAAATACATTACAGCCCTATGTGTGGTATGGCATAGTAGTAATATAATGAAATTAAAAAAAATATTTTCACATGGATGTTTCCA
Source organism: Pseudopleuronectes americanus (assembly GCA_038501795.1). NCBI lineage: Eukaryota > Metazoa > Chordata > Actinopteri > Pleuronectiformes > Pleuronectidae > Pseudopleuronectes > Pseudopleuronectes americanus. The sequence continues at coordinate 21,201,825 of CM076719.1, forward strand.
GCAGATTCAGATTATGTGTGATATATCAATGCAGTGCAAGGCAAAATACTGTTACTTTGTTTAATTTATTAACTTGCTGGCGATAGTCAATTAAACAGATTTTAATCAATACTATGAGTCCCTTTACCAAGTGGATATATCACTTAAAATGTTAGATGTCGTTCTGCTTCTTTATCTGATGAACACCAACATATGGTGTTCGTTGTGTACAAAATCTGTCTGTCAGCATGTGATGCTCATTGCATCTGCTACAGCTTGAACCAGCGTCAGCTCAGCATCCAGGTGCAAATACAAGATACGTTTACATTCAGTGACAATTTGGTCTTTAAAACAAAGTATAAAGAAATAATGGGGAATGGATACATACTGTACCACCTGACCTATACAGCATCACTAGGATTGTTAGACTATGCATCACTTTGTTATATTGTGAACCGAATTGAAAATATTTTATGCTCTATGACCTTTTTAACTCTTGAATGTTTTTTTATGTTATGAAAGAAGAACTGAAAATGTGTATCCGATCACTATAACACCTGATTTGGAAAGGCCACTGATAGGACAGGAAGAAACTGATATGGTTGCTTGCTTCCCACAGGGGAGCTTTGGACTGAGACTATGCTGGCTTTAATTGTCAACAGTCAATTTAGATTGCTGGTAGTTGTCTTGCAGTGATTTTTGCTGTACTCTTTGTCCTGCTTTCTATTAATAGCCTGGTTTTCTATCCACAGCAGTCAGCATCCATCCTCAGCAGTTATAACCACCCATCACATGCAACATCTCACATCCAGTTGCATCCCCAAACACTGCTTTACTCCACTGGGGCCAGAATCCACAGCTTCTGCTCCGGGGCCACGGTCTGTAAATTGGTGAACAACACAGAGGTTAGAGTGCTATTGGGTGTAAAAAGGTGTCCCTCTTTCAATTTTAAAAGTTGAGTAAGATTTTAAATATCTAAAGAACTCAAGGGGGCAGGTTTTAAAAAACAACTGCCTCTTCAGTCATTGTTTAATTAAAATTAAAACCATGACGATGCGAAAGTATATATATATATGTAATTGATAAGGTACCTTGTGTGTTTTTATGTATTTTCCCCCAGGGCTCTCCACACACTGTACATTATAGAATACATGCTTACATTGTATATCCAGTTATTCGTGCCCGAGGCGTGAACGCGCCCTCCTTCGACCACCTGCCATCCCCGCGCACTGGAACAGCGCTGTTGCCATGACGCCAGACGGCCGCAGGGGGCGGTAAACGCAGTTGCAGTCATTGAACAGCGCTGCGCTGTTAGCGTTAGCGGTCGCACTCACAGAGAGAATTAGGAAACGGGGACCGCACAATTAACTATAGTACAAACAAGGGGAGGCGACGAGCGAGGAAAACAAAGCGCTTCTTGTTCCAAGGAGCCCCGGACTTGCCTCCTGCTGTCCTGACAAATCGGGGGAAACGAGTGAGAACGCCGTTTACAAGGTACTCTATTGTATACATGATGCTACGTATAAATATGTGCACGCATGTAAGGTTTCATTAGCCCCAAAACGGCTGTGTTGAAGTTAGCCAGTTAGCTGCCCCCGCTAGCGTTAGCCGACAGGACAGCTCTCAGTGGACACAGAGGTTGTAGCTGAACTAGCTGATGAAGTCAAGCGTGGGCTCATAGTACAGGATAGCGAGCAGCCCCTGTCAGGCCTGGCTAACGTTGTGCTAAGACAGCTAGCTGACGTTATGCTAAAACAGCTAGCTAACGTTAGCTGCAGCACGTTACCAAACGGGCTGTCAGAGGCTCCCTCCCTCCAGTGTTAGCTGCTCGAAAGGAAGCTGCAGACGGTCTGTAGCACCAGGCCCGCTGAGGCCTTGTGTCTGTCCTCCACACACACGCTGTGAGAGGACAACCAGCAGCTCTGTTGTGAACTGGAAAGCAGTGTTTAACGCTACGTTCATTTTGCAGCGGATTGCGGCAGCTGCACTTTACATGTCGGGTATCCGTGCACCGTGCCCGCAGCCCTCCGCTGACCTGCGCTCACTCTTTACCACCGTCACGACTCAGGAGTCATTGGGACCTGAACGGGAATTCAACTTTACTTTGTGTTTGCGTGATTCACACGTATTTAAACACACTGTGGGGAAAAACGTCATCTTGCGCGCACGTAGTTCACCTGACACACACAACGCGAGATGCAAGGTGACGCGCACATCCAGGGCACCAGGGTTAAAGTGACAGGTGTCGTGACGAGGTGCTTATCCCCAACACAAACTGTGCCCCGTGGAGCTGGACCCGTGGAGCTGGACCCAAGATACTGACCTCAGATTCCACCTGAAACTCGCAACATGTGGATTGCTTTCGAGATCGTTAGATCTTGTTCAATCTACGAGGTTTTGCAAAGTAAAACGTCTCTCATCAATCGAAAGAAATGCCTTCTTTCTTCTGTACGTGTTACCGAAATGATTCATTGCTCCGAGTTGGGAAATCAGTGCGATCACATCCTTTTCCTGGTAATGCTAACGTTTATTAGGGTAATTTTACAATGTTTGAGACTAATAAAACACAGGGAGCCCTCCACCGTCTAGATGATGAATGTGGAAATTAACAGTTACTCAATAGTCATGATGACACGCGTTCAAGATCCCTGTCATCATTAATACTTGGTTATTTTGACGAGACTGGACATGCAGTCTGAAAATATGTTACCTGTTCCATTATGCCCAGTCTCTATCTTACCATCAGGTGTTTTATTTAGCAATTACTTCACATCATACCAAATGGTAGTGAATATGGGGAAGTTTCCTCTTTCCTAACCAGAGTTATATTGTGACACACATTCTCTCAGACTGTCTATCTGTCTGTATTAAATATACATATACATAGAAGGAACTGCCTTTTTTCCTGACCTTTGCAATTCCTCCTCATATACCGTACTATACAATGGTTAATATACAATTTGTATTTATTTTCTTTACTCAATAGTATTTTTCCTCCTCCTACTTCTGACACTCTTGCAAGTGCTCTAACAAGTGCATTTCCTGAGTGTGGGCTCAATAAAGTTTATCCACAAATGTTTCAACCTTCTCAGCACACGTTATCCCTTCCCAATCAGTATCGCATATTATGTTTGGTTACGGATGAATGGTGGCAGGCACTTAGGTTTACCATCACGAACATGGAGAACACACAGATGTGTGGTGCTCCCTGTCAGCTTCATGTTGACCAGCTGCTCACAGGGCAGAATTATAGGTCTGCGTTAAGTTGTGTAATTATTTTTAAATATCAGATATAATAAGTGTTTCAGAGAAAGCTTAGCGACACATGTAAATAAGTGAGCCAGATATATGGACTAGCATTAGCTGCTCGTAGTGGTGGTAAGCTAACTGTCAGATCATTGCAGAGCATCTGCTGCTGTGTGGACTGAAGGCTGGAAGTGACGCTGTCTCCTGACACTGTTCTACTGGTTTCCTGCTAGGAAACTGTACTCACTTCTGTTGTAATCGTGCATATGTAAGACTGGTTTGTCTAACAGGACTGTATTTCTTCCCCCTGAAGACAGTATTTGGATTTGGATTACAGTTTGGAGTCTGTTTTCGTCTGCAGAGCTGTGTTAGTTTAGTGTTTTTGACAGTCAGGGTCCCAGCACCGCTGACATGAGTTGTCCTGACATTACTCCAGCCCCCCCTAGTAAAGGAGTCAATGTGAGTGAACAGTGATCAGCTGATTGTGAACCTGCCATATGTGTGACCTCCCTATGTGCGTCACCGATACTGAAGAGGGTCATGAGCAGAGAGGCTCTCCTGCTGCTTGCTGGCTAAATTAACAAGAATTAGCCTGTGCAAAAGAGGGATTTGGCCACCTGGCGATGTTGAGGTGTGTCTGCATTAATACACTTGTAAGCAAGCACCACTCTGGCGCTTCACTTTACTCTTACATTCCCGGGCCGGGTTAAAGTATTTCAGGCCAGTCACTCCTGACACATCATGAATGGTGAAGTACTCCTCCCACTTTGGTGCTGCTTGGTTTTTATTCCTGGCCTCAGTGTTACTTTTGAAATGTGGACTCTCTGCCAAGACCTAAGAGGAGAGCTGCAACTGCTGGCAGGTTGAGAGTTTAGAGAGGATCCTGACAGGACAACAGGTTGGTTTCATACTTCTAAACCAGTGCCTTTTAATGTGTACCTCTACAAGACTTGTGTTCATGTTTTGTGTCAAACCTAAAAATCACACTGGAAATGAATGTCCTACAGTTTTGCATAGTTAATGCTAATGTATGTTTAGTTGAAATGATCATGAGATTGGGATTAAGTTCTATTGATTTTTTCCCCCCACATTTTCTAAACTTGGCTTTTTCCCCGCAGTGTGTGCTGGGTGGATGGGTGTGTCAGTCAACTGAGCAGATAAGGGTCCTTGTTAAGAAAGCCTGTTGTCACATGTGTCTTGTATCGCTCATGATATTTCTATGGTAGATTTCTAGAGAAGGGTTTACAGTGTGTTTTGTAATGGGTTGACTTAGATATGTTCGTTGCTGTACAGGGAGTGGGTCAAACACAGGTCTGAGGATATGTTGTGAAAGTACATCTATGTTATAGCAAACTCTCAGCACGATTAATCATTTACTAACAATAACCAGAAGATTCAAAACATTGTACCTCTGCCCAAAGAAGCATAAAGGTCAGATCTAGATATGACATTAATAAAAGTACTTCTCCTTTTCTCTGCTTTGTTTGTACTGTACTGTTGAGACATTTTCATGTTATCAAATGTTATTAGTTGGGTTGGTCTTCAATTTTTAACTTACAGTTAGGCATTAGGGCTTTCTACTTTGTTTCACAGCAGGTGCTAGTTTTGGTTTTCATCAGTGTACCTATATTTGCTCCAAATGAACATACCAGAGAGAGTTACTCTTGCTCTAAAAGATGGACTTGAATTGTTGAAACTAGACTTGGCCCCTCCAACAGTACACTTGTTGGGGACAGACTCGAACAGACCACCTGCTTCTCTCTCTACTGACTGATGCTGTTATTGATATTCTGCACTGAGGCCAGAAATCATCTAGTAACTCACAATACAGGCAAGACATTCTGGCCACAGACGCAACACTTTAAAAAATCCTATATGGGAAGAAACATATCTATAATACAACATCTGTGGCACCATACAATTCTATATTAGGGAAAGCAGCAATACTGTCCTTATTTTAATATCACAGTACGACAAAAGAAATACATTTGTCTGAGTAACGCAGAAGAGAGAACGACAGTAATGGTGCTATAGTAAAAATAGCATATTGCAGGAGACGATGTAGTTCTGTAATGCTTTATTGCTTATTTTTCTTATCGCATGAGCATTGAGTGATCAGCAGTCGTTCTTGGTTGAAGCTCCACACGTATCTGTAAGTGTTATTTTCAAGATCTATTCAGTCAGTTTTTGTCCAGACTTGCATGGACTGGTTGTTATGTCACTCCTAAATCACCTGAGTCACAGGCGATACATGTTTATTTGTCCTCACCTTCTTCACTGACTCTGACTAGATCATCCACTTCCTATAACAACTGGCTTGGGTGCCGTGTTGGATAGATAGCATCTGGAAAGTCAGTATCCAGTGCTTTAATATTACCAGGGCTCTGATCCAGTTTTACATCTTGTTCCTCAGGTGGACAGTCCGCTGTCTTGTTGCTCGTGGTAACTCTCCACCATGCCTTTCCCCTTTGGCAAGTCCCACAAGTCACCGGCGGACATCATCAAGAGCCTTAAGGACAACATGGCGGTGCTCGAGAAGCCCGACATCTCTGACAAAAAGGCAGAGAAGGTACGATGGAACTCACAATTTGATTTGTTATTAATTTTTCTTGTGGGAGCTTTGTTAAGCTTGAAATCATGTGATATATGCTTTATAGTATGTTTATGTTTACTTACATATGCATATATTCAGATCACGGAGGAGGTGTCAAAGAGTCTGGTGGCCATGAAGGAGATCCTCTATGGGACGAATGAGAAAGAGCCCCAGACAGAAGCAGTGGCCCAGCTCGCCCAGGAGCTCTACAACAGTGGTTTACTCAGCACATTGGTAGCAGACCTGCGGCTCATCGACTTTGAGGTGAGACTTGAGGCGTTTTCCAACATGAAGTGCGGCGAATGTCCTCATATATCAATAACACAGCAGAAATTCTGCAGTCAGACTCGTTTACAACCACACAGACTTCTTCACCGCTCTCAGGTGATGGTGTGGTGTCTGGGTGCAGCATGCAGGAGGCAAGACGTGATGTAGTAATTCCACTGCGCAGATCACTTGTTTTTGTTTGAAACACATCAGCACTGGTGACTGGCCGTTTAACATAAAGCTCTTGAATCTCGTCTTCCTAGTCGACAGCTTCATCTTTTTCTTCTACACGCTACAAATGTCATCAACACCCCCACTGAATCTGGGGCTCTGTTGGTCTCATTCGGACATTTTCAGGAGATTTTCAGGGGGGGTTGTCCTTTGTAGGAGTAGAAGAAAAAGGAGGAGAATCATTTTGAACGACTGAGAGTGATAGAATGTGGAGCCACAGTGTCACAGATTTATTAGTGAAGTTGTTTTATTTAATCTAAAGTATGTGAGAGAAAATGATATGTATTGAAAATGTAATGTGATGACATTTGGACGTACGTGACAGACATGACTATGTTGATATAAACTCATGTCTCCCTGCAATATGTCAGAGCGGTGCTGTGTGGTAACTGCTGCAGCAGACTCTCCTGACTCACCCTGTCACAGCATGACTCACTTTGTTGTGTGATCTCATCTCCCTCCCAGTTTAAAAGAAAAATGATGTGAAGAATTGCAAATCACATGAGTGCAATAGAGAAGCATAACTCAATGGATATAAAAACTGCACTTATTTGATGTATGTTGAATTCGTAAATATGATTTTTTTCTTGTGTATTTCCTCCTCCTGTGCGGAGATAACTCAAATAAAAAGCTAAAAGGTTTAATTGCAAATGCAAAGAAATGACAAGTCTACAGATTCCACATTATCATTTATCAGCTAGTTTCATATACCTGATACTTAACAAATAACTTAGCTTTCACTTAGAGCAAAATCTGGACTTTCCCCTTCACCTGGTTGCAATGTGAGTTTGGAAGTGTGTTGTATATCTTTTTTTGTTTCAAGACTTTGATAATATCTGTTTGATCTGTCACTTCCAGAGTAAGAAAGATGTGGCGCAGATCTTCAACAACATCCTGAGGCGTCAGATTGGCACACGCACGCCGACGGTCGAGTATCTCTGCACTCAGCAGAATATCCTGTTTATGTTGCTTAAAGGGTAGGGACCGACGCATGTACACACACACCACACACATACGTATGCATGCACAAACACACAAGCACACACGCACCCACAAGCCGTTTACAGACATAACCTCTGGACAAATAGATTTCCTGGAGACTGACTCTAACCTCAACCATATGACTACTTACTCAAACTAAACCTAACCCTAACCTAAACTTAAAGCATATCTTCAATTTATATTAAATGATTTACCCCATGTCCCCATAAGGAAGACAAGTTCCCAGAATGTGAGTGTATTAACAAATATATGTCCCCACATCATGAGTAATACCTGGACCAAACACGCCACATTATTGAAAAGTCAAAGCAACTTCCTGTACGAAGAGGAAATTCAATTTCAAAAGCCAAATAAAAATGGCTCAAAAGATATGAATGAAGTATCATTGTATTTTGGTAGAAGCTGTGTCTGTCCAGCTTCCTGTGATGTTATTGACCATTTTTATCAGTTGTTCCTGTGCTCCAGGAATCCTCTTCCTCCATGAAGCATAGTGAAAGCAAACAAAACTGATGGATGATAGTATTTGCCCAGGAATGTGCACAAGCAGAGGCTCCCTGACCCTTTTAAAACTAGATTTATATTTGCATGTTGAAAAAAAAATTCAATCCACTTTAAATAGAGAACAACTCCACATTATGCAGAAAGTCGTTTGTGTACAATACCTTTGGTTAAGACATTTGGCAGATGTTTTTAATGTGTGACATCTGCAACTAACAACCCTGCCATTGTCTTTTCTGTTAAGTCCTGTTTAAGATTATCCTGCAGCTCATTGATCCAAAACACATGAAGACATGTTCTTGGGTTCACACAACTTTACATGATTTGTATATTTCATTATATAATTTTGTGTTTAAATGCATGAAATGGACCCGATTTAAATGTTTCTAACAATGCCGTGTTCCGAGAGGACTCACACACCATGTGCAAAACCACGTGTAATGGAAACTCACGCCTCTTATTTACAAAGTTATTAGTCATTCATTTCTGACGTCATTAGCACAATTTTTCATGTGTACATCTTGTTATTTTAGACCATTTTACACCTCATTATCAGATGATAAACCTTTGTCCCATCTTTCTGTTTGGTCCAGGTATGAGTCTCCAGAGATTGCCCTAAACTGCGGTATCATGTTGAGGGAGTGCATCAGACATGAACCGCTGGCTAAAATCACACTGGGGTCAGAGCAGTTCTACGACTTCTTCATATATGTGGAAATGTCCACATTCGACATCGCCTCAGACGCATTTGCCACTTTTAAAGTAAGTTGCTCACTCCTTTGCAAAAGAAACCAACAACATCATTTCAAATGTAACTTGCATATTGGAAGTGCGGTGCAGAAATGCTTTCTGGACTTCATGACAATCTATATTCAGAATCCCAATTTCCTACACCTTGATACTTCATCATCTGGCTGTCAAAAATCTATACATCTCATCCATCTAATGTTAAACACTGTGTCTAACTTGACAGCTCAAACAGAAAGCGATGCGTTGGCTGCAGGTAGATGCTGCTGACGCTCCTGCTGATATTGTAATTAGAAAGACACACTGATGCTTTGTGACTGTTGACTTGCAGCTGATGCCAAGAAAGGGGTGTGAATGCAAAGTCTTGTGTTATGATTTACAGACCTGAGTAAATCATTTAAGCTCTCATCAATCTGCCTCTGATTTCCAAAACGAAAGGTCACAGCTTCAGCTGTGAAAACCTTGAAAATCAGTTTGACTTTTAATTTCTGATTAAATATAAAATTAGAAAACTGATCATGCAGTGTGCTGGTAATATTACTAATATATTCATGTCATTTGGTTAAATTATATCAAGGTATTCAAACATCTGAATTTGGGCAGGTCGACTCCTCATAGTAAAAAAAACAACTCCAAACATACTTTTCTTCTTAAACATGCTTTTCGGTGATGACATAATTTCGTCAGCTGGAGGAGGGGGTTGTGGGATTGTGTTTTGCGGTGTTGATGGTGCAGGATGTTGCAGAATATTGCATTGCATGTTGGGATTTGTAATAGCTGCATTGACGGCAGTATAGCACGGGGTAACTTTTATTAGCAAATCACCTCACAGGCTGTTATAATTGTATGTAATGTACAATTGTGCCCTATAAGGTCCATTGGTCTTGAGTTAGAGTGGAATTATCATGCGTCTTGTGATCTGATCACAAGTGGACAGCTCTAAATATGTCAGTTTACATCTTGCATTAGAATATGTCTTGACACAGGAGTGGATTTTACCTCCACGCTCTATATGCAAAAACACACAGCACTTCTTTTGATTATTGTAGAAAAAACTGAAAATCAATATTTGATGGTCAGTGTTCATATTGTGGTGAGCCTTAACAAATAGTTTGATGTATGACCTGAGACACATTCTAAGGCTGCAGCTATTGCTTATTCCCTCAATTAATTAGATAAAAAATAGCTTTTGCCTTATTAATTACTCTGCAGACACCTAATTTTGTTTATAGCTACCTGCTACACCCCCGGTAGAAACAGGTAGAAACTCAGCTAAACACCCATGACAACCGTTTCACCTCCTTAACCAAACATAATTTGAACACTAGGCAACTAAATCAGCAATGAAAGCCCATTCCAAAGATTCCACAGATTCTAACGTTCTCTTTCTTATCCTTAACTTAGCCAGCAGCCAAAAAAGACCAAAAATATTAATAAGTCATACAAATCATGTCTTACCTTTGTTGTTTTGACATAATAAGCCTTGATTTAATCCATATGTTTGCTCCCTTTTCCGGTGGAGTACAACAGGACAGAGGATTTAGCGTCAAAGACTGAGTTCTAGATGTTATAAGAGAATGAGAGAGAGAGAGAGAGAGAGAGAGAGAGAGAGAGAGAGAGAGAGAGAGAGAGAGAGAGAGAGAGAGAGAGAGAGAGAGAGAGAGAGAGAGAGAGAGAGAGAGAGAGAGAGAGAGAGAGAGAAGAGAGAGAGAGAGAGAGAGAGAGAGAGAGAGAGAGAGAGAGAGAGAGAGAGAGGAGAGAGAGAGAGAGAGAGAGAGAGAGAGAGAGAGAGAGAGAGGAGAGAGAGAGAGAGAGAGAGAGAGAGAGAGAGAGAGAGAGAGAGAGAGAGAGAGAGAGAGAGAGAGAGAGAGAGAGAAGACATGAAAGGACAGTAAAAAAAAAGTGAGAGACTTTACATGTTATTATGAAAAGTGTAAAACGATTTCAGATCATTATGAAACAAATTGGACTGAGGCCACTACGGTTTTAATAATTAACATGAGACACTGACACAATTTCAAGCGCACCACAACAGTGAGGCAGCCCACAGCAGGTGGTCTGTGTGAAACACGGGACACCCCTGAGCGGTACATGTTTCTATGAATTAAACAAAGTTTCAATGCAAAAAAACAAGAATTCAGGGTTTTTCTATCCTGTATTTTTTTTTAGAAAATAGCAATGTATTTCTAAGGATGATATCTTCATGTGGTTGAGTATGCTGTTAGTACTTTTTCCTAAAACCAAGAGATTTGGGATCAAGCTGAGTCAAACCCATTTGTCCATATTCATCTCTAACAGTCTGCACTGTCTGTTTCCAGGATCTCCTCACAAGACACAAGCTACTGAGTGCAGAGTTTCTGGAGAAGCATTATGACAGAGTAAGTCTGCACTGAACTAAAAGCCACTATCTAATACAAGATCAAATTTGAACTTCCTTTTCGAGAAATCAGTTTCACAACAAATGCAGTTTATCATAGTGAACATACATTAATCAATCAGTCTTAACACTTTAATATGTATTGGTTGTTTAAATCACTATGTTTGAGAGTGAATAATTTCTAAAGTAAAATTGTATCTAATTTCTGTGCCATTGAGTTGATACAAGACACTGATGCAGGTGAAACCACTATTTGGTGCATGTAGAGGACAATCTCCCTCTTACTCATCTTCTCTCTCTCTGTGTAGTTCTTTAGTGAATATGAGAAGTTACTCCACTCAGAAAACTACGTGACTAAAAGGCAGTCCCTCAAGGTAAGGACCGTGACTCATGCCACTGAACAGGTCTCATGTTATGGTGCAATTCGGCTCAGAGCTAATTAAAGATGAAGTTTAGTCAGGGTTGTGTTTCTCTACAGTTTCATATTCTCGTTATGACCGCCATCTAGTGGTGCACCTAGATCATTTTTAACATGTCTTTTAAACCCCTAAATTATCTAGTGTTTTCTTCACTTTCCTTGTGATATTGACTGTACATTGACTGCATAGTTTCAGATTAGTGTGTATATTATTCAATATTAGTTCAGTAAGGGTTTTGAAGCTCTGAACCCACAATCAATTTCTAGATGTAGAGAAACAAGATTCCCCACAGCCAACAGTTATCACCGAATTGGCAATCTCCCTCAAATTACTATCTGTATTTTGTGATTTAAGTTTTGTTGACTGTAAATAAATATTAATACATTTCTTCTCATCTGAAACAATCTAGTTACTCGGGGAGCTGCTTCTCGACCGGCACAATTTCACCATAATGACGAAATACATCAGCAAGCCAGAGAATCTCAAACTAATGATGAATCTGCTACGGTACAAAAGCCGCAACATCCAGTTTGAGGCATTTCATGTTTTTAAGGTAAAAACAAAGCATGGTTTAAAGTGTATGTCTGTCATCTTCAAAGGGCTCATTGGAAAACTGGTCTCAGTCAATCATTATCTTCATATATTAATATCTTCACTCCCTCCTCTACCAGGTGTTTGTGGCAAACCCCAACAAGACGCAGCCCATCCTGGACATCCTGCTGAAGAACCAGACCAAACTCATCGAGTTCCTCAGCAAGTTCCAGAACGACAGAACAGAGGACGAACAGTTCAATGATGAAAAGACTTACTTGGTCAAACAGATCAGGGACCTCAAGAGGCCTGCTCCCCAGGAGGCCTGAGGAGAGCGCAGAGGTGGCTGGGGGAGGAGCCACCTGGACTACGTCTGGAAAAACACCCAGACAACGTCTGCTTAACGGAACCTACAGCAGCTGCTCAACTGGTTTCTGAACAAAAACTGAGGAAACAAGTGAAAACCCAACAAAATGCAAACGTATCCATATCAACTCATCAGCTCCTCTGCTCGTCAGAGAACATTAGTGTATTTTTTTCATTCTTTTTCCTTCAAAAGAATTTAGAGAAAATAATAGATGCTGCTGCTTTCTTGCACATTGAGACATATAAAGTATATTAAAACGCCACAACAGTCCATCAAACATAGTGAGAGAAAATGTCCGTGCATTTAAATTAAAACAGACTTCCTGGTAGACACACACATAGTTTACACGCACATATATGCATCAAATGCATATACTGCAAGAATATCGGCTGAAACCTTGAGATGGAAATGGTACGAGCTAGTTGAACACTGGTGTGTTTTGTTGCATGCCTTGAAATGTGACCGATCCCTGGCTGCACCCGGCGTCGGCTCTGTGACAGCCTGCCCAGTTTGACTCCCACGTTCAGTGCCACAGACTCGGAAATGCACACGCATCACAGCAACCGCCACAGTTTGCATCTATGCCTTCATCCAATAAAGCAACAGTGGTTAATTTTACCGTATTTGTGTGGGGACGAGCTCTCAGATGCCATCACCCAGAACCATTCTCCTCCTGTGTGCTTTGTCCCGACACAGTACTTGAAGCACATGAGGAAAGGGAAAGGGATGAAAGGTTTGGCAAAGCCCGAGAGTTGGGTCCCTATCGTTTTGTGGGACAGGGTGAACATGTACATATGCCTTTTTTTTTGCTTTGTAGATTTTGTTTAACCTTGACATATGAATATATATTATATATATATATATTACCTTAAGCTTCACGTTTTTGGTTAATTGTAATCAAATTACTTTCTAAACCATAATAGAAACAACAAACAAGTGACATTGTTTTTGCATTTCATCTTACTGCTGAAATGGTTGCTGGTGGGTTTCTTTGTACATAACATTTAGCTAACCTATAGGATATTAACAATTTGTACAGCAGAGGAATGTCATGGTGTTAGCTCTGGATCTGTTAATCCTCGTTTTATCTTACACTTTTGAGTGTGTCTCCCGACTGTTGCAGAGGGGAGTGAGCAGTTCAGGGGGGGGAGGGAGGGGAAGTATTAACTGAAAAATAAAAGCCTGTGTGTTTGTGCACTTTGTGAGGAGCTGAGCGATCAACATCATCTAACTGGAATCGAGGACTGGGTACCCCCTGCTTCCCCCGCCTCAATTTCATTAACCTTTTCCCCTCCCCTTCTCTTTCTCATCACTCGGCTGGTGGCCTGGGAGCATCTTGTGGCCCCACAGCGAGTGCGCTTCAAGGGTGAGATCATCTGGAAATTAACAACTTGGCACATTATTCGTTTTTTCCCATTTCTCCTCATGTTTGAGCCGTTTCTCTTCACAGGGTTTATAATTCCAGTACAATAATGAATGTAAAGCATTGTGGGTAGCAGAGTCCTTTGGGCATGTTGGATTGTCCTCATGGTGCTGAGCAAAACTGATGAAACCATAGATTTGTTCATTTGCAGTGAACAACATGGTCAATGTAACGTTTCATATTTATACATTCAATTAAGAGAATACAAACCATCTGCGTGCAGACAACAGCTCGACCCAGATAGACCACAGATGCACATTGAAAATGCATGTTCCTCCACTGGCTGTGCATGATGCTGTACTAAAGACGTTGTACTGGAATTGTTTTTTCCCCCAAATATTTAGCAACATTGAAATGTCAAATTGAACTCCCGGCTACATGGCTGTATGCTGACTTTGACTGGAGTTTCAGCATAGAGTGTTTGGGTGTCAAAGGCCTGGGCCCTACAATCAAAATAAAGAAAAAAACATTTCGAATAAAAACACAAACGTGGTTGTTTTCTTCCTGTATGCAGAAATCACACATCGGTCAAATGGTAATATTCTGGTATGTGTATCAGCTTGGTGTATGGTGGGAGTATTAAGTAGCATTAAGATGATGGTTAAACAAAAAAAAGACTAAAGTCAAAGAGATTGTTCAACCAAAAATGAAAATTCACTAGCCAGTATGCCGATGAAGGGGTGGGTGAAGTGATTGAGTCAACAAATCCCTTTTGGAGTCTCGGAGGTAAATGGTGTTGCAGCCAAACAAAACAAAAATCCTCTATAGTGCTCCTGTGATGTCATCCAAGTTACTTTAAGCCCGGCAATCAAATTCGACTAGAAATGGAGTCATATACACCATGTTTTTAGCCTAAATGTCCTCTGTGATGTGGGAGCAAGAACACGGCTCCGAAGGAGGATAACCATGAACATTTAGGCTAAAAACATGGTGTACGGAGGTGACCAACAGTACAGAGGTGGGATAATCCATATTGAGCTGATATAAACTGAGAGGAACAGGCAGGTGTAAGAAAAGAAGGGTATAAAACATATACATTTGAAATAAGATGCTCTGTAAAAGGGGTAAATATGATGATACAAATGTGTATCTCACTTTTAATGTTTATAAAACTTTTTTAAACAAGATAAACAAATACAAAAGAGGAGTAATCTTTATTAATTATAAAGGTAGAAACATTTGATTGAAGTAATTTTCGGACCTAATAGGGTTGCCGGTTGAAGTCTTCTGGGTATAAGCTAATCCTTCAGCCCAGTGGCGGTTTTAGGCACGGGCGAACCGGGCAAACGCCAATTCCATGTAGAACCGCCAATGCTTCAGCCTACACCTTTTAGGTACATACATTTGTTTTTTGTTTTGTTTTTCTCTTGTATACATTTTTTGTGAACATTTTGCTTTGTTTTTATAATGAATCCTTTGTGAAAATAATTTTTTCTGATAGTCTAATAAACTAAACTGATCAATCAATTATAGCCACCTACAGCTTCTCCCTCTTCTCCTCGCTGTACGGCAGCTGCTTTTTCATCACTGCTGTGACAGTGGGCCGCTACCTCAGCATCGCATTCCCGATTATCTACAAGAGATACCGCCATGCTCGAATCTCTTGCGTAATCAGCGTTGCCATGTTGGTGCTGCTACACCTCGGCGGCGGCCTGGTGGCCGAAGGGGGCGCCAACTTTGTCTCCGTCGAGGATGACACCTTATCTTGAAACAACAATTTCAACGCCTCTCAGCTGCCAGTTCTGCGTGGGAAGAATCTGGAGTAGGCCAAGTCACTTCAGCCGAATTGAAGGGATTCGGCCTTAGTGCATTAACACCAGTGGTGCTGCAAAGGTCAAGGCAGCACCGACGCTCTCTGAGAGGAGCCGGGGGCGGAGGAGACTAAAGTCAGCCAGGAGTGAGGTCACAGTGGAACTCCATCCACACACATAGACCCACCAACAAGCTAGAGAACGTCAATGCAGTTTTGCAAGTCTCTACAAAGGTGGAGTCGTCCTGTCCCAGAGTTATGTCTGTGGTTTTTGCTGATGATACAAAGTGACCCACTGTTCTGGGAGTGTTTTGTCCTGTGGGAATGGTCGTGTTGCCAACTTGGATATGATATCATCATCGTTACTACCTGCATGTAACTGAAACTCTCTGACTCAAGCAGTTCTGAACATGGACCATTAACCTGGAGACAAATGGCTCCATCTGGTGTCAGATACTCTAACAAGGGATCTGTCACGCTCTCAGTAACAGACGATGACCGGATACAAACAGACGTGCACGTTGACCTTTCTCACTGATTTAAAATAGGTTTGATTCCCTGGTTCACTGGAGATATAAAGGTTTGGCCGGTTGTCTGTTGTCTTGCTAAAGCAAACACAAAAGATATATAGGTTTATGAATCTTTACAGAAGTCATAAGAAAATCATGAATAGTTAACAAACCTTAGTGCGCACACCACCACCAAGGTCCAGCAGTCTGTTTGTGAAACCACATTTATATGAACTAGATGATTATGGGGCGTTTTTCACGTGGCTCCTTACATGGGAGTTATTTGGCTTTGATCTGTTCCTCAACTCCACTCAGCTTCACAGTTTCAAAGCTTTAAAGCTTCAAGCTTCAAAGTTTGCCTTTGAAGACAGGGCACCTTACATAGGAGTAAATTGGCTTTGAAATGTTTCATAACTGTGACCAAATGTTAACTGGTAGTTGTCATGTGACCTGGATTAAAACGCATGTGATTTCTACAGGAAATATTAACAGTTTAAAAGCAGAACTACACTTTTAGTCAAAAAGATTGTAACATATATAATCACTCATTTCATATAAAAGATTATTTTTATATTCAAATTCAATCAGCATAAAAAAAAATTGTTACACAGACTTAAAAGTCTCTGTTGGTGCATGATAAAGTAGCACATATAACAACAATTAAATATAAGTATGAAAGTAAGTATGTTTGGATCCATCAGATAATCTGAATCAAGATAGAGGACACCAGGGATGCAGCTAATGAATCTGTCCCTTTCCTGAATCATCTTTTCTACGAAATGCAAGAAAGTAATAATAACTTTACAGTGAAATAGTGAATAAAAAGACCCAGAGGTCAAGATAACATCTTCAAATGTATTGTTTTGTCTGAACAACAGTTTAGGGTTAGGGTTATGTTTAGTCAGTAGCTGCAATTTGAGACAGCTGTCAGTTGCCACTGCTGCCACACTGTTTGAGAGCAACTACAGCTGTTTGTGACATGTTCCCTGAGATTATACGTAGTTTATGAGTTTTGTGCCCACACTGTTTGGAGGCAGCTGCATCTGTTGCCACACTGTTTGGAGGCAGCTGCCTGTTGCCACACTGTTTGGAGCATGCCCAGCACTGCCTCTGTTGCCACACTGTTTGGAGGCAGCTGTCTCTGTTGCCACACTGTTTGGAGGCAGCTGCCTCTGTTGCCACACTGTTTGGAGGCAGCTGCTCTCTGTCTGCCACACTGTTTGGAGGCAGCTGGCTCTGTTGCCACACTGTTTGGAGGCAGCTGCCTGTGCCACATGTTTGCAGCTCTGTTGCCACACTGTTTGGAGGCAGCTGCCTCTGTTGCCACAGCACTGCTGTTTGGAGGCAGCTGCTCTGTTGCCACACTGTTTGGAGGCAGCTGCCTCTGTTGCCATGCCACACTGTTTGGAGGCAGCTGCCTCTGTTGCCACACTGTTTGGAGGCAGCTGCCTCAGTTTCCACACTGTTTGGAGGCAGCTGGCTCTGTTGCCACACTGTTTGGAGGCAGCTGCCTCGGTTGCCACACTGTTTGGAGGCAGCTGCCTCACGTTTGCTCCTCGTCCACACTGTTTGGAGGCAGCTGCCTCGGTTGCCACACTGTTTGGAGGCAGCTGCCTCGGTTGCCACACTGTTTGGAGGCAGCTTCCTCGTTGCCACACTGTTTGGAGGCATCTTCCTCTGCTGCCACACTGCTTGGAGGCATCTTCCTCTGCTGCCACACTGCTTGGAGGCATCTTCCTCTGCTGCCACACTGCTTGGAGGCATCTTCCTCTGCTGCCACACTGCTTGGAGGCATCTTCCTCGGTTGCCACACTGTTTGGAGGCAGCTGCCCCCGTTTGTGAGTTATTCAGGGTTATTTTGACTAGTTTGTGAACTTTACTTACTTGTTATTGTTCCGGGGCATGGATGGTTGAGACGCTGCATAAACAAAGGCAGCTGCCAGTGGCCACATAAACAGTGGCCACTGGTGTGGCAACAGAGGCAGCTGCATCAAAGACATATTAACATATCTGCGCAGTTTCTGTTGTAACTCTAAGAGCTACTGTGCCACAATCTCAGCTGGCCCATACTGCCGACGAGGAGGTGAGGGGAGGAGTTTCAGAGAAGTGTCCCGGATACAGTGAACATAGAGGAGGAGGGAAGACACCTGCACAGACACAGACAGCACACAGACACAGACAGACACAGACATGGTGAAGATCAGCTTCCAGTCCGTCTCGGGACAGAAAGATGAGAAGGAAGATGGCGACAAGACCGAAATCCTCATCCCTCATCAGATGGTGAGTGAACGCAATAAACGCATCGCTCTCACGCACCGTGCTCGTCGGGATGTGACAGTTATGTAATGTGATGCGGGGCTGCACCTGCACACATGGGACCCGAGCGGACGTGTCCTCACCGCATCCCTCCCGACAACACATGTCTTTGCCGTGACGGTGCTCCTCCACTGCGTCACTCGTGCAAGTTTATCCCGACGTGCACGCTCTTTGTTCAGCTGCACTGCAACAACACAAAGGCTCCGTGCTGCTGGGTCATGTTTTCTAGGCGACATGACCGCTAACGGGTTTTTAGATGAACAGCTTCCCAGCTCTAGTCTTAAAAAAAACCCAATGATGTGAGGTAGCTGCAGGAAATGCATGAGCTCCAGCTGACAAAATGGCAGATGGGTTTC
Source organism: Pseudopleuronectes americanus (assembly GCA_038501795.1). Lineage (NCBI taxonomy): Eukaryota > Metazoa > Chordata > Actinopteri > Pleuronectiformes > Pleuronectidae > Pseudopleuronectes > Pseudopleuronectes americanus. The sequence continues at coordinate 21,220,436 of CM076719.1, forward strand.
TGGAGCTTGGAGCACATGCAGGATTGTTGTTTTTTCCACAGCTCTGAATCCAGCAGAGCAGTGGGGTCCTCAACTTCTCTGTCCCCGTATGGCCTCATCCTGTACATGCACCATAATGAAGCTTGTGCGTGTGTGTGCGTGTGTCTAGTGAATGCTTAAAAGTAGATGGCTACAGTGACAGTGTGTGTGTGACTTTGAGATCTGTTCATTTAAATGCACTGAGCAGCACAGTGCTGACTTGACTGGAGTTTCTTCATAGTGTGTGTGGGTGCTTTCAGAAGTGTCAAAGGCCTGGGCTCCATCAATCGAAATAAAGATTAGAACCCCTTCGGAATAAAATCAAAATATCACATCTGTCAAATGGTAAGATTAGGAGATTAGATTGGTTTGTTATGGTAGGACTGGTATCCCAGTATGTAGCAATAACACAATGTAAACAAAGTGAATCATGCATTTAACAGAGGTCGCAGTATTTTGAGCATTTTCTCCAAAACATATTTTCGTATCTTAAAAGAACAAGTTGTCATTATGCAGACTGGATATTTGTAAAGTAGATTATACAAGCCCAATGTGTATTTCTCTACATGCCTGAGTCCCAAAGAGGCTGCACCATAATGAGACAGGACATCAGGCATTTGTGTGTCTGCGTGTTTGTGTGATCTGTTATTCCACATGCACTGCACTGGACAGGGACAGGCTTCATGGTGTGACACGCTCTCAGCTGGCGTGAAAGAGCCTTAACAGTCTCAGTGGGGAGTGAGAACACAAAGAACCGAGTCTCACAGAACCGTGTTTGCGTTCGCACAGTTGTCGCCGTGTTCCTAAAGCGCCCTCTGTTCTCCAAATGCTTCCAGGACACACTGAGCTGAAGCATGTCAATCTGCACATACCCATGTTTCAAACGCTGAAAACAAAGGGAACGCAGAGATTGTCTTTACCTTCTACACACAGGATGCCGTCTTTTGCTATTCATACATTAGGATTGTCTCACAGCAGATAGCACGAGTCAATAAAGTTATTAATTACTTAAACTCTTGAATAGTAGAGATATATTATTAATGCACATACAGGCACACTTGAGTCTTCTCTACTATCAAGATATCTGCTTTGAAAAAGGCCCTTCATAGCTCTTGCTAAATATAGCAGGAGCCCATTTTATTCAGAAAAATGTCTTACCTGCCACAAGCTACTTCCCTCTTGGTCATTATAGTTGTCAATGGCAGCGCACACTGGGTGAGGAACTACTATCAATGTGTAGTGCCACCCTGCCAGCACCAGTTGGGCGCGTGGCTCCAGCAGATGGGCTGCGAGACTGGGGGCGTCTGGGAAGATTACTCACCATCGTCTCAGTCAAGTTTTCATTATCAAGCGCTCCGTGGGCCGGGCTCAGTGCTACTCATTCCTGCTAGAAATGAGGCATCGTTAATTATGCAAGCTTCTATTTTAACAGTCGGTTAATTCAGGTCATTTTCAGCTGCTCGTCACGGTGATGATTAGTAATGGAAGCTGCCTGGAAATCCTTTTTTGTGCCCTTTTTGAAGTTTTTGTGTGTGTTTGTGTTTTTCCAGGATGAAGATGAGCTGGTCCTGCCGCTGCGTCCCAGGAAGTCTCTCCTCAACGGCCTGTGCTGCCTGACATTTGGCCTGGTTGTGTTCATGGCCGGTCTAGTCCTGGCCTCTATTTATGTCTACCGCTACTACTTCATACCTCATGTAAGATTTTATTTGTCTCATACTGCCATTCTTAATTTTGATGTTCTTGCCACAGAATTGTTTCCGAAATGTCCCAGCTGGTGTGTTGAATCTTACTGTGTGTGTCTGTGTGTGTGTGTGTGTGTGTGTGTGTGTGTGTGTGTGCGTGAGATCCAGATGCCTGAGGAGAACCTGTTCCACTGCCGGGTGCTGTATGAAGACTCTGTGTACGCACCGCTGCGTGGGCGTCAGGAGCTGGAAGAGAATGTTGGCATCTACTTGGCTGACAACTATGAGAAAATCACTGTGCCAGTGCCTCACTTTGGAGGCGGTGACCCTGCTGGAATAATCCACGACTTCAACAGAGTGAGGACACACACACACACACACACACACACACAGACACACATTTGATATATACAATTTGAACTGGGAGGAGTAGAGTGCAAAAGAAAAGGAATCTATTCTTATGTTCAATTGCCAAAGTGCTAATGAGCACTTTTAGATATTTAGTCATGCCAATATCCAAACATTACATGAATTGCTAGAGGAAAAGTCATCAAATCACTAAAATCATTAGGATTCATTCTTATCTTAATGGTAATCGCGTCAATATTTTAGTCCATACCTAAATGGTTTGCAGGCTATCTAGTTGACATCTATCTATCCTCAGGGACCCACAGCTAGCATGGCTAATATTATTACAATTCCACAGATGTTATTGCCACAAATGCAGCAAATAACACAGGAATTAAGAAGTAAGTGGAAAAAAGCTGAACCTGAGTGCTGGTCTTTAGAGTTTGCCTTTAATGAATTGCCTTGTTTCTCTAGGGACTGACTGCCTACCATGACATTGCTCTGGACAAGTGCTACGTTATTGAGCTCAACACCACCATCGTGATGCCTCCACGCAACCTTTGGGAGCTTCTTATTAACGTCAAGGTAACGACTGCAATGTTTTCTTGAATTTATCTGTAGAAATGTCTGTTTCCCCCCTCTGTCTCTCTGAGCTACTCAGCTAGCTGGCTGCTCCTTAGCTTTATTTCTAATGGAACAATACATTCCCCAGTTTATTCAAAAGACACATGTACCAGTGATTCCAGTCTCAGAACCATGTAAACCACATTTCTATTATGAAGCGGTTCAAACTCGAGCAGAGGGGAATCAACAAATGTGGATTAATAAGCTACTGTACAACATCCTTTCCTTCTCTGGAGTCTCTGGTCCTCTAATAACTCAAGTGTCCACTGATCACTTCGATTCCACTCCACTGCAGCATGATGCTGGTTTGAGTACTGGTGGGATCAGACCGTAAACACCCAGTGTTGTCAAATTTTTGAACCATTTAACCCTTTAGCGTTGGAAAACAATAACTCAGCGAGCTTGTGTTGATGATTCCACATCTCTTACAGAAGGGAACATACTTGCCTCAGACCTACATCATCCATGAAGACATGGTGGTGACTGGCAAAGTGCACAACATGCGTCAGCTGGGACCTTTCATTTACCGCCTGTGCGCCGGGAAGGAGACGTACCGCCTGAACCGTCGTGTCAAGCGTAGACGTAAGTTGAAGTCGACAGAGTTTGGTATTTAAAAAAGGAGCATTGTTGTTTAAATGTGTTGTGATTAAATCTGACGCTCAGCATGCACCGCAGTGACATTGCTGATCCGCTTCCTGTGTCTCACCCTGTTTCCCCCACAGGCATCAGCAAGCGCGAGGTGAAAGACTGCCACCGCATCCGTCACTTTGAGAACACATTTGTGGTGGAGACTGTTATCTGCGAGGAAGAGTAAACGGTTTATCCATGTCATACCCCCCCACCCCACCCACCTAAAGGCACATCTCCAGTCGCTACCGCAGCCACTGTAGCACTCTCTCGTGGATCAGATCATGTCTGAGTTGCACTTTACTTTTCTTTATTGAAAGATTTTTTACTTTTTGATTTGGATGCCTCATTTTTTTCCCCCTTCAATTTCCCATAGGTAATATGTACCCTTATCTGTGATGCAATACTTACCTGGTGGTTCTCTCACAGGATTTTCCATGTAGCAAAGTCCTTAAGCCAATAATGACTAATGATTTCAAGATCTCTCCTGTTGCTCTTCGGGGATTTCTACGGTGGTTACTGTCGTGGGGGGAGGTGACTGTTGTTTGTTTTTTCCTCGTGCTCTGGAGGCTAATTTGTGTCTCTGCGTTTCTCTAACATCGACACAAAACATGCTTCCATGCTTTCCTGAGCAGACATTCTCCATACATTTCAATTATCTTCTTTTCTCTCCTGTTCTCAGTTATGTAAACATGTAACTGCTGACGACTAGTTGCTTGCTTGCATCTTAATTCTCTTGCCTGTTGCGTCCTTTCTTTCTGTTTTTTTCTTCTTCCCTCAAAGCTTCGGTAGTAGTAGAGTTGCACTGGGCATTAGGCTGAATTCACTTTTATGATATTCTATCACAATTAAAACTGATAAAGACCATTATTAATGTTTTGCTCTTGTTTATCATTAGCCTTTCAGTTATTATTGTAATTTTTTTGCAATTCAAATGCTCCTTATCACTGCATTAGTGAATCATTTTACAATATTGTCTTTGTTTTCCCCTGCACGTGTGGATCTATAAGAGAAAAAACTGTTAATGTTTTGTAAACCAATGTTTAAAGCCTTAGTCCAGAGTCAGAGACTGGACTAAAGTCAACGCTACTGAAAGGGAGCTTATAATATATCTTAGTTAAAACAAATCCAACTCTGATCTGTATGTCTTGTGTGTTAAGGAAATATGTCTGGCAATAAAGTAGTGAAAAAGTGTAGTATTCATTAATGCTTTGTTTACACCTAACTTCCATACATAACCTACTGTGTGGAAATACTTAATTAAATACAAAACGAACTCAAAATCAATCTTCATCCAAAAAGGGCCATAAGATAAGTAATTAAAAGCACTCATAGAGAAACCACATACGGGAGCGCATTGCATTCACTATTTCTGAGATAATCGTGGAAAATCCTAGAAAGTTTCATTTTAAAAAATAAATAAATTACTGGTCTGGTTGACTTCCAAACTATTCAAATTATGTACAAAGCAACAAATTAAATAATACACCAAAGTGGATTCATATGAGAGACAATCTGCACGATCTGAGGGGAAACAGGTTATTGAAAAAAAACTGTAAGTGAGGACCGACACAAAATAAAAGTGTATCACAGTCAAAGTAGTGAATTTATGTAATAACTTTACAAGGGAACTGATAAGAGATTTCACATTGAATATGTTCAAACACATGTTTAAAAATAACAGTTCACACTTCATTCCTATTCTCCTTTCTGCCATGACATGTGCACCTGGATTGTTTAGAATAACCTTTTATTCCTTCACATTAGGATAATAAAAGGCCAGACAGAGAGAGACTATTTGCCAATCCTTAGTCCCTAATCACATTAGAAGTGATTACTCTTAGATCCTTTCAGATGCTCTTCAATCTGGTGGGATTCAGAGCTGGAGATCTGCCATCTGAGAGAGAAAAAGACACAGACAAAATGGTGATGCTAAAATAAAGTTTATGTCCCAAAACATTTGGCAGTATTTTCAGTTTTTTTCAAACCAGCCCTGTTCTGAGGAATATTGCAACACAATAACACAACGCTCAGTCATTCATACAAAATTGCATTAAACAAACTTGCCTGTTTCAATCGGATGTATAAAGTTCTGGGGAAAACTGTTAAATGAATTGTCTTGGGGAAAATCAGATGCGTTGAAGATGGAAATATGTCTGTGCTCTAAATATGATCCTACAGCCAGAGACAGGTTGACATAAAGACTTAACTGTGGGAAACGTACAACTTGGCTCGTTATGATAGTAACAAACACATTTGTTATTGGTATTTAAACTTACAGGTACTAAAAGGTTACTGGATATTAGCCAATTTTCCATCTTCAAACTTAACTACTTAACTTCCTGGCTGACCTATATACATCGTCTTTGGGTAGGAATGACAGGAAAAGCATAAATTCAATCAGGAAGTCTCTGTGTTCCATTAATTCACAGCTCAACAGCGTGGTTCTAGACTTACCACAAGCTACAAGTTTGTGAAACAATAGAAGCAATAACTGCATTTGAAGAAAAACACATTTTATTTGAGATGTCAGGAGACGTACAACAATACTCACAATCCTCAGGTGTAATAGTGTTATATCTCTGATTGGTGGAGCTTGCTGTTGTCATGGAAATGTTAACCACAACCGCAACATCATCTTTAGCGTTACTTCAGAGGGATAAGTACATAAAGGAATAAAGACTGATACAGAGTAAAAACTGAATATATACAGTGCGAGAATATATACAGTGCAGTGGACTGGATTGCACAAACAGAATGAATATTTTAAAGTTAAGAGAGTTAATCCAGAATTAAATTACAGTCCACAATGGGTGGGAATGCTTCGCCAACATCCTCCTCTGTCCCACCACCTCAACTGAATCAAGCGGGTGTCCCAGGAGCGAGCTGGCCCTCTAATCAGTCAGTGCTGATGCTCAAGTCAATGCAATGCTTATACTCCAAATTAAATGTTTTATGGTCACGATTCATCTCATAGCTGGTTGTTCTTGTTCTAGGCTTAAAACTGTATTTGCAAGGATACTCTGAAACGTCAATGGAGAACATAAATGGGATATTTACCCACAGAACAAAAGCCTTTCTATAACTGGTTAGTCACTGTCCCACTGTATGTAGCTCAACAACGCAACCTACGGAAAAGCCCCTCATTTAGCATTCAGTGATCATCACGAAAATGAGGACAGTTATGTATCATGACCAGATGCACAAAAAAGTCTCTCAGTGCATTATGAAAACCGAACAGGAAGCCCGCCATTTTGGATTTAATGGCCATTTTTGGCAATATACCAAATTTTTACTTTGATGTACTTGTTGTGGCGCTTTCATCAGATCAACATAAAATGATTTTTCGTCACACCGTGTGACCGTGGCGTGGCTTCAAAGATTGATTACACGCCATCAAAACACAAGCTTCTGTATCTTGGACTTATTTGGTCCAATCGAGTCCAAACTAGACAAGTAAGACAGGTATCGCGACCTGAAGACATCTATACAGAAATCGTGACTTAAAATCACAGCGCCACCTGGTGACAGCAGGAAATGTCTTGTTTTTGATACATCTTACACTTGGATGTATTTCTCCTCATCCACTTTGCGAAACCATGTCAAACTGTGACAAATAGGTCTCAAGACATTGATAATGTAGCCATAAGATTACTGTGACTTTTCATAATGCGGATTATTAATGGCGTGGAATCAAAGTTCATTATTTTGCCATGACACAAAAAATCGCTGAAACTTCAGTGTTCATGGTTCTATCTCCCTCAAACTACATGTGCGTAGCAACAGCCCTTGATTTAAACTTTACATCTCATTTAATTATTATCACCTATTATGCTCCTCAAGGTCCAATGATCAATATTTTTTATTAACAATGATTTACAGTTGGTCCACGACCCCCCTGGGGTCTTCAGATGTACTGCAGTGGGGACGTGAAATTACTGTCATAAAAAGTTTGTATTTTTCAAAAAGCTGAAATACGTCATTGTCACACGCGTTTGGCTCATGGTAAAACGGTGTTACGGTGCTCTTAAAGGTGACATTAAAACACCGGTCCAAAGTCGTTTGCAGCACTGGGATGCTCCGTCTTGGGCACAGGGACGACACAGATTATTTTCCAGATCTTGCTCCACACACACCTTGAAGACCTTGGGATCCATGTTGTCCGGACCTCTAGTTTTTTCGTCACAGTTTGATTAAACGCCATCAAACACGAGGTTCTGTATCTCAGACATACATTGTCCAATCGAGTCGAAACTTGACATGTAAGACAACAGTCCCGGCTTGATGACATCTTCACAGAAATTATGACTTGAAAACACAATGCCCCCTGGTGACATGTTTTATACTTTGATTAACTGCTCCTGGCTGCTTTACAATATACAGCTCGAAAAAGCTCAGTCAAGTCATTGGATAATGCTCAGAATTGTGACTTTTCCTCAAACCGTGTTAACATTGATGTGCGGTGAAGGATAGTCCTTCGCCAAAGGACACGATGTTGTTATGACTTCACTCTGCATTGTCCTAACACTACCAAACTTCTGTCTCCTGATTAGAGTCCAAGCCTGAACAGCTCTATGTGTCAATATGTCCTCAGTGTCATGGCACCACCTACTGATTTGCCATGAAACAGGAGGTACTTTGTTAACCCACTCTGCATTATCTAACCGGCTCCGAACTACTGACCTATGATCACAATCCTGATCTGAACAGCTCCATGTTTGAATATTAGTTCAGTGTCATAGCGCCACCTACTGATCAGTGTGAAAATTAAGTCGTGGTTACATTGTCCAATTGACACAAAATTGTTCACGCGACATCAGAGCGCCTACTTGAACAGATCTATATATCTGTGCGGAATAATAGTGATGGCCCCACGGCCCCACCTACTGGCAACAGGAAGTAAGCTTTGTTTTACAACTATCATTCGATTCACATTAAATGTTCACAGTGGGATGTGCTATTTGATAGCGTGGACCAAAATGACCAATTAGCAGGCAAGAATCGACGTCGCGTGACGGACGCAAGAAATTGAAGCGTTTATCCTTGCTGCATTGCACAACACACATGCAACGCAAATAAGCATTATCAATGTTCAAAAATCATTCTTTAACATTCATAATATCCTCGAAAAACTAGCTCTAATAACTCTTTCTGCACATGAAGCAGTGATGTCACGGCCTACTGTAGCCCAGACTGGACAAACTAAAAACCTTTTGAGTTTTTATGACAACTACCACAGGTTCTCTTTCATTTTTGGAAGGGGAGGGTGAGGTGAGGGGTCTTCAGCTGCAGCATGCACCTTTAGAATGTAGTGACACCACTGAACCTTTAATACTAGATTAATAGTAGATAATTTTTGAATAACCTATGTTGATCTGTGTCTAGATGTGAAAATAGGCAGCTGTTCTCAAACACATTTTATAAAGTGATGGACTTTAAACCTGCTGGTGTTTGTGACCATAGTGGCAGTGGAGACCATCTTAACACTTGTGTGTAGGATAAAATGGCAAACTTAAGAGCAAACAGCCATCTTACATATCAACAAAGTCTAAAACAGTGAGAGGAAATATGCTATTACAACTAAAGCAAATTGTGGAGTCAAATTCTCTGTGGGTTTAATTATTCACCATTGCCACTTTCAATCTAAATGTGAGCTTGTGTCATAAGCACCTGGGGAAAATAATAAGAGTCACCATCTGAACAACCTCAAAGTCATGATCTGAATAGAAAACCCTTTTGCCTTTACTGTGACTCAGTCTATAACTTCAAAGGACATTACATTAACTTACTTTGATTTCCTGGTATTACAAGGGGAATGAGGGTAGCTATCATTTATCTGAGGTCAGGATTTGGATTGGAAGGATAGTGAATCGTTGCTGTTTGCATTCGATATTTCAATGATTTTCATTTGCGAAAATAAAATTTGACCCTCATCATATTTGAGTCTTCCTGTGCAGCAACACACTGAGTGATGTATGGATACTAGAAGGGAATCTAATGCCACAATGATGCAGCACAAGAAGAGGAAAAAGTCAATCTTCTCATGTAACATACCCAATCCAACAAAACAAAAAAGCCATTACAAGGCCGAGGGATCTCATTACATGCTGATTCTCTGTTTTACTGAGAAGTTTGTATGTGAAAATAACACTTTCACACACACTTACCGTCTCACTATGTTCTCACGATCAACGCACATGTCATATCGTGTTTTTTTCAGTCACTTTTCAGGGAGCACTTTGTCACTGCAGTGCCTTACTCCCAGTAGGTCGCATCACTCACTGTGTTTACTATGTAGGGGGCAGTTTATTGCGGAGATCCTCCTGAGTCCTGCTGAAAGATGCTTCTATGATCAGCACATTTTCTCATCCTTCTACAGCTCTTGAGCCATGTTAAAGGTGGTGAATTTATTATTGTTCCACTGAATATGAAGGTTTACACCTAGATTAATATTTAATTTGATATACTAGTCTAGAGGCCGTTCTACACTTGCCTGTTTGTCATGGGATGTTGTTTGCAGAGCGTTCATCAACAGTCTATGGTGCAGAGTATAGTTAAAAAACTTAAAATGACCACGACCCAAAGTAGACAACATCAAAACAACGATTATATTTAAGGTAGTGGTGTGGGATATTGTTAATATTTTGTTTAAAACCAAAAGTGAATTAGATCTATTCATGTTCAAGGTTCAAGGTTGGTGTGTTACATGAAAACTGGAAGTGTAGAATTGTTTCAGCATGTACACATTTCAAGCATTTGGGTCAAATTAAGGTTAAATATTGTTTGGGTTAAATTTAAACTATTTTCCTCAATAGTTCTATGCTGCTGCTGTGCTGTGTTTCCATTCATCTATTAACTTAGTCGGGCAGGGTGGGGTGGGTTTGTTGTGTTGTTTAAAATATCCATAAAACATTTAAAGTTGTTTTGTGAACGAATGATTTGTTCATCAACTACAATTCAGTGACAAATTTCAATGACTTCATAGCATGATAATTGCTGTGCTTGAGTCCTACAAAGGACAATTCAAAACAAAAAATGTCCCTCTTTTCCTCTCAGGTCATCAACTCTAGTCCTCCCATTATTAAATAAAGATAGTTGTTAACTGAATGCACATCTTCGGCTGTTCTGAGACTCTTTCTAAAAAATATTCTAAAACAGTTATTCTAAACACAACTCAATTTTATTTAAATCTATTTTTATGAATTGTATTCACCACAAGCAGTGAGAAAAGAGAAATGGGAAAGAAATGACAGGTGGAAAAGGGGTAGACAATAACAATTACATTCTGCAGAATGAGTGTCACAACCTGGCAGGCAACACGAGCTTAGACTAAGTTAAGTTGGTTTAAAGAAATGAACGGAAATCTAGAAATCAAAGTACAACCAAAACCGGATGCTGTAGAAGCCATGGGGGTAAAAGACTGGCTGAATGTCACCAGCTTATATACTGCAGCCAGACCATGTATGATGAATCTCCCTGACGCCCAGGCTCCTCCTATCAGGTTCCTGCAGGCAGCTGCCACTTTGAAATAATTGTGGTAACTGTAAATGGCCACCTTACTCCAAAGTGCACAAAGACAAAAGGACTAGAATATTGCTCTCTCCATGAAAGAAATATGCAACTTGTGTGTCTGACTTCCCAAAAGTATATATTTCTTAAGTAAGGCATTTGCAATTTTGAAAGCATACCTGAGCACCAGCTCCTTAACGCAAATCAAACCGGGTCAAATTAATACAAATAGCAAACTTAATCTCACAGAAATTAGGGATTTGATCCCAGATGAGACGCCAAATGTCACAACCTGGCTTGATAAAGTAGGGAGGCCACACATGAGCCTAGCCTAAAAATAAGTTTTTTCAAGAAATTCACAGGAAATGTTAATCTAGAAAATCAAAGTAAAACCAAATACTGTGGAAGCCATGGGGGAGAGAGACTGGCTGAATGTCACCAGCCGCAGCCAGACCAGGCTCCTCCCATCAGGCCCCTGCAGGGAGAGGCCTGCTTTGAGAGGGTCCTCACAGATGGAGATAAAAGCACACATGGGAGAGGAAAAAACTAAGTTTGTTACATGCGTACATTGGGGGCAGATGTACCACTAAAGTTGATGATTTTGCCGTTGCTGTTGAGTGTAGCTGCGGCAACTGGGATTGTCGCAGGGACAGCCAGGCTCGCCCTCGCATTCGAAAGGCACTGACATACAGAAAATCCGCAGCCACCAAGGAAGTAGTGGATTCTTTTCAGACCTTTGCTTAGAAAAGATGTTCCAGGAGAAGAGACCGTTCATCTGATTTACTTTTGAAGAATTCGAAGTGGATGTCTTGTATATGCCTTGTTCATTTCTCAACTTGGAACACACGTTCAATTTGTCCCCGTCTAATGGGTGTGATGTTTTCATGAAAGAAAGACTGCAGGTCTCCTCAGAGGCCGGACATCCACTGTCTGCCGGCACAGAGGTAGAAGTCTCCCTTTTAGTTTTCTTAGACGCCTTCTTTCCTCGCAATTCATCAGCAAAGTGGGCATCCAGTTTCATATTATGCAGTGGAGCAGATGGAGCGGCCTTCACGCTCTTCTCTGAAGAACTCATTTTCAGTGGCTTGTCTTCTTAAATCCTCCAATGATGAATATCAAACATTTGCCCGATAGCAAAATTAATTCCACAGGTTTGTTCTGTAGTGCGACAGGACCAAGTATGGAGGCATCATCACAATCCTTTCACATGGCACGTTCCTCTTGATCAAAGCAACATCCTTTGTTCTGTATGATGGTAGTATGGCACAGTCACTATGTTCTTTTATCCTTTGATAATTTGAGTGAGTTTGTATCTACTTTTAAATACCTCAGGTTCTTAACTGACAACCATTTGTCTTTTAATGCACACATTCAGTATGCTCCCAAAAAGTTGAAGCTCTTATTAGGATTTGACAAAATCCTGCTTTTCCTTTCCGTGTGAAGTGGACATTGGTGAAGTCCACCTTTTAACCTCTTCTTGACTATGGAGATGCTGTGTATGTTAATGCCTCAGCTCATTGTCTTCATGTGCTCGATAGTCTTTATCTTAGGGCATTGAAATTCATTACAAATTGTCCCTTACCCACCATTGTTTACTCACTCAAAAGCAAATAGCTCTCTTTTATGTATGCGTTCTAGACATCATTGCAGTCACCAAGGGTTAACTAAGCATGTGGTGTTGCTGGAGCTGACAGGGTTTGTTTTTGTTTTGGTATGCTGACTTGGTAGCTGAGTGCTAGAATAATGGTGAAAAACTTGCTGTGAAGCAATAGAAGTGGGATGTTTGGGCTTAGCAGGTCAGTCCAAACATCAGGTCCTGGGGCTCCTCAGCACATGTGGCCTAATAAGGAGGAGGTCCATCAAGAACATCTTGGAAGCTGCAAAGAGGTCTTACCGCTACTACCTGGACACATTTCAGGGGCTGATAATCCCTGACTGGGTTGCCTGAGTGATACTCACCCAGGCAACCCAGTTAAGACCCAAAACACCTGATGACCCTGGGTTCATCTCTGACAATGTTTCCAGGTTGCACCTTGAAACACACACTGAGTGACTGACTGACTGGCGGACTGTCTCACTCACTCACTCACTCACTCACTCACTCACTCACTCACTCACTCACTCACTCACTCACTCACTCACTCACTCACTCACTCACTCACTCACTCACTCACACTCACTCACTCACTCACTCACTCACTCACTCACTCACTCACTCACTCACTCACTCACTCACTCACTCACTCACTCACTCACTCACTCACTCACTCTGTTTCAGGGCAATGGCTTGATTCTCACGAATGAAGCAGTCTGTGTCTCAGAACAGGTGTGAACACATCACTTACATGTGATGCATCACAACTCCAGTCTGAGACTCACACTCATCCTCTCTATGCAGGGTCTGGCTGTTGTGTGGAAAGCTGTGGAAGTAACCTTGATGAGTGGTAATGCCAGTCAGGGGGCCGTAGACTTATCTGCTGTCAGATCCCCAAGGACCCTATGGGATCTGACGTACAGAAAGTTACAGACAGCTAGCCCAATGTAAACATGTATTGATCAAGACTGCTCAGTAGAGAGGGCTCAGTCTCTCATAAGCAGCCACATGTGCATTGTTGTAGATCAGTCATCAAGGCAGGCAGTTTGAGCTGCTGGGAAAATTAATCTCCCTATCCATGAAGATGCCCCCTTCACCTCGTCAGCAAGAATTGAGTTGTACCGGTTATAGTTTTTCTGCTATCAAATAGCATCTGTGTATTATCTGCAGTTGAAGAAAATGATCTGCAAGGTTCTCTACAGTCAAATCTCCTCTCTCTTGACCTAGAGCAAGGTGTAACAAGGCGTACTATCCCTGCAGTAAGTGAGATCCTGGTAGTGAAGCGGCTACGTGATAAATATCAAAACAGCCATTAAGAGGGCTGTTGTCAACCCTTTTTAGAAGAACCCTTACCTTCCTATCAAATTCATCCATCCATTATCTGTATTGCCTGTCCTTTAGAGGGGGGAGCTGGAGCCAATCCCAGCTGACATTGGATGAGTCTTTTACATTTACACTAACGGTCAATTCTGAGTCTCCAATTAACCTAACAGAACTCTGCATGTCATTAGACTGTGGGAGGGAAGCAGACACAGGGAAATCATGCAAACTGTCGAGAGCCAACACAAGCTGAACCAGTAGGAGTCCAGGACCTTCTTGCTGTGAGGCAACCCACTGCACCACCTTGCTCCCAGTCCAGATGAAACTTGATTTTCTATTTGTATAGACTCTATGATATGGAAGATACCTATTTTGTCGTAGATCTCTTCTTCAAACTGAGCTGATGCAAAAGTTGGCTGACAGCATTATGGAAACAGTGTAGAAGGATGAGGAAGGAGTCAGAGAGCTCTGTGGTCTCATGACCAATTAGAGCGAGACACATGACGCGGGTGGAGGCATACAATGGTTGTGTTAAACTAGCACAGTTTACAGACTTTGCAAGAGGCCAGGGGGCCTGAAAAAACTTTCGCCGGCCTCCAAGTATAGAGTCTCTAAATTTAGGAGCATTTGATGTGTGAACACGTCAGCGGATCCCTTGCTGGAAGATCACATTCAATGGTCATGCACAGTCAAAAACCACAAGATGTCACTGTTGCACTGTATAGTGTGGAGTTCTCGTCAGTGACACTAGGCCCACACACACATAGCAACACACACAGACACACTATATAATATAGATACATTGACCCATGACAATAAGTGTCAGTAGTCCGGGGCAGGATTGATCAATGAGCTGATATGATGGCTAGAGGAGTTACAGCTCATTCATATGCGCAACAAACACCAGGATCACAAAGTCTTGATGTATTTGCCTCAAAGGGTCAGCACAATGTCCACCTAGTGGAGAGAGTAACAGCAGAGTTAGGGAAGCATTCAGGTATCAGTCTGTTTCACGCAGTGTGTATCATAGTCGTGCTTCCATAATCAAAGATAAATTGAGGTTGTACATTCCTATGAATAGGGGCCACTCTATCAATGCAGAACCAGGGTTAGACTTAAGACAAATTGCTTATAATATAAATGTTGTTTACACAAATTGTTTGCTTCCATTGACCACATAGGTGCCTGGGGGAACTGTACCAGATCTAAATCCTTTATTTCTCTCTCCTTAAAATTGTTCAGATTCATTTAATGCGCATAAACATCACAAATCACTTTCCCAGCTCCTCTACTCTCAGGAGATTGAGATACGTGTGTCATGCTGGCTGAAGGCCAAGGCCCAGGAGAAGATGGAGAAGAGAAAAAAGTCTGCTTAGGTCATATTGTAAACCTGATCAGTTCTTAATTACTTATAATAATATAGGACTTGGCTGTTGTTTATTTGTTGTTGGATTCAAACACTATATATATTTTATATACAGTCTATGGTCGTAACCTTGTCATACCCCTAGGGCGGGGTATTGTTACACATTGTGATTTCTTGACCCTCAAACTCTGTAAACACAATAAATCAAAACTGATTGTTATCTCTTTATGTAAATAAAAGGTTCTCAAATATGTATGTTTAATGTGATTATTTAAACATATTTAAATTTTTCATTATGAAGTGTTTGTTCGGGGGTTAAAACAGAAAGGTAATGTGATTTATATCAAATGAATGTGAGACTGTTTGATTGTTGTGTTTGAAACAGTGAGAGTAAATGATGAAGAGTTGGAGAAAAGTGGTGGAAGCACCAGTTGTCCTCAGGCCATCTGTTTCTGTATGGACTGCTCTCTTTCTCTCTCTCTCTTTCTTTTTCTCCCTCTCTCCCTCTCCTTCTCTCTGTGTGTATGTGACCCTCCCAGTAGGGGGGTCAAAAGTGGGAGGTCATGACCCCACTGACCCTGTGGGAGAGGGAGATCATCAATCAGCTAGAGGCTGGACAGAGCAGCGGGAGGGGACACACACACACACACACTCACACAACACAAGCACAAACACACACACAACAAGATACTGTAACACTATTCACTCTGCAAATGCACCTGGTAAAAAAGTATATACCGGTAATATATAGAAGTCGTATATATTTAGTATAGAATGTATTAAAGGACAATTTCAATCAAAAAGTATTTCTCTTGTGGATAGGCGAGGATTACATTACATTACATTTCATTTAGCTGACGCTTTTATCCAAAACGACTTACAATAATGATGACACCCTAACCCATAAGACTCCCCCCGGACTACACACACACACACACACACACACACCCACACACACACACACACACACACACACACACACACACACACACTTTCACACAGAAAAGCCTACCAGACATTTGCGTTTGGCCAAATAGGTGTGTGTATTTTGTTTGATAACACACATGATGACTTATTCATGGTAATCTAACTGATGCTATCAAACACTTCAGCACAGAGAGAGAGAGTTGGACAAATGGAAGGAAAGCAAGTAAAGCTTTGGCACTTTTCTCACCACAGTGCTTCCATTTCATCGAACTCCTCAACTCCCTGCCTTTGAAAACAAGCACACCCTCAAATAGACACTCACACCGAGCCACAAACACTACCACTATCAGGGTTATCAGCCAGCATTTGGAGAGCGACAGGGCATGCTTTTTCTCTTTCCACCCTTCCTCCTTCTCTCCAACCCTCCCTCCCCCCTCCCCTCCTCCTCCTGCAGCCTGTCCTGTTGATCAATGAGGAAGTTCTTGAGCCTCAACTATTAATCAGAACCTATCGGCTATCTGTCTGCTGGGCCAACCAATCATGGCCGTAGGACAGCTGGACTGTGAAAAATGTGGCCTGCTGGATGGAGGGGTGGTTGGGGACTTTGGGGGTGGAGGGTTCATGGAGGAGAGGAGGGAGGTGAAGGAGCACTCAATCTGATCTGAGTCAGAATGTTCAGAACACAGCTCTGCTGCTCAAATACACTTTATACACTGAAGGTTTGTTCTTGACATCATGAGGACCGCACACACACGTACACACAAAAATGAGTGCACAGGGACAGGTTTCATGACTGAGGCACCATTGTCATTACTTTTATTTGGATTTGGTTAAAGCTGCCAAAATCTAATAAGAATGATAAATAGTTTAAGACAATTATATGACCTATAACACCCAACAATATATTAAATAGTTACAACAAATACCAATTGTTTAAAGTTACAAGATAAAAGTGAGTCTCAAGAAGAGATTTTAGTAAAAGATAATGACATTCCCTGGCCAAGAGCTCCAGGAAGGTTCCACAGCTGAGGGGCCGGAAAAGCAAATTATAATTCATCTTATTCTGATTCAGGGTTATTCAAACACAGGAAACTGGGACATTCAGATATAAACTTGACATAATATGTGATACTTCCATGGTACCGCATATAAATATTGCCAATGATGCAATTGCATGATTTACCCCAGAGATCACTTGTACATGAACCCAAAGTAGACCCCCGGCAAACCCCGCCAATGAAAGGTATGCGGAAGAAGCATCCTGAGGAATTATTGAGAAGGAACTACTTGACAGATAGGAGATGAACCAATCCAAAGCCACATCCCTTAAACCAACAACATTCTTCAGATGACTGATCAGGACATTATGGTCAACTGTATCGAAGGCCGAGCTGGGGCCAAGGAGATCTGAAATAGACTACAGGCCTGTGTTGGCTGCGAGCATTGACTCATTGGTGACCTCGACTAGAGCAGTCGGTTAAGAGAGCGAAAACCAGATGGAAGTAAAGCCACCTGATTGGAGACAATTGGAAATCTTTGATAAAAACGGCAACATATACGATCATTCAGAACTGCAGGGTCATTGTGTTTTTAAAAACCTTACTTGTGCAGTCTTTGCGGCAGTAAACTCCCCAGCGAGAACTATATCCCTGTTGATCTGTTGTCCAATAACAAGGCCTATCCTCACACCTCAAAGCTTCATCAACACGCTACCATCCCTCTTCTGCATAATCACCATGCTCACTCTCATCCATTCACATCTTATTGCCATGATTTGATTACACCTAATGCTATTACTCCGCTCCCATCTCTCTCTCTCTCCTCCTCACTCCACCTCTCTCTCTCTCTCTCTCTCTCGCCCTCATCATGGATTTTTGCAGATCTTATTAGTGTGTGATGTGGACCAGGTCTCCCACTTTGGATTTATGAACCCTCAGACTTCTCTCCTTTAATCTCTCCCTCTCTCCTCCTCCACTCGCCTTCCTGCATCTGTCCATCCATCATTCCCAGGGTTGGCTTGGGCGGAAGAGTATTAATCCCTCCATCCCATCTCTCACTGCTCTGGACAGATGAGGGGATGGAGGAGGGACTGGGGAAAGGAGGAGGAAGAGGAGGGGTAGAGGGTAGACTACCGAAGATTACTTTCCATAATATTTCTGTAGCATTGTGGGTAAAAATGGAGAGGTATTGCTGGTAATGTATGCAGATTTACCCGATGACTGCTCATTGCTTGGGTACCTTCAACAGGTGTCAGTATGAAGACAAGAATCTGCATAGGTGAGTGTGTGTGGAGTGGTGGTGAAATTGTGATGATGAACAACTCAGCGTGACAGTGTGTGAATGAAAGTCAGTCGTTCACATTATTATGTGGGTCTATGCAAAAACGTCCTCATGCAAAGTCCACATTTCTGCGAAGGCCAACAGGAACTGCGTCTTATTACCTGTTGATGCTTGCAAAGCATGCACGTACACACACGTGCACACTCACCCACACACACTTTTTTCAACCGAATCCAATAAGCTCTGGGAAATCAATTGGACAGATCAGGACATTTAATGAGTCCAGTCCTCACAGGCCGAATTCTCTCTAAAAAAACAACAACCAAGAAACAAATTTGGTTAAAGAAAATAAACCTTTGACCAGCAGTCAAGGTAAAGCCGATAAACCCCACCCCACCCGCCCCCTTCCTCCATCCGAACCTCTGCACTGACAGGTAGATTAAGGGGTGTGATAGATGCCCCTCTCGGTATCTCCCTCTCTCCATCTCCCCTCCTTTCCCTCCCCTCCATCCATCATGGCGGCTGGTGTAATTGTGGCTGCGTGGGGCTGGCAGAGGGAGCCTCCATCCATCTCCTTAACAACAAACAGTCACCAGGACGGATGGCGCTGCACTCCCCAGTTAATCTCCATCTATACGGGGTGCGGGGGCAGGGCATGCAGAGAAGGGGAAGGGGAAGAGGAAAATAACAGAATGGAGAAAGGTAGTGTTGGCTTATACCGTAAACAAAAAGAGATGGAGAGGGAAAGGCAGGTGGAAGGAGAGAGGGAAAGATGGTGGAGGTGAGAGCCAATGCCCAGATGGGTAGAAGCAGTTGGGGGTCAGAGGAAGAGGAATGACCCAGGTGGGGGGGGAAACAAGCGAAACTGGAGGCAAAGTTTGCAAACAGGCTGCAGGAGCAGGTCGATAAAGGTGGATTTGTTCGGCGAGTGTACCAGAAGAAAACAGGAGAGATGGGGGAAGGGAGGGGGATACAATTTATGTCCATGCAGCCAGACGACCCAGAAACTGGAGAGGCAGAGGCTCATAAAAATGCACTCTGCACCCCACCCACCCCGCCGACTACACCTCACTCATACCCCCTCCGTTTATTTTCCTCATCCTCTCTTTCACCCTTTACCTCCCTCCGTCCCTTCGCTCCCTCGCTCTCGTGCAGGCGGTAAAGGGTCACGGCTCTCTGATGTTTTCGGGCGCTAGTGAGCGGTTGCCAGAGGTCACCACAGCCATATTCTCTTAATGGCGGAGTCACTGAAGTCAACAAGGCTGGGTGGCCTTCTGGCCTAACCTCCATCTCTCTCTCTCTCTCTCTCTCTCTCTCTCTCTCTCTCTCTCTCTCTCTCTCTCTCTCTCTCCTCTCTCTCTCTCTCTCTCTCTCTCTCTCTCTCTCTCTCTCTCTCTCTCTCTCTCTCTCTCTCTCTCTCTCTCTCTCTCTCTCTCTCTCTCTCTCTTTCTGGTGAAGTAAAGTAAACTCGCCATTTGTGGCAAGGTGGAGGCACCGGTTTCTTTATGTTGTGTTTTTATTTACCTTGCGTATGATGGATTACCATTTGAACAATGTCAACAGCTAGAAATGTCATATTCCTGTTTGCGGCAACTGCTTCACAAACTGTGGGCACAAACTATTTGTAGAAGTATTTTCACGCCCAGCTCTTTTTTGTAAAGTCACACAGAAGAATGCAAAGCTGCAACACACTCGCAATCCTGCCGGTAAACCACACACACGTTCAACACATTTCCACTCTTTTCACTTGTTGTTTCCTGTTTGCTAGCCTTTGGACGTCGCCTGCATTGAGCAAAACGCCTTGACACTCACCCTCAGGCAGGCATGCGTACATGCAAACACACAAAGCCAAGGACACACACATACATACATACACTCCTATGTTGGCTGTACGGGTGCATACACTCCACAGGCCTTGGTGCTTGCAGAGGAGGCAGCACTTAAGCCCAGACAGGCTGTGACAAATAACTGCAGCAGCCTTGACGTGCAGAACCTGCCTGACTCTGTGGTGCAGACTGTTTTATACAGGAGATCTGCAACCGGGAGAAAATCACTAAAACATTTAATTTATATTCAGAATATGTTTTAATCAAGCACCACATTTCTGCGTTCAACATAACAGTAGGTTGTGAACACGAGAGAGCTGTGGTATCCTGCTTAAAATGTAAAACACAAGGTTTTAGATCACTAATGCTACCAGTAATCTATTCTCCATGTATAGGGTGTTTACATATACAGACAGTTATCAAAAGGAAATGTTTTTACTCTGGGAACAAAAGAAGTATTATGTGCTTTACTCCCAGATCCACTTTTTTTTCTTTTCCTGTGACCCCATTAAAACGTGGTATGTAGAAAAGAGCGGCTGACACATCTGACAAATGTGGAAAAACATATAAATGGCTCCAAAGCATTGTTTTACTAAATGAGGAAATAATTCATGTTTCGCGTTCCTATATGGGCTGTGCACGAGCAATTTGTCCAAAAAAGGAAAGAAATGAACTTTGTTTGAAATTTCACGGACAAAGAAATGTGCAGTAGTGCTATATTAACCTACGGTGACATAACCTATGTTCAATTAGACTGACCTTTTTTGAGCACTTATACAAAAACCAATTACTGAGATCCAGATAGACGTGTGATTAGGGATTGGAGCAGGGTTGTGCTGCATGTAGTGCTGTCAACACAAATCACAGATGTAGAGCGTCGTGAAAATCCATTGTATTTAACTATGTTTTACTGCTGGGCCTCTCAGACCTCAAGATGGTATAATGCATCATTTAAGCACTGGACTAGAGAAACATGACATGAATGCTGAAAAGTCAATGAATAGGAAAAGCCATGAAGTATGATGCAGATAATACGAAGTTTCTATTTGAGTTTCAAGCAGCTAAAGAGGGTCTTAAATTGTCCAGGACTCGTAGGTTTGACAAAAACAACACAAAAATTATTAAAAACTATTGAACTGTATAGAATTGAGAATCTTAATTTTTATCCCATTTTAACTTTTTTTATTGAATTTCACTTTCCTGTTTGCTAGGCATAGGTTATAGTTAGGACCTGCTATTTTAGGGCATCTGCTTCTCTGGGAACAGCCGCTGCAATTGAGTTAGCTTTCAGCATAAACTTACCAACATATGTTGTGTTAAAACATGTTGCACTGAGCTGTGCTGAGAGTAGGTGTTGCCCCACAGACACACAAGTGATAAAGAAGGAGAGATCCTCTGGTGTTTGTGATGCAAATGAGTGTAATCTACACGTTTAGATAACACTCTGCTAGATAAATGTTACACAAGCTGGAGAAGGTATGGTTCAATGCAAGCAGCAAGTTGAAGGGTCCTCAGGTGAGATCGGCTCAACAAGTCACTCATAATACCTCCTATTATAAGCTGCTGTGTGACTTGTAAACTAAAGGGCTTCCCCACAAAGAGATGAAAAAAGAAACTGGATCCCTGCGAACATGAATTCGTCAGATGGCTGCACACTTAAAATGTTAATCCCTTTTTTCATTCAACCTGTTAACAAAGTGAAAACAAGCCGTTTCCAGCCCATTGACACCGCTGCACGGCTGTGTTAACCCGGCTCAGTGTAGGAGGGGGTCGGGCGCTCTGATCACTCCTGCAGGGAACCAGCACCCTGCGGAGTTGAAAGACCCCTGCGGCCGCGGCGGTGGTTGTTGGGGGTCCCCGGCCGCACGGTCAAATCCCAGCGCCGCCCACAGAGCCGCCTGGCTAGGCCGGCTCTTCCCCCGCCAGGCCGCCGCTGATTGAAGTGCAGCCGCCTGTTGGCCCCTCACAGCGGGGCCGCGGGAAGAGGAGCGTCCCGAATAATTATTATGTTACTCAGGTGACATTTACAACACAACGCGGCCAGTTTAGATATTCCACCTACATGTGAAAAGCTTGTTTTCTCTCTCCGGTTTTAACGAAAAACTTTCTCACGATGATGGAATCAACAAACAGCCAGAGGGGCCACGAGGGGCCTCCAGGGGCCATTTGGGCGTTAAAAGACTGAGCCTCAATACATGTCCCCACAAAGACAATAAAACACTTTGAGAGTGATTATCAGCCAGTAAAGTTCATGTCATCCAGCACACTTCAATCTTATTTATGGTCCAGCAAGAGGGAAACACTGCATTTAATTATGTATGTGTAATATGTTTACCTTAACTAAAATGAACTCTAGTGCAAAGACAAAAATACTTTTGATTTGTTTTATTGTCTTTTAATCGTCCCACATGATCAGTGGCTCACATGATCTAAATCGGGGCCCATAAAGTGGCCTGATTCAGCACTTTTTTTCCCCATATTATCGTTAATTAAGCTTAGTATTAGTCTATAGTCTAGAAGTTACTTTATTTTCATTTCCAGTGTTACTTACTCATATGTGAGAGATAACTGAAGAGATCTTCATGGTGTTTGTTGTGCTGGTGAAATGTTTGTGGCTGCAGGAGTCAGCGCTCTCCAATCGATCCCAAGATGTCTCATGTCCTGTGAAATTATCTGCCGACTCGATGACTCTGAAAATGAAATCATCAAGGTGTTCAAATATTAAGTTCAGCACTACATGCCAATCCCAGCTGTGGAGGCATTGGTATAGTTGGCTATTCTAATCTATGTTGTGTTGTATTTTATCTGCACCTTGAGTGTCAATAATAAAACCATCATCATCATATGTGGCATTGGTTCTACATTTACTCCATATAGACTTTATATTTTCTTTTTCACATATATTGAACTTCATAGCTTTATTTTCACTTATTATATTTAATGCTGTATTGTTTGACTGTATTGCATATTGTGTTACTGTAATCATGGAGCAAGCTGGCACACGAATATCCTTTGGGATTTATGAAATCTATCTTATCTTATCTTATCTTGCAAAGCCACAAGTCATTAAACAGATTGTTAAAAGGGTTTCATCTTCTCGCACATAACTTAAAAAAAGCTTGGAAAATAAACATATGCAACAAATTAAAATACATAT
>CM076719.1:21246213-21371213 GCA_038501795.1 Pseudopleuronectes americanus
ATAAATATGCAACAGGCTCAGTTTTATTTTCTTCTTTTAGCTCTTTATGTCCTTTAAACGCAAAATTGTTGAACTTTAGAAAACGTTTAACAGATCCACGTCACCCGTTAAAAGCTCGATAATTCTCATACACACGTTGCGTCTCTTCAATCTGAATATCTTGATTATTTAAGCGCAGGAAAACTATGAAACTTGCGGCGGATCCATCAAAGCGCGTGATGGAAGTAATCCTCACACAAATTCCCCTTCTTACTGAATTGACGCGCCGAGAAAACAAAGGATTTAATTGTTTTCGCTTGTTTGCCGCATAACTATTTTTAAATGTAGTAAAAGATAGCATTTCTCTAGACTTTGACCGTTGGAATATTGTAATGTCGATGTTTACAACGTTTAAACAATTCGTCATTCTCAATAGTTAATTTTGTGAATGCAGATTTGTTAGTTGAGACTTTTGAAAAGTCCGTAGTAAATACACAACGCTGTGGAACTTACCCCGTCTTCCTGTTGAATTATTTATTTGACGTTTTATTCAATGTTCAGTCAGATATAAATCCAGTTCTACAAAGCGGAGTTAGGCTATTACTGTACTATGGCTCATGCGAAGTTATTTTGGCCCCGTGAGCAGAAGTGAGGAAAACACGTCTGCTTAAATAAAAAAAATTAAATCGCACATGAAGATGTTGTGCTGCATCTGAAGTCTGTTCAGCACCTCCGTGACTTTTTGGGGGGGAAGAAATTAAGTGAAAATTCGCGGAATTTCTCATCTCGACTTGTGCGCTTTGATCTGCTCGACAAACAGAAACACGATAGGGGGCCGTGCGTAGAGGGAGACGCGCAATCCGATAGCGGTGATTGTGTTAATAGCCAGCCTCCATAAAAACTAGAAGGTGTCCCGGGCCAGGGCCTCAGAGCAGGTGCCTTCTGTGATCCTGGTGGCCACATGGGACTCTGGCATATACAATAATTTGATAAGCCATTTAGGACAGCGGTTCCCAAAGCGGAGTCCATGAGATCCCCAGGGTTCATGCAGAGGGGTATCCAAGAGGGCAATGTGTAGGAAGGCATGAAGAGGACTAGTTTAATCTCTCATATTGGATTATAGAGGTCAAAATAAAGAGAATATGTGAGAATAATAACTTGTATTATTGTGTCGCTGTTAGAATTCCAGAAATACCCTCAAAATTATTTTTAAACTGAGGACTTTTGTATTAGGAAAAATAGTGTTCATGTGCTATATGCAGTTCTGATGTGTAAACAAGTGGAACTAATCAACAGGATTGTTTAAGCGTAAATCTGAAAGAGTAAATGTAATGGAATCCCTCTCCTGCAGTGACACAACTGCGGAGTAAATCACAACCTGGGGGGGCAACAGTGTCCACAGAAATATATAGGCTATAAGCAGATCATAACTTTTACGGCACAGTTAAAATATCACAGGAGTGAAAGGTGTCTGCGGCCGGGCCACCTAGCAGGTGCTGTCTGCCTGTGATCCCGGTGGCCCTGCTGAGGGACTGAGGCGGAGGGAGTCTCCTTTGAATCCAGCAGAAAGAGAAACAGAGGCGAGATATGCTGACCTGAGCAAAGTCTCCTCGGAGACAGGAGCTGCAGAGAGGCACAAATTAGCTCCATAACACAGAGAGAGAGGGGTGTGTGCGTGTGATACATGTATATTAATGATGCCCTGTGTGTAAGTGCTGCTGCGTGTCTCTGTATCTGTGCGTGTCTGTGAGTGTGCCATATGTGTGTCTGATCCGTCCTGTGTAATAGTGTGTGTGTGAGCAGGCTCTCACAGCAGGTTGCGAGGGACGTCTCAGCACGGCTCCTGTCTAGTCTGAGTTTAGGATGGGAGGAGACGATATTAGCAGCTACACACTCATCGTCTTTCTCCAAGGATCTCATCTCTCTCTCTGTGTCTCTCTCTCTCCCTCTCGTCTTTTCTCATCTCCTTCTCCCTTTGAGAAACAGACAAGGACCAGAAGCTGCCTCTTGGTTCTTCACTGCTTTATGCATTCTTCAGGTTATCTGAGCACTTTAGGAGTTTCATCAGGGTTTTGTTATCCAGCGGTAGAATGTACAGCAATAACACTCAGAAAACACTGAGACACACACCAGGGGATTTTACTGTACACAAACCTGCAGTATTTGTCCATGTGCGCACACAAACACTCTGTGATCAGAATACTGTAACCACAGTGTATTATTGGAAATATATTAGACTGAATGCCCTCAGTAAAAAATATGTTTATGCCTATCTGTATCTTTATTTTGTTGATATTGGTGTTTATTTGGCTTCCACTGATTAATTATGAATAATTAATCATTACTGGAAGGTTTGAAGTGATGAATTACTGTTTCCCATTACAAATGCATCAGCATGCACACACTTAAAAGCTGACATAATTAGTCCATTAATCGGTTCTGGATCAACACAATACTAATATGCATTTGTAAAATAAAAACAGGTCAGCTTTTCTTGTCTGTCAGTCTTTAATGATAGTGAAATAAGCACCTTTGCAAAACAAGCAAATTGAATATGCTAATTTGCACTGTAATTGAGATATTTCATTATTTTATAAGATATATTTTCAGATAAATGATTAATTGATAAATCAAGAAAATAATATTATTGGTTATGGTACACGACTCTGTGCAGACCACAATTGTAAGCAGTTAAGACTCACATCAGATGTGGTCACTGAGGGTTGGTCCAGTAAGCCGCTCCTCTGAAGCCCCCCCGACAGCACAGCCACTAATAAAATCACTACAGTTTGATGTCAGACAGGCGCAGATGTCGAACGTGTCTCATGTTTTCTGTCCTTCTATCTAATTGTGTTTCAGTATGAAGAGCTGGTGCACTACTCAGGGTCGGAGGCCATGTCGGTGGGGGGGTACGGCGAGGACGTCAGGACGCATCCTCCCCCACAGTACGGAGCCCCCATCCCTGACTCGCTCAAACACCACAAAGACCTGATCTATGGGTGAGCGTGTGTGTGTGTGTGTGTGTGTGTGTGAAACATTAGATGTGCACCGATGTTGCCTGTTCATCTCAAAAACACACTTTAAACTACAGATGAACTTTCAGCAGATTAACATACAGTATATCTTTGCACGCTGTATATGAAAATACGTGTAAAGGCTTTACAGCTGTCACTTTTTTTATAATGTATTGAGTTTCACCTTCTATAAATGTATCATGTGTTCACTGTGTCAACTGTTACTGTGTTTATGTACATTATAGAATGTTAACTGTTTACACTCTTTGTGTGTGTGTGTTTTTTGTGCGTTCACAGACACCCACTGTTTCCACTGCTGGCCTTAGTGTTTGAGAAGTGCGAGCTGGCCACCTGCTCCCCTCGAGACCCTGCCTCCTTCCCCGCCACCTCCCACCTCACGGGCATGACCAACCACAGCGACGTCTGCTCCTCGGACTCCTTCAACGATGACATCGCTGCCTTCGCTAAGCAGGTGAGTGGCAGCTTCCAGAGCCAATCAGATGCCCACGGAAGTCGGTTTTCAGATTTGTAACAACTGTTTGAATTTTGCGTTGCAGATTCGTTCAGAGAAACCCATATTTTCATCCAATCCTGAGCTGGACAACTTGGTATGATGGAGATGTCACGCTAAAATAAAAACACATTTTCACACATGCATTGTGGTTTATGTATTGATCTTCTTTATTTTCAACACAGATGATCCAGGCCATACAGGTTCTTCGCTTTCATCTACTGGAGTTGGAGAAGGTTGGTGGAAGAGCAGTTCATTTTACCTTTTTGTGGTCATTCTTATATTTCAACTGACTTTTTATTAGTATTTGTTGACTTGCCTGTGGTAAAGAAGCATCCAGGACTTACAGCACTACAATGCTGTCTTTCCTGGAATTTAACAAACTTAGAAAAAAAAATTGTGTATACATATTGAGTGAAAGACATTTAAGGATAGGTTCACAAATATTCTCCTTGTTGACCAAATGAAAAATAGTACACACATAAACAAGTGAATATTGTTATAAGAGGGACATTCACAGCACTACTATGACTTATTAATATAATTATTAGAAAGTGGTGTTAACGGTTCGCATTGATGAATGTAAACCTGTGTTTTAAGGTGCACGACCTGTGTGACAACTTCTGCCATCGCTACATCACCTGTCTGAAGGGCAAAATGCCCACGGACCTGGTCATGGATGATCGGGAGGGCGGTTCTAAGTCTGACATGGAGGACTTCAATGGATCCTGCACCAGTCTGTCAGAGCAGGTGAGACACTGGGGGTCAATACAGAATCCACCGCTCACCTGTACCGCTGCATCCACTGGATGTCTGAATAATGACCTTGTGTTTCCTGTCCTGTCGTTCTCGCTCCCTTTCCCCCTGCTGGGAATTCTACAACCCTCCATTAATCCACTCTCCCTCTCTCCCTACAGAATGCATCATGGCTCCGGGAGCCAGATGAGTGTGCCTCTACTCCTCTGGGAACGCCAGGAACCTGTGGCCTGCCCTCACACAGCACAGCAGACAACTGTAGCGACCCAGGTACATACACACGAACTGGAAATACTGTGTGTGAGATATAACACTGCATAGCACAGATGCAGGCCGGTAAACAGAGGTGTGCATGTACTCAACTGTCCCCTCTGCAGCAACAGTCACACACAGCCCGTAACCGAATATTATTATTATTATATGATTATTATTATTGTTATTATTTTTATTCATATTCATATTCATATTCATATTCACATTATTATACTTAGTATTTATCATTTAGACCCCAACACGCATACACAGTTGCTAACATACACTGGTTACCTGGTGTCCCTACAGGCGATGGTATGGATGGAGTGGGCTCCCCCAGCACAGGAGAGGAGGATGAGTCAGACAGAGACCGGAGGAACAACAAGAAGAGAGGGATCTTCCCCAAAGTGGCCACAAACATCATGAGAGCCTGGCTCTTCCAGCACCTGTCGGTGAGAAAGCTTTGACTCTGGACAATAATCTGCTGAGGGGTTACGAAAAAAAGAAAGCTTTGGTGTAGCTTTGGATGAGGGAATGATTATATAAAGTGAGGATTCAGTGTGAGACCAAACGTTAGTGACAAGAATAGACAGAGAGGTGGAGCAAGTGTTATAATGGAGGTCAATTAAATTAAATGAAAAATCTGGGGATTAAGTGATTATGTGAATATGCTCGCTATTGAATAATCGTGGAAGTGATTGAAATGGAGAGAGTAATTGTTGATGAGGTAGTTAGATTGGTAATTAGCTATTAAATGAGGCAGGTCAAATGTTGCTTTACTCCATTTATTACTGTGTGTGTGTCTGTGTGTGTGTGTGCGTGTGTGTGTGCGTGTGTCTTTGTGCGTGTGTGATAGAGAAAGATACTTAGAGAGCATGAGGTTTTGCTCTGAGTTTGAAAATGGCAGTGTAGATTTGAATTCAAATGGAAGGTTGTCTGTGTTCACACAGAGTTCATATACATTAATTAAAAAATGTCTAGATTTCAGCGTCAAAATGAATCTCATGTTGATCCACATGAATTTGGTTACGTCTCTGCAAGACAGCGTCAAATATTCAACCCTAAAACCCTGTGTGTGTTTGATTTCCTTAACCCCTTCTCTGTGTCCTCCCCCAGCACCCATACCCATCTGAGGAGCAGAAGAAGCAGCTGTCACTGGACACGGGACTGACCATCCTACAGGTCAACAACTGGTCAGTGCACACAAAATCAATACACTAATTCTAACCTTACAGCTTATCAATCATGAGTTAAACTGACTCGTTTAAATTGAAAGTGTCGAGTTTCAATTTGACAACATGACCGTTACCAGGTCAATAGCATATTGGCGTGATAGTCTGATGCATAAATGAACAGTATCTACATTTTACATCTCACCACGATCCATTTTTTTGCTTAGTAACTCTTTAAAATGAAAGGTGGCGCTTTACAGACTTTTACCGAAGACAGTAATCGACTTTATTGGAGAGAAGGTGGTAACAGAGGAAGAAATGTCCCTGTAAGCATTTTTCATGAAACTGCAGAGCAGTAAAATCCACTTACTCCATGTTCATAAAAGAGAATAGCAAATCAATATCAAATAATCCGATGATTTACAGCTCCCAAAGTCCCCGTTCACTCCTCAGGTATATATCTTCATGTCAATACAGTATAAACACACACATACAGAGCATCTCCATACTGCTGATCAATTAGTTGTGTCATGATTTTCAGTTTTCTGTACTAAAAAGTGTATTTTGTAATCTGCTAACTAACATGTTTTTATTTGTTTGTATACACACACACACACACACACACACACACACACACACACACACACACACACAGACACACACACACACACACACACACACAGACACACACACACACACACACACACACACTCACACACACACAGAAACACACACCCACATTGACCCAATCAATGCAGATCAATCAATTATCACAGGGCCGATCAATACCTGCGCTGCCCTAACGTTGATTTACGCTGCCCTCTGAAAGGGTTAAGGGTTGTAAAATAGAAAAGGTTAATAGTCTGCCGGTCAGCCTTTTTCTCCATTAACGGGTGGCCTCGCTCTTTCTCCCTCTCCCTCTCTTAAACACTCTTTCTTTATGTCTCTCTCCCCTGCAAAGGTTCATCAACGCCAGGAGGAGAATAGTTCAGCCGATGATTGACCAGACAAATCGCTCAGGTCAGTGTTGCCCTAATACATTTACTCGTTCTCTGCGCGTGTGTAATGTAGAGTGTGCGTCTGTTGTGTATTTGTGTCTGATAGAGTGTGTGTTGTCTCACAGGTCAGGGTGGTCCCTACAGCCCAGAGGGAGCGGCCCTCGGGGGCTACGGGCTTGACGGACAGGGCCACCTCGGTCTTCGAGCAGCAGGTATGTTTTTCTGTAGGAAAAAAAAGTTTTGCACTATTGGAAATTGTTTTATCCAAAATCTGCTAAAACCCGCTGACTGACATGATCCTTGATAACCTCAGACGCAATTAGTGTAGTTCATTTTGGCTTAATCACACATGTATCGTCCGGCTGGCCTCAAAACTCACTAAATAACCACTTGTTTATTATTGTGCTGCTGGAAATAATCCAAAACAAATGCACTTTTTCCATTATAAAACTTGATAAATTGTTATAAACTTGGTCACAGCTGTTTCTGGAAATTCTTCAAAAGCGCCTTCTGAAAGTTGAGGTTGATGTTTTAACTATTCAGTGGGTCTGGGGCTGAGTGCTACAAAGGATTTTTATTTCAAAGGATTTGTTGACAGTAAGAATATTGTCAGCCAAACACAGTCACTGCTGAGTATCTTGCAAAAATTTGCTTTTTCATTAAATACTGTGAATATAAATATTTACAAGCCTAAGTGAAGAGTGACTCACCATCTATTTAGCATTTTGAGGTGTCTCCTGTACACACTTGTTCACACCCTACCACAACTCCTCTGTCTTTCTACACCCAGATTTGACAATCATTTCATTAATTAATTTACAACCATGTTAACCAACTCATGTTAGCAATTCAAAGGATGGCCACTTGCACAACTCACCCCATAATGCTGTAACCTCTCAGTTGTTATATATGTTATAACCATAAGAAAACAATGTTGTCTGATGATGTTCAAACTCACAGTCTCGCAATACTTCAAGAATATCAAATACATCAGGGTGGTGATGAGAAAAATGTGTGAAGAATTATTCATAATTCAAATATGTCCATATGAGGTGATCCTGGGAGTCCCTGTATTTTCATTTATAAAAGCAGAACAGCAAACATTTGACAAATGGTTTAAAGCATTTACAACAGTTTACATTTTTTTTTAATTGTATTTGATTTATTATTTATTTAGCATATTTCCCTATCTGCTTGTACAGCAAACTCTAACTACTTACACTAACTAAATTTATGTGTGTTATAAACCTTGTATTAATTAAATTCATAACCATCATGACTACTTAATTGAGGGAAATTGTTAAACATCTCGTCAAGTTTGATTGATTGATGCCGCCGTTTCGGGTCTGAATATTTAGCCCAGTGTCAGAGTCTTGTAGCTTTAAATAAAACCTGAAACGTGCCGAGAAAAATAAAATGATTTTAAGAAAAAAATATTTTTTTAAGGGTTTCAAAGAAAAGTGCAGGAAATATGATCAAATTTTTAAGTAATGATCAGAAAGACAAAATGCAGATTTTCACCTCAAAGTGGAAAGATATAGTGTTTCAGTTAGTTTCCAGTGGAAAATAAATGTAATCATAACTTATAAATACAATTGAACAATGAATAAAGTATAAATAACAAAGTAATTGAAAGTAAGATCACAGAGAAATATGGAAGATATATTTTACCAAAGACAGATTATAAAAAATGTAATTGATCACCAGATTTCTCCACATTAATGGAACCGTATCCTTTCACCTTCTACACATTAAAGCCTGTTCCTCTGTTGTTGCCTCACCAGGTCTCCAGGGGATGTCGTCTCTGCATGGTGACTACTCCAGCGCTCTCCTGGCCCAGCAAGGCTACCCTCCCCACCCAGGACCTTCCCTCCACCCTTACCCGGGCCCACACCCCCACCCCGCCATGCTGCTCCACCCGCCACCACACGCACACCCTGCAGAGCCACTCCTCGCACAGGGACTGGACATACACGCACACTAGCTGTAGGGGGAGTCGGGGGTGTGCGTGTGAAGGAAAATTATTGTTTGAATGTGTGTGTGAGTGAGTGTGTTTGGCTAGATATGTAAGTGTGTGTGTGTGTGTATGTGTGTGACTGTGAATGTGCAATGACGCACACAGTACACTATTTAAAGAAAAAAAAGACACATTGCTCCGAAAGTTTACATTCCCCACTGAAAGACACTGACCTCAATGTAGCTGTTCCACTTGCTAACACACACAGACATACACACACACAAACAGACACACACATACACACACACACACACACACAAACACCGTCTGGACCCACAGGTTTAAGCCATACCTCTTTCAGAGTAGAAGTGCTTCCTCCGCTCCAAATGTTGCCACTGTGTCCTGTGGGTGAGACACATGCTTTAAACTACACTTCCCATCAGCCCCATCATGCCTGCTGAAACCACAGGAAGATGCTCGACTGGATCAGAGACACAGATGATTATTGATCCTCAGACTTTTGTACCACAGCACATCGACGTTACTGGATGGGACTTGATCCTGTGAACACGCCTTTTTCACAACCCCCTGTCTTCCTGCGCACGCTGACTGTCAAAGATACACACCTTCACACACACTTTATTTAAAGCTGATTTGAGTTGTCTTTTTCTTATTCTATTTTTCTATTTATGTGTGCCACTCCAGGCGGATGTAGCCTCACATGAGCTTGTTGAAATGTTAGTGCTCTTCCTCAGCATGAAGCTAAACACTATGAATGACTTCCAGTCTGCCTCGCTCTCGTACCACTGAGCTCCTTAAAATGCCAACAGGGGTCCGATACCTTAGGATCTTTCCTACACATGCTAATACACAACCTATACACAACATATACACACACACACAGCAAGACACGCTACACTGAAAGCCATTTCTACACACAGACATACAAACACACACAAATTTCCGTAAGCATTTCTAGTATATGTTTGTTTGTCGCAGCGTTGTGTGAGGGGAGCTGCGGCCAAAGGACTCTTCAAACATTGAGCTCCCTCTCCGCACTGCTCTGAGCGCTGAAACATTTCTGAATGATGATGGGAAAATATGGTTAAAGTATTAAAATGATTTTTTTCTAAGACATGTCGTGGTCTTCTGTTTGTGTGTATGTGTTTGTTTGTGTGTGGTTCTACATCTTGCCAGTTAAAACACCCACAAATATTTAGTTCATATAAAGAAAGTGAAACTGCAGGTTGGTCAGTACATTTCATTTCTTATACATCAACTAAACACATTAGTTGGCTGGTTAATTTGTCAGCTT
Source organism: Pseudopleuronectes americanus (assembly GCA_038501795.1). Taxonomy (NCBI): domain Eukaryota; kingdom Metazoa; phylum Chordata; class Actinopteri; order Pleuronectiformes; family Pleuronectidae; genus Pseudopleuronectes; species Pseudopleuronectes americanus. The sequence continues at coordinate 21,256,168 of CM076719.1, forward strand.
CTTAGTTAAGTTTTTATTATTTCATGCAAATACCAGTGTCTATATCTCACATGGACCATTAAGACACCAGAATACTGCAGTGCTAAAATCGAAAAAAGAAATTTTACTAAAAAACACTCTTTAAATGATCATAAAACGAGCAGCTATAAACCATATCTTAATTTATTAAAACCACTTTACAAAGAATGTATTTACGGATCATTGTGAAGTTTCAACTACAGTCATGTTTAATTCAGGCTCCAAAATTTTCCGCACAAAAATGCTTCCTTTCGGTTACACACAAAGCTCTTCATTATGCCTGTTTTCATGAGAAAACATCCTTGCTATTTAGATTTGCACCAAACGTCACATTTTCCTATACATGATGAACGTAACACTGTAACCTGTCAAAAATAATAACGTTAAAATGGATAATTCTGAAGTGAGCTGCCGCCCAGTCAGATTCACAGGTTTCCTTCAAAACTGAATTACCCTACATTTGACAAAAACATGTGTAAGCTCATGCACTCCAAGATTTTACACTGTACTCTATTTACTGTATAGTTGGGATGCAGCCGATGTCTCTGTCTCTGTTTGAATGGAAAGTAAGTCAGTTCAGTGCAGGAATTATTTTAAAAAACAATTTGTAGTTTTCTGCCAAACAAGACAACCTTTCCATGTTTTTCAGAACGACAGCACCCTCGTCTACAACCCTACGTATAGAATGTGTTGTGTTTGCAACCACAATCAGGCAGCACAAATGTTTTAAAACAGAGCAGATGAAATGCTTGTGTGTTGTTGATTTACAATAATCAAAACCACTTGGGAATATTTGGACTCCTTCATGAGATGCATTAATACTTAATAAAAATAAGCCACTTCCACTGTCAGGAAATCTTTTCTTGAGAAATAGGGTAATCTCCCCCCTCTTTTCCAGTCATAAGTCACGTCACTCTGTTCCCTCCCCTGATGATCAGTTCAGCTCTGACAGAGGCCTCAGGCTGCAGCCGCAGTAATCTGTCACACAAGCCCGAATATCACAGAGAGAGGAGAAGTCAGATGTGTCTTAATGTTTTATAGCTCAGATCTGAGCGCCTGGTGGCCTCAGTAGATATTTTCCTGTCCTCACGTTCCTCTTTTTTACTTGCTTATCACCTAAATTAAGGATGACGTGTCAGCAAGGACAAACACTCTAAACTTTATCAACCTCTACATTAACTTTTCCCCTCGCAGTAACACATTCCATTCATAACCTTCACCTCTCTTCTCCTCTACATCCATTTATCCATCAAACCTCAGCACATAATTTTGCAATCCTACACCCAGCATCCCAAACAGACAACAAACACTAAATACCCACACCCACCCTGCCCCCCATTCAGCCTAAGGCAGGAGGGGTGGGTGTGGGTCAGGGGCCAGAGTTCGGACAGGGGTCAACAGGAAATGGCTGTTGTCCCTGGCACCAGGGCCCTGACCTCGGTACCCCTCTGCTTTTCATTTCTCTTTGTCCCCTCTTACACTGACTCCTCGGCAATGTGGTTCAGGACGAGCCCCTCATTTCTGCTTTCTCCTCCTTGCAGGATGTTTGTCTGGAATATTACTGTCATGTAAAACAGTGCAGGAACTTGTATGTGATAACGTCGGTATTTTTTCGCTTTCAGCTTTTCAAAACATGCTTTACGTAATGAATGGCAAGTAAAGTCAAGCAGTGCTCGAACCTGTTAAATCTAAAAAACAAAAGACAAATGTGTTAAATGATACGGTGGTGGAAGCAATATCTCACCTTACATCTGTGTAGAATTTAGTGACACCTAGTGGTGAAGGTGCATATTGCAGCTGAACACCTCTCACCTCACTCTCCCCTTCAAAACCTGAAAGGGAACACGTGGAAGCCTTCAGTTGTCATAAAAACTCAAATGGTGTTTGTCCATTTTGGATTACTGTAAAAAACATGGGATTTTCCGTACAGAGGATCAGCTCCCAATATAAATATAAACAACAACAATCTTCACAGTTTGGATGATTAAACACTAGTGAAAACATCACCAGGATTATTTTATATCCAATTTCTGCCAATAGATCCATTTGACCTAAATCGTATACACTGGACCTTTAAAAGATGCTTGTATTCTATAATTCTTGTATTTACTCCCTGTAGTGGAGGCAAGGGGTTATTGTCTCGAGAAGCCAATGTGACTTCCAGCTGTTCCATCTATTGTTTTGTCATATTTCTTGTATATTCTAGTATCTTATTTGTTTCATTTAGGGTCTGGTTTTCATCTTTCAGCAGATCAAGGCTAGTTATTTCCCTCTGTTTCCAGTGTTTATGCTAAGCTAACCAGCTGCCAGCTATGACTTCATATTAAAAGGTCAGTGTGCAAGATTGAGTGGCATCTACTTGAAACCCCCTCTTGTGACCCTTTCGTTTCAAGCATCAGAAGCATCACCTTCAAGTAACATTTAAATGCCATAGAGCCAGTGCTTGGTGTACCTGCTCTGGGCTACAGTAGAAACATGCAGGTAGATGTAGATATAAAGGGCTTATTCGAAGGTAGTGAACACATAATGAATCAGTGACTCAGTGATTCAATAAAAACAACATGAAGAAAAGGATATTTAAGTTCTGCCAATAGTTCCCCCTAAATCCTCCACGCTGGAGAGAGTGGTATCAACCTTTTCATCTAATTCTCAGTGAATAAGTGTATTTCCAAACATGATGAACAACATTAATTCTCAGTGTTGGTACTTTCTTTTCCACCAGGCTTCACAATGTGTTGACTGAGCTTCATTTATATTGTATGAATTTCAACTTCCCCCAAAATTTTCTTTTCCCCTCCAGCTGTTAGAAAGCAATGCTCCTAACGTGTATAATCCCGCAGCATCACAAGCAGGGATCTTGGCAGAAACCTCCACAGCACATGCTGCACTTCATTCATAGTCAGTGTTGAAACCTCACTCACACAACATAACTCATGGTCAGAGGCTCAGCTTGTGATTGGCTGCCCTGGCTCTCACCGACACAGACTCCATTAGACGTCGGAAACTACTCTGCATACGATCCGACAAATGGAGGGGAGAACACTCTCATGTGTATTTGTGTTTCACTCTTTGTGTACTGAAAGGAATATGAAGCATATAGCACACAGAGGAGTCAGGGGTACTGCAGAATGTTGTTTAACCTCAGACCTTCACAACCAGAGGAATAAGGTATTAGGTATAAGTCAAGTTGAGTTGTTTCTTATAATGACAAAAATAATTTCACACGAGTTGCATTGCAGTGCTGGTACAGCGTCGGCCCTTGTGTGCAGGATGTTTCATATGGTTTGAGTGTATATTGGTACATTCCTTATAATGTTTCCATCATTTCAAGACTCCAACTGCTTTGAATTCCACCATTTGGGCTATTGAAGCAAAATGGATGCACGTGTGTAACGTGAACGCCTGTGTGTGTCGGCGCATGAATATGTGTATGCATAAATATGTACAATTCAATTTTAACATAATGTGTGTGTGTGTGTGTGTGTGTGTGTGTGTGTGTGTGTGTGTGTGTGTGTGTGTGTGTGTGTGTGTGTGTGTGGGAGTGGGAGTGGGAGTTACTCTGGTGGTCATTAATCATTCAATTACACACCTGTCAGAGTTCAGACAAGTGGGAGAGAGGGTGGGGAGGGGAGGGATGTGGTAAAAGAGAGAGAGGGGGGTGCTGGTAATGGAGGAATGCAGCAGGGGAGAAAGAGGAAGAGCAGGGAGGAACTGAATGACGAAGAGAGGGAATGAAAAAGCACCAGGATGGCTGCAAAGAGAAAGAGAGAAAGTTTTATTGTGGGCGTGAGAAGGAGCTGTGACAGAGGCAAGCTGCCGGATGGTGACAGCCGCTGAAAGGCCGCAGTTAAGACAATGACACGTACATGTATTATAAGGGACAAGTGACAGATGAGCACAAGGCCGGACCAGAGAGGAGAGACGCAGCCAATCACTGAGCTTCATCCAAACTGACACAAGACGAGTACTGAGCTAAAAGGGAAGCAGGAGTAAAAAATTATTTTTTGTCTGTAAGAGAGATAATGTAAAAAGTACAGGAAGGATTTCCTTTGAATTTGCTGAAGGATGTTGTATGGGTGAGGGAAGAAGCCCTGACATGTTGGTGTTGATCTGGATCAGGAAGCAGATCTACGAGGTGTTCTTTTACATTTTCACTGATTTCTCTGGGGGTTATTCATGAATCTTGCTGAAAGGAATCTGGCAGATTTAGGGGACCGATGTTTATGAGTGTGGGTAATTTGGTTCAGCTTGATTGATTTTAAATGGACTGTTGGACCTTGCTGGAGGTATGAGCTATACTGAGTGCCATTTTAGTTGTTTTTTTATTTGCATAAAAATAGACTTATATTATTATACATTTATAGCATTAAAAAACTCCCTTTTAACATTTGGAGGCTGATACTTCTGTGAAAATAAGGCAAATTCAAAGGTATTTCTATAAATAGCTGGCTACTTCTGAGTAACTTTGAACTACACTGACTTCCTGTTTCTAAATGTATCGCCTGAGAGCTGAAACATTTACTGTTTCTCATTTCTATGTTGAAGCCAGTAATAGATCATCCTCATTTTACACATCACTGGGTTTTATGCATTGACAAGAACAGTCTGAAAAGTCTGAAAATGATCAGAAGTAAAAGTACATAAAAGTGGTATTTAGTTATTTTCATTATTGATTAACTCAAGTTTCATTTAAATGTAGAGGAGTAAATAGTAACACTGACTAGAAGTGAAATTGACTTAACTTAACGATGTGAACAAACTCATGTTACTCATATTTTTAGTTATAAGGTAAATTAAGTTATCAAGTTATCTTCCTGAAAAAGCACACCAGCAGTCTTAATCAAAATTCTTTCTAATATTTCATTCTGTTTGACTGAGCTCTTTTTCACAGAAATCTAAATGTTTAGTAAAAGAATAATAATTTACTGATCACAGAAAACAGTGTCAGTGTGTTGTTTGTGCTGCATGTGTCACCTTCTTATATACAGTATATGTTTATGTGTTTGTATACGCGAGCAGCCTCCATCTGTGTGTGTGTGTGTGTGTGTGTGTGTTGCAGTCTCCATGTTTAGCTGCAGTACGTCAAATGCCTCAGGCCACAACCATCTGTCCCCCCTCCCTCATTTTACACACACACACACACACTCTCTCGCTCTCTCTCTTTTCTCCCCTCTTCCCCTCCTCGACTGCCTCCACCGCTGCCACATATCTAATTTATGGCCGTGGTGAGTGCGTTACACAGACTCATGTATGCATAATATATCACATGTGTGAAAGAGCTGTGTGTGGTACAGAGAGTGTGGGACACTGTTGACTGACCAGCGACATCTTGACCACGACGCCTTGGTCAACACATCCCAATTGTGTGTGTGGTGAATGTGTGATCCAGTGTGTAGCACAGTCTTTCTTCCAAAGCCTTACACCAGATCAGACAGCACTGATAAAGTGTGAGCGGAGAAAGGGAACGTCTCTGCGTTTGTGTTTGTGTGTGTGTGTGTGTGTGTGTGTGTGTGTGTGTGTGTGTGTGTGTGTGTGTGTGTGTGTGTGTGTGTGTGTGTGTGTGTGTGTGAGAGAGTGTGTGTGTGTGTGTGTGTGTGAGAGAGTGTGTGTGAAGGCCCAGCTGTTTCTGGGCTTGACATCCACATACAGGCAAAATGCCAGATGTCTCATTAGGCAAATTTGATTGGCTTGGTCATTTAGAATGCAGTGATGAGACGCTTCCATATGTGTGTGTACATTTACATAAGAGGCCCCCTGTATAACTATTGACATGTGTACATGTATGTGCATCCATTAACCATTTTTCTAACCTTTGTATTTACATGCAGTTAATAACAAAGTTATTGCAAAAACGACCTAGATAAACTATGTGTAAAATTAATATAATAGGACAATGAACTGGAAAATACAGTTTAGTAAATTATAATATAATTAATAAGTAAAATAGATCAAGGTGAAATGTTGCACCTTCACTTCCAATTCTGCGTACGGATTCATTTTACGTTCCACCGTCTACAGCTCTGTAATTGTTAAAAAATGATGTTAAGCAGCCAGTGATTCAGATTTCTATGTTCTTGTCGTTCTACAAGTGCTTCCCTGCACATCTTTAAATGTCAACTGTTGAAGACAATTCAATGAAGTTTCAGCTTTCACTGCTCATGCTTTCACTTTCACAGCCATTGTAAGTGCTTATTATTTAACTTTTAAGTGGACATTCAGTTACTGTACTTCAACTGCCTTTTCAATCTCAACTTATACAGTCGTTTATAGTCACACAAGGAGTTTATGCAATTCAGAGTGCAGAAGGTATAGCAAAAATATCTAAGTAAATATGTTTTTTCAAGTTTTTTCGAAGAGGCAGCTGAGGTGTACAGTTAAAATCTTAAAATGAAAGTAAAAATAAGAAACATGTGATTCAACTTATTCAAAGTGTCACCGCAGCACCTTTTAAAGTGTGACTTCCACTGAGCTCACGTCCTTTCATTTTGCAGTTCACTTTGTACAGTAAGCTATGAATATGATCACGAGTCACTTTCAAGCCTTTCAATGCATTTGATCTGCCATGTCAGATCCTTGTATCACTCCCACATGCCATTTTGTTGAAGCCTTTACTTCAATAGCTTCTTCGGCTTTACATTTATTTTCCAATTATTTGAAGTTTATGATGCAGCCACTTGAAAGAAAGAGCTTGCATTTCAACTGCTTCTTCAGGGCAGCCCTGAACACATAACACATGTACATTTTTAAACATAATAATGGTATTGTATGTAATACTCGGCCGGCATGCATTTGTGTGTGTGTGTGTGCATAAATAGTTGGAAGAAATGGAGAAATGCTGCATTCAATGACATGGTTTCTCAGCAAATTTAGAAATTAAAGAAATAAATCCATATTTTATTTCTTTTCTGTTTAAAGTTGTATTTTATTTCCTACCATAGATTCTATCTCATTACATCAACAGCAGATCTGACCTGTGTGTATTCTCCTGTAAACACAAAGAAGCTGTACTCCTCACAGCAGGGTTAATGCTGCTCTCTAGTGGTCCAAAAGAAGATATTTACTTGTGTTTGGAGAAGTACTTAAGAAGTTGATATGATGATATGTCTTAATAAACTCGTTGAGAAGCACTTCTTACAAAACCAAAACCAAAGCCAGAGTGATTCATCTGAAATCAGCTGTTGAAGAAAGAACGAGACATATAACACAGGGACGGTTTTTATTTAAATTGCGTTTGCTCTAGTCTTTTTGCAAATTATTATTTGTATATTATCATATTCTTGAATCAAAATAACACAACACATGAAAAATATAAACAATTCCAGTTCATGATGGACCTTACAAGATGTCATAACCTCCAAACAAATACAAAATGATTAAGACAATGATGTGTAATATAACTTCAGTATCATATGCAACATCTGAGCCGTAGTTTCTGAGAAAACTTAAGCACATTTCTGAGGAAAAGGTGGATTGATTCCTGACAACTGGTCAACTATAATAAAGTGATCAGACTGATCTATTATTAGATATAAATAAGTTAAATATCAACTGAAGGGGAAAACTGTGATATATTCTCACACGTAGCCTCAACATTCATGTTATGTATGATCTCTCCTCTTCATCACAATCACCTGCAACATGAGATCTGGAGTCATTTAAGCCAGATTAATTTAAGAGGGATAGTTGCACAATTTATTTGAAATGTTTATGTAATTGACAAGTATATATAAAGTAAATATCAATTTATCCATTGAATCATTGAAGTCCCTTAGAGGAGTCCCATCTCCTGGTTTGGTGAAACATCCTCATCATTATTTGACAGCACTATATTATTAATACTAATCAAAAGCGTTCGTTGGCGTCTTGCAATGTTTACATCATTTAAATTTCCCTTGTTCTTCTTCTACCACTTATAATCCTGGTTGTTTCCCTTCTTCTGCTGCACATGGAGTCTGTCGGACTTCCTGTTTGCTTCCTGTTACATCTTGCTGCTGACAGTCTGATCCTCGACAAGATGTCTGTGATTGGTCCTTGTGTCCTTGCTCTCTCTCTGTCTCCTCTCTCAGTTTCTGCAGTGCCTCTGCACTATTGTCTCTCTGCTGCTGTGACTCATCACGATGCAAACAATCATTTTCTTCTCCACTCTCCTCTTTACTCACAGTGTCAGAGTTCTGCGGCCGCCTCTCCCGAAACGTCTGTCTGCGGATGGTCTGTCGATGTTTGCTGCGACGAGACTGGTTGCAGTGCAAGGTGCGCCTGCGATGCCATTGGTTAAGAGACTGCTGGGCCTCCACACTGAGCTGACGAGCTGCTATTCGTGGACGGAAGCTGCTGATGTAGTAGAGAGAGGCGTACAGAGTTGTGAGGTAGTAGCCACCTGTTGATGTGGGGAATGAAGGAAAGGAGAGAGTCTGTGACTTCGGATTGTAATTTAGCAGCACAGAAATTTAGTCACTGAGCATAAAGTCCTTCATAACTTATAAGAAAATTTGGCAGTTTCAAACTTGCAATTCACCAAGTCTGATTGGCAAAATAGCAGCAATGGAAATGTATGACTTTGTTTTACATTTTACATTTTATCATAAGAATAGAGGACAATTTGTGATTTGGAGTAGATAGCATTCATGCAGGTGAACTTCATTGGGGAAAATCCTATTATTTGTATTATTATTTACTTATTATTGAGTGTCCGTTATAAAGGAAGTAATGAAGGAATGAACAAGGAAGTGATTTTGGACCAAAGCTGTGTCTCAATTCAGGGGCTGCATCCTTCAGAGGCTGAATTGGAAGACCGAATGCGTCACAGGGGCACGGCTAGGCTGTCCCATTCGGTAGGCCCCTTCAAATGCAGCAGCTAGCTGTACACTAAAAGGGACTAAACTTTGTTTGTCATGCCTAAATTAATCTCTGTTGCTGGACAATAGCAAAAAGGGCAGGACAAAGAGGTGACACCAATAAAGGAGATCCTCCATAGACCAAACCGTCTGATTTTGGTTTGGCCTGAAACGTGGTCTACAAAGAGAGGCCTCACAGGGTACATTGACACTCTTGCTCTCACCCCGGACACCAAACTTTCTCACATGGTTTGTAACCATGCATTTTATTTCACTTGTTTTTTTTTCTTTGAGTGCAATTGAAAGTTAACGAGCTCATTAACTGATTTGGAGAGCGATCAAACTATGGGTCTGAAAAGTAAACTTAACAGCACATGTTAGATGCTCCAGGAAACATGGAAACTTAAAAATCAGCCATTGTGTCCGCCTACAATGATAGTGGACATCCTCACCTCCTGCTTTTCAACAGGGTTGTGGTAGAAATGTGTGTGTGTGTGCAGCATAAGAATGTGACTGTATCTGTACCCTCTCCCTGTAGCTGTGTGGGGTCCAGCAGCTCCATCATGTAGTCCGTGTCCAGCTGTATGGTGACCACATCGCTTCGGAGCAGCACCCAGGTCAGGCAGGGCAGAAAATCATCTGCTCCAAATATCTTTCCTGCTGAAGAGTGGAGAGGAGAGCATGAATTTAAAAGGATATACAGACAAGGAGTCAATCTAGTCAGAGAGACAAGACAGATAGAGCTAGAGTGGTAAAAATCATTTAATGACCAGTTTACCTGAGTTAGAATTTGTACTCATGCCGTCATAGATGCTCTTGCAGACTTTGAGCAGCATCTTGACCTTCTTGTCTGGGGAGTAGGATTCATGCATCGCCGTCCACCTCTGCTGGATTCGCTCCAAGCTGACGCAGTCAGGAACCCCAACTCCCGCCGACCCTCCCAGCTCCTCTACCTCATTCTTTTCCAGCACACACAGATTGCTATGGAGACGCTTGAAGCTGCCATCATTAGTGCGGGAGGTGCGAATGCTGGAGTAGAGGTGGGTGGAGACGGGCTTCAGAGCCACTTTGTGCAGGGAGAGATCCACCAATGAGTCTGCAGGAGGGTCAGAAGGTAATTGAGGTAGAGTCAGAGGAGAACTAACCAAGCATCTGCTCAGTTATGACTGTAAACTTCACAAGTTCTGTCAATAAAACACACAGCTAAGATGCCTTTGTATTGGTCATCTGTCAATTTTCACTGTTTGCTCACTCACCTATCTCTGCGTCACTTAGATCAGTAATGCTGTCCAACAACGCCTGGATTTCTGGGAAGTCCAACAGTGTCTCCCTCAGTGATGTAAGTGATGACCTCACTTCCTGTAAGAAGTCTGACCCCATGACCCCATCGGGATCAGCCCCTCCCCTCTTCGTCATATCCACGAATCCTCTCACAGCCTCTGCAAATACACTGCCTTTCCGCTCGCTCATCTCTTGGACCCGATTGGTTAGTCTTTTCTTCTGACTCACCAGCCCGCCGAGCGCTTGGCCCACCGCAGAGAGCCGATGTATGACCTTGTCGGCCAAACGGTGCGCTGACGGGTGGTGCGGTGGAGGGCTTTGAATTTGGCACTCCTGCTCTTCTTCGACGCTGCTGACTGACAGCGAGTCGAGCTCGCGAAACGGGGGGTGGAGTGACGATGAGGGCCTAGGTGGGGGCAGCCAGACTCCATCTTCTATCCAGGAAACCCTGTGAGGGGACTGGAGGACGGGGCTGCCGTGGAGCTGCAGCTCGGACGCGGAGCCATATAAACCTTCAGGTGTGGAGGGAGGAGATGAATGCAGGCTATCTGTGCTTGCTCTGTGTAGAGGGCTCAGGGTGGAATTTTGGCTTGGCCTTCTGAGGACCACCCCTGCTGTGGCACCTGGTGTTGATGGGGATGGTAATTCAGCTGATTTAGCTCTGGTTAGACCTGGATAAGGAGACAGAGTATGAAAACCAACGTTACCATGACTGTGGCTTCACCCTTAAAAGCAACATATGCCCCTTTTCCATTGTTAAAAAAGCCCACTAACATCTGCTTTTTGTCTGCAATGGGAATGGATATAATCTGCATTCACTCCCTGCTCAAACTCTGCAGTAGTCAAGGGTTATAAATGGCTCCAGCTATGATCAGCAGTGATTGAAACAAGACACAAAGATGAACGCACTAATTTGGCACGACATAGAGGTTAGAGAACGCTTCAGGTTTTGGTGAGTTTGCGACACGGCAAAAGAATTGCAGGCGTACTAAAACTGAAGGCAAACTTGTCTACTGGTGATGGGAAAAGAGTCATCACCATTTTAGAGGTGGTACCTGCTCATACCCAGTACACACTAATGTTGGTGTAGAAGAGGTTAGAGAGAATGAGAAACAGGTTCCATAGCGCCTCAAGTATTTGTGCTAAGCTAAGCTGATATACTTGTGCATGTAGCTTTATATTTTAAGGACAGATTGGACAGTCATGTCACTATTCTTAACCAACTCTTAGCAATAAAGCTTATAAGACTACTTCCCTATATTTCTTGTAAAATTATCACAGTATTGTTCTGTCAATTCCCCTGGTTAAATTGGATAGAAACTTTTTGAATTATTTGTATATTTGTATATTTGTGTATGAGGGTTATATCAATACTGCAGGGATTGGAGAATGTAAGGATTTTGTTACGTGGGTGAAATTAGTCCAAAAAAAGGAGAAGCACATTTCTAAACTCGGGTATTGCTCATTAGAGTGTATACCTCTGCCAAGGTCAAACAGTTCCCTTATGAATGCACATTCAAATTCAATTGATACATTACACAAATACTCATAAATAGCAGCTGCTTAAAAAATACCAGAAGATCTATGAATGATTCTCTGAGAAATCAACAAAAATTTGAAAAACACCCTAACCCTTGCAATATTAAAGAAAGTGAAAAAGAAATCCTGAATCTATACCAACATTTAATGGGTTCTTCTTAGCAGAGGTAACAAATACTTTTTTTATATGTTAAAGTAACTCATCCTCACCACAACTCTCCACACTGGCAGCAGAGGGTCCCTGGTCCAATGAGATGGCCCGTTTATTTTGTAACCCAGCCCCCGCCCAGGGCCGAGTGGTGCTGAGGCGTCGTCTCGCGCCTGAAGTTTGATGCCTGTGTGGTGCACTTTACAGGACGGTCCCTCTGTGTCAGCCAGTCATCTCCATGTTCACGTAAGTAGAGGGGATTAATGATACACAGGGCCCCGTTAGAGGAAGTCAGCTAAGGAAACACACAAACACAAAGATGGTGTGACACACTGAGCACCACAATTTAGCTGTGGAAGAAGTAAATGTTTCACCGTGTCCACCAGCTGGAGTACGGTGGGCTAATCGTCATATACCTGGATGGAGCACATGACGGTGCTTGGCTCTCTGTGGGTCATTCCCTCCATCTGTTGGTCAGGAGGTGAGCTGAGCCAAGTGTCTGCAGTGGAACGAATTAAAAATAAAATCAATTCTCTAGTTTAGCTATCATTTAATTGCTAGGAAAAATCTTTACTCTCTTAATTGGCAGTTTTATTTATAAAGCACCTTTCATTCTGCTGTACAGTGACATTCAAAATAACACAGAGACAACATTAAAATAAATCAACTTAAAATCTGGAAGCACAGTTTAAAACAATTTTCAAGCAAAATAGAAGACTAAGAAGAGTATGATAAATGAGGTAAAATAAATAAAAAGGATAAATCTGTATGAAAATTTAATAATTAAAAAGAGGAAAATAATACAAACAAAATAGATAGCACGGTGTAAAATAAAAATGCATAGGGATTTGAATAAAAAAAGTTTTCAATCTCATTTTAAAAATTTCAATGGATGGAGCTCATCCATTGAAATCATCAGGCAGTTTCAGATGCATAGTGACTAAAAGCTGCTTCTCCATGTTTAGATTTCACCTTAGGTACCTACAGCAGACCACTCCCCTGTGATCTCAGGGGTCTTGCAGGTTATATTGGACTAACATGTTTGTTATGTATTTGAAGCAGCTCAATTCAGAGATTAAAAGATGAGGGATAAAACTTTTGCAGAAAAATTTTGGTCGTAAATGCCTGATTGTATTTTAAGGAAGTCCTTTGCATCAGTAAATTTTACTGGAGATAAAAGCATTTAAAGTTTTATAATACTTCCTCTGGGTAAAGATACGAGACAAAGTCAGATAGAGTACGAGACAACTCACTGGGTTCAAGTTGAGAGGAACGGTCTGTGTTCTTGCCGGTGATGCTGTAGATCCACTGAGGAATTGACAGACAAACGGCCAACACATCCCTGACAGACAGGGAGAAATTAAAGTGATAAAACAAACTGATTCATGATAAACGTCATGAATCAGACCTGCCAACTCTATTCAAAACTATTTTAGAGAAAGATATTTCACTGAGCCCTCATATAACATGAATAGCCATAGAGACTAAATAATGTACAAATGCTTAAAGCAGTGTGATCGTCTGTGCTTTATTACTGTAGTAATAAAACGTTAGAGAAGTTGTGGAGGAAGTTTGAACAATCAGAAAAATAAAATCCGAGACGCAGCAGGTCCTCACCTGGTCACAGAGTAGAAGAACACCAGCTGAGCCAAGTCAGAGAAAGAAAGACGAGACTCAGACAGCTGGAATGCTGAGAGAAAGAAACAGAGAAATGGTGGGTAGTATTAACCTCATACTGAAAATACATTCCTGGAAACTCAAAAAGCTTAAACCAGGAACCATAAGAGGGGACTTCTAATGCAAAGCTGTTTTGATCAGAGTGGATAGAGGTGTCAGTTGTCTCCTCAGTTTTTACATACCACATGCATGTCCAATAAAAGCAGCATGGATTTGTGTGAGTTGTATCAGCACTTAAAGGGAGTTACCAGTTTGAGAAACCCAAATCTGCAGTTTCCCGGAGGTGTGTGTAGGTGTGTGAGTATTAACCGGTATTACCTGCTCTCGCCTTTACATTTTCCAGGCACACACATTCAACAGCAGCAGGCTCAAAGCAACCTGGCATGTTATCAACTTACTGCAACATTTTATTAGTTTAGTCCGACGCTTTTTTCGCAGAAGTAATGAGTCATTAAAAAACCGTTGAAAGTGACTGAAAAGGGAACTTAGAGATCATGCACACACGAACACACGAGCACGTTCCTCTATGAAGACACCCATTCACACTCAAGGGAGACTTCCTCAAAATTTGACAATCATTACTAATTGTCTAACCCCTACATTAAACTAACTTAAAAACCTGTTATCACCATAAAATATCATGATTTACTTTATAGGGACTTGATTTTTCGTCCCCATAAGTTGTAAACAAGTGTAGGTCCCCATAACGTGGGTAATACCTGGTCGACAAAAACACACACACACCCACACACACTAAAACAGAGGCTCTAATACAGAGACATACACACTCAGTCCATACCTTTGCCCGTGCTTTTGATAGTATAATCGAGAACGGTGTCATTGTCTCCTCCAGCAGACACACACAGCAGGCTGGGCAGAGACGTCGCACAGTCCTGAACTACTAGGAAACTCTGGAGGGAAGGAAGCACACAAGCACACGCACACACAAATAGTGACTCATTTTAGTAAAGAAGCTGATCAAGTGTGGAGACATCTTAAATGTTCAACGGCACACAACAGGACAGACATTCAAAAGAAAAAGGCTGACAATACAAAATAGAGAGTGGAGAAGAAAAACGACACTGTGCCAGTATTTCTATGACAAGGTTGTATTGATTAGATATAGATTATTAGTAATGATGTCATTTTCCACAGGTTCAGTAATGATATGGACAGATTTGTTTGGTGAGGGTTAGGGTTAATGTGATTCTTGTAATGTATTCTTACTTTAAATGCAAACAAAATAAAAACGCATTATTGATATAAACTGCACATGCCTCTTCATACAGTGAGAGTTTTGCCAATAGCGTTAATGACAGCTCTGACTCTCAAGCAGCTCAATCCGATTATTAAAACCTTGTGATACAATTAAACCCACTTTTCATCTATGCAAAAGATTTTCATTTATCCAATAATTGTGTTCAAACACAAAACTTCTTCCATCATCCTGAGTTAGCACATCTTCACTGTCTCTGGATGTTATTAGTGGACACCCTCTCTTAATGGTCGTCTCGTTGAAAGCTAAAGGTGATCGTGTTTTCAAAGTTGTGGCCCGAACCATATAAAATACTCTCCCTACTGCAATATCAGTATGTGTTGAATGTTTTTCACTGCTTTTTATTGCATATCAATTGTGTATCATATATCATAAAGGCCGATAAAAAAAGAAAAATAAGAACGCCTCTGGGAGAGGAATAGAGCCATGAGATCCTGCTCCCGTCAAGGAGTCAACATTCACTAACTGCCGACTTCAACTGAGCAAACCACACTCACACAGTCCTGCTGGGGCAAGTTTGTTTTTTTCTTTGAAGCTTACCCACATAGCAAACTAGCTTTGCCCAAGATTTACCCCACATACCGCATGAGATGATGGCACATAGGTCGCCTGCTTCTGTTTGCCAGATCTGGGTCATAGCAAGGTGAATTAGCTTGTACTATTTTGGCCATATTCACCATTGGCAACTGTAGGTTTACATCCAGATTACACCTTGCCTAGAACACTGCAAGCTGCCAAAAAGGCCAATATGTATTTTTTGGATATTTTGGTAACATTTGCTATTTTACAAGAGACCAACTTTAAGCTCACTTTGTTCAATTAAATATGCTATCTGTATGATTAAAAAATGTGAATACCTTGAGAAGCACATTTTTCATGTGGTATTTTCTATTCTACATTTATAATACAACAAACATTGTGATAGCGAACATGTAAAGCCCGTCATTGCTTTTTCTACACTGATGATCTAACTGCAATGGAAACAGTGACTGAAACAGAACAAAACCGTTTGTTTGAGACATAATTACTATGGTATAACGATACACGTGCAACTAAAGACACCACAAGTGAATGGAGTGCTGTTGAACACCAGCACACATTTATACACACAGAGAGGAAGTGGCTTTCAATGTCGACATGCACAGAAATAGAGTCGTATTCACTGCAATCACCAAACTTTGAACACGCTGACGTGCAGTTTGACAGTTGAGATGTTACATGTATACATATTTCTGTGTTGAATCATAAAAGCTCAGTTTAGTCAGAAATAAATGAACAATTAATTTGAGAACAAGTTGGGATACAAAACATTTCTGTGTCAAAACCAAAAATTACTCAAGCACTGGTTATTTATAGATAAAGTTTTCCCTTTCTCTGTAGTTATTTGCATGTCACTCTTTCAAAAAGCAAACAAAAAAAAACCTTTTTGTTCTACTCACATTCTCTCTCTTCAGCAGACGGTCGCTTCCCTGACATGCACTTGATGTGTCCAACACTACTTCTGCACTCAGCTCAAAACTACTGATTCAGATGTCAAATAAAAGAGGGAACTACTTTTGTGACTCATTTAGAATCCAGTTCTTAGAACACTTCTGTTGTTACACAAAATGTCACCTTCGCTTATTTGAGACAATTTGGACAGCAAACTAACCTGGAGGTGACAGGATGATACTGGATTATATGTAAATGAGGGAAACAGTGAGAAGAAGAAAAAGTGAGGATCAGGGAGACGGTATGAAGGGAAGATAGGGAGAATGACAGATAATAAGAAATGGAGACATTTTCGCTTCTTAAATTTGCTCAAATTAGTTTTTAAATGAGCAGAGAGATAAGTAAAGATAAGTCGACTAGTTCAAAGTTAATACTTGAAACTCTGATTGAATCACGGTACCAGTATGGAGGCTGAGGGCCCAGGACAGAATGATTCAGTGTTTGCACTCTATGTGTGTGAAACAAACATAATATCAACATTTTTGATCGTGAAGATTTTTCAGTTCATACTGTAAAATAACTTTCCTGCATACACAGACCCCTTTTAAGTCTTACTCTGAATAAGTGAAGCAGCATCAGAGTTAATGTGACATCATACTGGCATGACGACTGCTTGACTGACTGATGAATGTATGAAAAGAATAGGAGGAACACTCACCCCTGCAGGTGTTCCACTGATCACAGTGTGGGCCCCTTCTCTATCCCAGGGTGCCCCGGGACACCAGGCCTCCTGACAGCCTCTGAGCTGCCCCAGGAGCGACGGCTTACTCCTGCTGCTTCGCCACGGGATGGCCGTTGTACCGTTGACTTGACTGTGAACTGCCCTGGAAACAAACATATGTATGTGTTTATGCACACAAACAACAGTTGGCAACAATTTGGAAAAAAAACTGCTGATTCCCTTTGGGGAAAAAGTTTAAGTTACCGTCTGCAAATGGCCTGAGGAGATTTATATTCAGAAATTTTCAACTGTCTGAGTTTTTAGAACGAGCATATTGATATCCGGTTAATACTTACATGTGTTGCACTGGCTCAGTTGGTTCATGTGGCCCCTCTCCTCTACACTATTAGCAATTTCCTCGGCATGTTGTAATCTTCTCTCTTGAGCTCTTAATTTCTACACAGAACAAAATGTTTCTCAAGAAAAAACAAGAAAGAAAATAGGAAGCTCACATGCTCCTCAAACACACATCCTGCACAGAGTGTTTTGTATTTTAAATTCAGGTTGACTGGTGGGCTGCTGCCACGTTTGCTGCCTTCTTCTGCATCCTGCTCATACTGGCATCTGATGCACTTTCTGTTGTCTTATGAAGCTGTTCCGCCAAATTCACACGGCTGCTGCTTCTTTATAATCGCTCCTCTCCTCCCCACAATTCTGCATGTGGTTAACCCTGGTCTGTGCAAGGCGTGAACACTGAGAAGTCACTGTCTCCTTTAGCAACAGCTACATCTGTCAGTTTTTTCTCTCACTCTGCAGCACTGCTTTTCTTCAGTGCTCAGAAGTGATGAAGGGTTCAAAACTTCTAATCTGAGAGCAAGCTCGGCCTGTAAATGTGTCACCACAGCTCTAAGATGACCTGTGAGTACACGAAGAAACAGGAAATACATGCATTAGACTTATCTTTGGATCATAAGTATTTTCAGTACACATGGGGGGGGGAGTTTCAAGTCTGTTTTATTGTCACCTAGTTTGGTTTGCTGGCTTTCCAACAGTCCTCCAGGAAACCGCAGCCAGAGGTGTTGCTGATTGGTCCCCGTGTCCGTGCGGTGTCATCACACTCTCTGTGCAAACCATTGTCTCATGTAGCACAATCATTTGTACAATGGCAAAGGCCAATTCAGTCGGCACCAATAAACTGAAAACAAATACTAAACCCCAACTAATAACCTCATGTTTGTTAGAACCATCACTTCTGTCCAGTCAAAATGCATTAAAATACTGAGCTGTTTTGATCACAGGTCTTGATCTCTGTTATTACCACCACCGAGGAGGTTATGTATCTGTCTCTTTGTTTTCTCTCTGTCAGTTAGTTAGCAGGATACACAAAAACTACTGGATAGATTTCTATGAAACTTGGTGGAAGGATATGGTGTGGGTCAGGGAAGAACCTGGTGCAGACGCAGATCAAGCCGCGGATACAAAATTGTTTTACCTTCTTTAAACATTGTGGGAATTATTTTCTTTTCTCTGAGAATAATTTATGGATCTTGATTAAAAAATCTGGCATGTTGAGTTAAATGGTTTTGTATTTATATAGAGCTTTTCTAGTCTTGATGACCAATCAAATTGCTTTACAGTACAGTTTTACATTCACCCATTGAAACAGTGAATCTATTCGCAGCACCTTGTTATGCTTTGGGGGGCCATTCGGGGTTCAGCATCTTGCCCAAGGACACTTCGGCATGCAGATGGGTCAGACTGGGGATCGAACTGCCCACCTTCAGGTTGGAGGACGACCACTCTATCCCTCAGCCACAATGATTAAAACTGAATTATTTCTCACCATCAGGTCTTAATGTGCTAATAAGTAGTTTACTAGTTTGCCTAAATACAGCTCTAATTCTAATACAATTATGACAGTCTTTTAAGGGCATAATAATTATTGTTTATGTAAACTACATGGGCGTTAAAGACAATAAAAAAAGGAAACCATGCACAAACCACACAGAAAAGTTCACATTTAGCAAGTTAACATTATCTTTGTATGAGCACATACATAACCATGGCCCTCTTATACAGGCTATGTGTGACACAAATAAGTACAGCTATGCTTTTGATAACAGGGCCTTAACCATGAAGAATCCCAAGGAAAATGGTAAAAGGACCCAACAACATTAATGTTTACATTGATCTTTAAATGGCCATAAAAAAACATTTTCTCAGAAAGCTTCTCACTAATTGAATCTTACCGGTTCTTCACGAAAACAAACATTTCTCCCAGTGTCACAGCAGTTTTTTTTATAACAATGTTTGAGTTTATCTTCGAATAGCTTTACTGCGATTATTTGGAAAAATGTGTTACTGCCAAGTATTACTGTCACATGCAGCATGTGAATCCAAATGTGTTGACACAATGTGGGGCTGTTTACATAAGTTTCCCGGATACTGTGTGATAAGGCCACATACACACAATGCTCATTAATTAATTTAGTTAAATGCTATAGGTTACCGTTATTGTATCTGAAATGCTTGAACCTTTCTTTGGTGTAGAACAATAACAAAATGAAGTTTCAATTTAAGTAGCTGAGGTACATGTGTACAACTAGTTGTATGTGGTTGATGAAACGTGCACATAGTTATGTATAACCCAGTGTCTACTGCGTTCCTATATTCTACAAGCATTGATATTTTCTACTTATAAAAGCTAAGGCTATATATAGCCACATACACGTAGTTGAATCAACTCATTCACTCTCAACCAAACTGAACAGTATGAGGTTTTACAATTGTAAATTTATTGCAGGACTTTTGTATGTGTTTCCATAATATTGTACAGATGTTCATGCTACTGTGCCCACCCCTGTATTTCAATATGCCACAGTTGAACAATTCATTCGCTTACAAATATCTCAAATACAGTGGAAACCAACTATAGAGACCAACAAGCCTGGGACAGAATCATTCTATACAGATGCTCTTTAAATAATTCCCTCACAAAAATCAAGCTTCCTGTTCATTTGGGGTCTTTTCATTCAAGACAATAAACTATTGTAGGCTACTACAAGAAGATGTCATATTTCATGCACTCTTTTCTAACATATGAGGTTTATGGACTGCCTGTGTGATGATGACTGCTCTCCCTAAATTCACTTTGTGTGTGAGTGTGTGTACAGTATGTGTGCACCCATGCAGCATGTGATATGTTCCTGGACTCTTTCCATATCTCTTCTGTGAGATGCTCTGCCCTCCTGTTACTGCTCTGCCTGCATTTCCAGACAAGTACAGAGCGAGCAGACTCTGACCATCAGATCTGGAGACAGTAGACAGTGATGGTTGCGAGGTCGTACATTTTGTATTTACGCAATGAAGACACAAATATCAATGGAAAAATAACCTGGATGAGAAAGAAAGAAAAATAAATAAACTTGGGCTATAATAATCATATGCTAATAGTAATGAAGCTGATTCCGGCAGACATGATAACTATAAGTTGTTTCCACTTAACTTCACTATGGAATTTTCTTATTTAAAATTACACATTCTTGTAGAAAACCATGTCTGTTTATCCTCAGTAGCATTTTGTCTATCCCCATAGATTTAAAAAGGAAAAATCCACTTTCAACCAACGGAAATCCTGACAACAGAGGGAGCCAAGCTATGATTATATTTTGTGCATCATGTTAAATTTGCAGTTTTATTATATCATAATTTCCCCCTCATTAACATCTAAAAACATTGTATTCCAAAAATGAAAGAAATCTGTTCAAACAGGAGCAGAGCGCAACATGAGAAGAATTATCAGTCAAAAATCAAGACAATATTTTCCAAGTTAATCTATAACTACCTAAGTTCCCCTTTCCGAAATTCACTTTCATCTATGTAATACTTGCATGAGCGATTCAATACACAAAAGCCTGGTTCATCTTTTAAGGGTTTATAAACTGGAATCAGTGACCAGAGTTAAACTGAAAAAATTTGCATGATATTTGAAACAAAAGCAGAATAGAATTATCTCAACTAATGGTTTCACATTTTACACTATACTTTTTTGGATGATGTAAATATATAGTAGTAATGTCAGTAAAGTGCAAGAAAACTGATATAAACAAAAGCATAAAACTCAGGGATGAAAGACATCATGTGAGGTTGTTTAGAGGAATCAAATGTTTGCCAATAAAAAAAAGAAAAAACGGCATAAATTCTCAACGTCAAACAGAAACCATCAGAATCTGCCTTTAAGGGCCACTTCCACACAGCGACATCAGTACAGTAACTTTGAATAAAAATGGAGATTTGGAATGAGTTACTCTTCCTTTTTCTCTGGTTCTGGAGCCACTGATGCAGAGCTCGTCTTGGCTGCAGCTTTGCTGTTCTCATTGGCCTTTTCCTTTTGGTCCTGACTATCGATCTTGGCGTGGTCCTGCTTCACCATTTCTTCCAGCTCCACCTGGAAAGAGTTCAAGCCAGAAGGTTACAGCTCTTGCTTTGGGTGAATAAGAAGTCATTCCACAGTGGGGGCTTGCAACCACAACATCACACAGGGAAAATTACACTCATGTGTTAAACTTTTATTACCACTTAAAGGTTCAGTGTGTAGAAATAAGTGGTGAAAGTACATGCTGCAGCTGAACATCCCTCACCTCACCTCACCTCACCCTCCCCCTCCCCTTCCCAACATGAAGGGGAACCTGTGGTATCCTTCAGTTGTGATAAAAACTCAAAAAGGTGTTTTGTTTGTCCATTCTGGGCTACTGTAAAAACATGGCGACCCCCCCCCCATGTAAATATGAGGTATTTAAATATAAAATGCTTATTCTAGTGTAAAGAAAGAAGCACTTCCTTTAATTTAGATGAAACACACTAGCCAAAACATCACTAGGATTATTTCATATTCAATTTCTGCCAAAAGATCACTTTCAGCTGAATATTACACACTGAACCTTCAACAAGGGGATTGAATTACAGCTGTGGTCAGAGTGAAGTGATGTCAGTATTAATTAATCTAGGGTTCAAGGCTATTTTTCCTTTGACTCTACTGTATAAAGATGATGTTGTAACTTACCTTCCATCCCAGTAGGTCAGCTAGAGCCAAACAGCCTTCATCACATGTACTGATGTGAGCTACGTCTCTGGAGGGAAAAGAAAAAGGCCACGATTAGAGCCTTTCAGAGATGACAGGACAGAGTAAATGATTGGCTAATAACTGAGCGACTAAATTTCATTGAGTTAAGTGAAAAATTTGTAACAAAAATAAAAGTATCATTATAAATTAAGCTTTAGCACCATCTAGTGGTGCAAAGATAAAGCGTAAGATCATACTAATAGAAAAGACTATATAAATGTTATATACGAAAATGTAAATAAGTATTGATAAATTTTTGTTTGTTTGTTAATGATCAAAAATATCTAGTCTCACTGGACTAGGTCACCTTGCTGGGATTCATCAAATGAAATCTAATATAAGATTTCTGTTAGAATGGAAGAATAAAACGTATAAAGTGAAACTGTTGAGAGAAGACGTAGCAGCGTCTCTGTATCACCTGTACGCCTTGTCTGAGTCAAAGTCCATCCCTCCTCCAAAACCAAGCAACCCAAACAGAGGGTCAGCCTGCACAGAGAATCAAGAATCAGATTTATGACAGAATAAAATACCGAAAACGAAGGCAGAAGGGATCCAGGGAGTGGTGTTTGCTCACCTGCCCGGCCTTCTCCATGTTAATGAGCAGTCTGGGACAACTTTTTGAGACCCTGAAAACCACAGACAATAGGACAAATGGATTAACAATTGCTAAGACAATATTTGGACAATTCACCTGAAGCTTTACAAGAGCAGTCTACTGTATTTCAGGAATAGAAAACTTGATCTGATGTACCTGCCGACCAGACCTGCAAATGGCTGGACTTGCAGAGAGGTCCCCATGACGATGAGAAGATCACAGTGAGGAAAGTCCTGCCAGGTGAATAAACACAATGAAAAGAGTTTTTTCTGCAGAAGTGCGACATAACATGCCTGCATACTTTTGAACCAGCACCACGCGCTCACCATCTTCATGGAAGTGAAGAACCGGACAGGTAAACTCTCTCCAAAGAAGACAATATCTGAATGAAGAGAAGCAATGAACACCGAGGTACGAAGAGATTAAGAAATAAACAGTTTGATGACCCAGATACCCTGTAGTCATGTGTTGAGGTACAATGATGTGCAGTAAGGTTGTCAGGTTTTTTTAGGAAGAGGAATTTAAATTGCATTCGACAAATAGAAATAATATTGGAGTGGACAAAAGTAAAAAAGAACCAGAGAGACAAGGATCAACAGACCTGGTTTGACCAAACTGCTGCACTTGTCACATCTGGGGATGTCATCAGAAAAGATCTTTTCTACAAAGCACAAACAAAAAGTTAAACGTCCCAATTGGGGAAAAACACTACTCAAATATCCCTTTTTATGTAAATGCTAACAGAAATAATAAACACCTTTCATCCAGTCCAGGTTGTATTCCTGACGGCAACAGAAACTGACACAGTGTGATGTGTAAAACGTTCCATGAGCTTCGATTAGATCGTCTCCTTCGAGCCCAGCCACTCGCTCCAGTGTGTCGATATTCTGACAGAACAGACACATTAATGTCAACACAGACAAAGTTATTTAATTTGGTTTTGTTACATGATGTGTGTTTACCTACCTGTGTGTAGCAGCGTTTCAGGAGCCCCTTGTCCTTCAGCATCTTCATGAAGTAGTGACAGATTGTTGGCTAAACACAAACAAAAGTCAGACAAGACAGGAAGCAAATCTGTTTTCTAAATGACGTGACAATCATGAGCTGGTTATTTGGAAGTGCTTTGTGTACCTTGAACTGTCCTGGGTAAAGCTCCTTGGCCAAGGCGAAGAATGGCTCTGGATGTTTCTGAGACACAAGATGGCAAAAAATATAAAATTGTATTGTACTGACAACGAATATCGTAGAAGTGTTTACTGTTATTGCCATTGGATGACTGTAAGAGAGTATAGAATGAAACTTAAGCTGAATCAGGATAAATTAAAGATTTTGTGTTTTTCTTCGGTCCATTGACTTTTAGGGCCCTGACACAGCTGTCATGTGCTGTTCCATGCCTCACCCTTTATTAACCCACCTTAAAGTAATCGATCTGGAAGATGGCCTCTGGGTGGGGAAGGTTATATTTCTGCAGGTTTGCATACAGGCCCGTTCCTGGTGAACGGAAATCAGGGATTCCAGCAGCTGTGAAGAGAAAAAGTGTTAAAGATTTACAATAAAGTATACATAAATACATTTAGACACATATATGTGTGTGTGTGTGTGTGTGTGTGTACATAAATATATATATACAAGTACACATACTCAAACACATTGATTGCTATACATCTGAACTGATTTATTGACTTTAAAATGCATATTTCATAATATTGAAGCTGAGATACTCACATGTGGATATTCCTGCTCCAACCATGCAGAGGATGTTCTTACCTGTGTGGATACAAAGGAACTTTCGAAATAAATAAATAATAACTGCACTGTGGTAAACGACTATTATGTTGTAAATCAATCCGCCATGGTCAGTCCTGATGGACCGGCTGAATAGAAGCAAGGAGACTCACATTTGCCACTCTTTATGTATTGAGCCACTCCTTCTAGAGTCAAGTCATCCAGAACTTTTTCAGTTGTGCCGAGGCCCAGAGTGCTTGAGAAGAGGTTACGCAGAAAGTCCACTGACAGGAACAGAAGAGATAATCATCAATAACAATAAAAACATTTAAATTTAAATATTTCTTAGTTGATAAAAAAACTCAATGATGGAAAATCTTAAATAAAACGTGTGGGGAGTGGTGTAGACCAGTAATGGCTTCTAAGAAAACCACAGCCAAATACAACAACATTTTAATCAACACTGTAAACTGTAAATGGGAAAATCTTAGCTCTTAATACATGAAAGAATACAAAGACTCAACAGCAGCAAAGCTGGATATTATCATTAATCATTTTGTGTTTATAACTTGACAGTATGTTAAACATGAGCCATGTTCGTGTTTACATACTTTCTGTGTCTCCTGATGCCTCTTCCCCACTGCTGTCGTCGGATTGGTCCTATGAAAAATAATGAGTGACAGTATAAATTCAGACACAGTAAAGACGGTTGATGTGTGTTGTGAACATGAGAAGCTCACAGATCACTGCTTTGTTGGGATTTTGTCAAAGCTGGGTGACAGCAGCCCATCTGCTAGCATCCTCCAGCTACAGTTAGCTACAGATAAAATCTTTCTTGTTTATTTTTTACCTCTGGTTCCAGTGAAACCTCCTCCTCTTCTTTACTATCAGGGAGTTCTAACAAAACAACAAACAAACAATCAAATACTCCGTCAAACAAATAAGATCCTCAACAAGTATTTGTCTGTGTAAATGTCCGTGTTAGCTTCAAAGCTAGCTGAGCTCGCGCTGTGGACCTAATGCAAACAGTAAGTAGGTCAGTTTCACATCAGATAGACATTTTACCTGATGCATCAGACATTTATCCGTCCACTGAAACCCTTTAACAACAGGGGTCCGAATGACAACTAATGTATATTCACTAATTAACAAAGTTATGACCGGCAATGCTAGCTCTCAGCTGGCCCGTCTTGTTGTTGTCCGTCAATTAAAAGGGTCCGGGATGATGTGACACAGTTCCTACGGAGTTTCTATTTCCTACCGCAGAGAACCACCTGCCGTTCTGTTAAATGTCACATGAATTAACTTATATTCATCAAACTCATGATCAATAAACATGGATTAAAGTACAGATGAATAGAGATACTTGCGTCCAAAGTTAAGGCAGACAATGGAGGTGAGAAGTCCACTTAGAGAAATGTATTCACTTAAATCCTGCCGAACAAACCCTATGTTTACTACATCTGTATTTTTAAACTACCAGTGATTCATTTATCCCCTTTAATTGTTTTCTCCAGCTCACTGTGTCTCCGAACTCGGACCCAGCTGTAGACACCTGAAGGCTCACACTGGATTAGGGGCTTTGGTTTGGTCACAGAAGCTTTTCACAGTGAAGATTCCAAATGCATACAGAGTAGACACGCTGGGATGGGCGGCTGCACGGTTGCCATTGTGTGATAAACATGCAATATGGATTCACAGGCAAAGGTTACAATACAATCAATGCAACAATACCACATAATCATACATAATCATTTATTTTGTACATTTACAGTCATATTTACACCACAACATATGCAGAAAAAGTTTGATTGGCTGGAGACAGAAAAATGATATTCACAATAGTGCAAACTCTTAATTTGAAATTGACTGGGCAAGGAAACTGTGATGCTCAGACATGCACTGAACTCCAGATAATCTTCTGAAATTAAGCAGAGTGACAATAAGTGAGGCCACAAATGTCAGAGTCAGTTGCTGTCGACAGTCTCCAGAGTTTCTCCCCCCTGTAAAAAGTCTCCAGAGTTTCTCCCCCCTGTAAAAACTCTGTATAATGTCCAAGTGAGCCCATGTGAGAATTCAGCAGGAAATTATCTGGAGGATTCAGTGTGAGCGAGTGGGCGCGTTGATGACGTTGTGAGACCTTTGGGTGATACGCGCCAACGCTGGTGTCAATGTGCTAAAAACATGTGATCTGCGCAGTGGAATTTATATGTTACATCCTGCCTCCTGCATGATGCACTTCCCCTCGCCTGAACGCTACAGAGATGTCTGTGTTGTTATGCACGTGTCTGACCAGAGGATCTTCATTTTGGGAGGGCAACGTCTGGAGAAAGCCTGTTGTGCAGACATTTTCCAGAGTTCATCGTTGAAAACAGTGTTTTGATAACAAATACATTAAATACATAAGACAAATAACCCAACAAACTTGAGGTAGTCCATTCTTTTTCCACGCTTTACTGTTCAAAATTTTTTATATCCAATTGTGTGCTGTAAATGTCCAATCAAATTTAAGTCTTTACGTGGATGACTCTGCAGGATTATGTCAGGATTTGTAAAATTCAACTCTTTCTCTGAGATCAAACTAAATCTTGCCCGGTCCAACACTGACTTTAAGCTGTGATCAGACCTATCACGTCTCCTCTTCTTATGTCAGATGTTCCCTCTGCACCTAATTTTGTCCTTCTCTATAAAAGCAAAGCATCCTCTAGAAATTTAGAAGAAGAAAAAAAGTCTTTCTGCATCCAAACGCGTCAGGTCCCTGTCCATGCTCTACCTCTGCTCTTGCATTTGCTCCTTGTTCTCCTCCTGACTCAGACTGAGGTTGTAGCCAGATGCTGTGATTTGGCATTGTGGTAACATTTCCTCCAGAAGGATGATGATCAACCCAGGACTCGAAATCCCAGGTAGAGATGAAATATCCAGACGCCGCAGTCCCCTGCAGAACAGCACACAAAAAGAGGTGTTTAACACAACAGGAGTGTGTTGGTCATAATAACTAGGCTTAGTTATGAGTGTCTGGAGGATTACTTGAGATTCCTCAGTGCAGCCAGGCCGCCTGTCGTGATGCGTGGACAGTGAGAGATGTCCAGTTCCTCCAGGGAGTCCTGGAATATGTGGAGCTTGGCCAGAAACCAGTCGTCCACTTCAGGACATCCTCGAAAAGACAGAGTCCTCAAAGATCGCTGTTCCTCTGTGGGAAAACCAATCAGATTAAAAACACTGGATTTACACGCTGAATATCATTCAAATGAATTAACAGTACATGGACATGACTGAGAGAGACAGAGGAAGTGAGGTTACCTCAGAATAAATACAATTATGAAAGGAAAGAAAGCTCAGTACCCAGGTTCACCAGTCCTGTGTAGTTGATGACAGAGTAGCTCATGTCTACTTCCTCTAGCAGCGTGTCTTTGTGGTTCAAGAAATCCCAATTGAACTTGCCCCTGGGGTCAGCACGAAACCAGGCTGACTGCCCAACAAACCTGAGCACACAAGACAATCACATGAAGTTTGAATAAGGCCAGAACATTAAAGAAATGAAAGTAATGGGTGAGTTGATCACATTTGAACTCATTTAACGACATCAATTGCAGATATATGTATCTGAGTGAGACAACC
The DNA here is from genome assembly GCA_038501795.1 of Pseudopleuronectes americanus. Lineage (NCBI taxonomy): Eukaryota > Metazoa > Chordata > Actinopteri > Pleuronectiformes > Pleuronectidae > Pseudopleuronectes > Pseudopleuronectes americanus. The sequence continues at coordinate 21,284,153 of CM076719.1, forward strand.
AGCAGATCGTTTACTCGCTTTCAATCTCTTGAAGCTTGAGTACCCAAAAGGTTAAAAGAAGGATAATAATGGTGCAGGAACCATTGCACAGCTACACAGACTTTTAGTTCAGCTGGTTTGCCACAAGCGATATTTCATGTAATTAAGTCCAGTACGATTTCTTCATATGTTGCTATTCTGATTTCAATATAAAACCACAAAAATATTTTTTTTACATGTTTTCTTTTTAGGAAATTAACAAATTATTTAGTGAAATATGATCATTGCCTGAAAAATTGCTTTCAAAATTTGAGCTCTGAAATCAAGAAATCTGAGGCTGCCAGTCTAGACTATGAACACCTTTGATGGTTTGTTTTTTATTATTACCTGACATTTTCCAGATTTGATTAACTGTGTAAATCAGCTGCCGATTTACCAGTAATGATAACAATCATCACTTTCAGCCCCACGTGACTAAATTCTTGATCCTAATCAAGTTACGTGAATTTAGGAAATATAGAAAAAGACAAGTTTAAGCCCATAATCATCAGGGTCAGACAGCAGTAGCGGTCTTATCCTATTATTTTACTAATTATAATAATACTTTTTATAGAATAATCTCTGTGGTCACCCAATTATTTGCAATAAACAGTTAAATAGAAGCCAAAATTTGAATCTTAAGTGTATGCATTTTCACAAACCATGAAGAACCGACATGGTACTTACCGAAATCCTCCCTTTAGATTTAATACATAATACGCTGCTGCAATGTCGGACCCATGAAACCTCTGAGCGTAGCTGTAGTACCTGTGGAAGACAGTGATGGTCACAACAGCAATAATAACTTGTCACGACCATTAGAGCATAGCATTAACCCTAAAGACTTGTTAATTATGAAAATAGCAAACTACATGATTTTAACTAATACAGGCACATTCAGATTGTTGGACTAGTGTTTATCAGTTATACATCTGTTTATTTAGTATTTTGTTTTGTTTGAAAATGACATAGATTATGCCCCTTTAGAATTATTATTGTAGTTATTTGTTTGTAGTTATCGTAGTTTATGATTTTGTTTTCAAGGTACTAGTTCCCAAGTGATTTTATACATATGGGTAGTTGGGCATATGGCTTTTTGCCAGGGCAGGAGAGAGATTTGACGCTACTGCTGTCTGTGTGTACGTTTGCTTGCAAACAGAGAAATAAATCACACACAAAACGTGACGCCTGCTAGTATAGGTGCCTTAGTGTCTTTTTGATATGGAGTTTTTATTCTTTTGTAAGTTTGACGACAACTCACCACTGCACAGATGTTAAACTAAACAAGTTCTATACATTGTTTATGGTGCACTCAGCAGTAGTTGTGATGACCTTTGGTTTCAGGGCAGAAGGGGTACATTTTTTTACTTGAGCTACTATCAATTAGTAAAATGTGTGTTTGCCAGGTAGATCACATCTGAGAGGTGGACCTACTCTTTGCATTAACCCTGTTTATTCAGGGATCTACTGAACAACCGTTACAGTCAAGAAAAACCAAGACATCTCTTACGCGTTCTTCCTCTGGATCACCCTCCTCTTCAGCTGAGAGCTCCAGCTCAGGATCATCTCCATATCATAGAACCTCTGGGTGAGGAAGAGGAGCAGCCTCGTGTGGAGTGGAGGAGGAGACGCCGAGCTCGAGCTCCATGGTCGCCTGGCAACCAGGAGGAGGGCCGACCGCTGGCAACATCTGTGCAGAGACTGAACATGGACACAGTGAGTGGTGTCCTCCAGATGTGCTCAGGTAGAGTCAAATAAAAGAAACTGCTCCAAACTGAAGCCATTACTGTTACACCGCTGGTAGAAGGTCTATGCAGTTAGACTAGGAGCACTAACACAACGTTATACACTTACACATGTAGCTAACAGAAGCTAACTTGTGTGAGTTGCATCAGTCCTCAAGGTAAACACTAACCATTAACATAACGTTATACACTTACACATGTAGCTATCAGCAGCTAACTTGTGTGAGTTGCATCAGTCCTCAAGGTAAACACTAACCATTAACATAACGTTATACACTTACACATGTAGCTAACAGAAGCTAACTTGTGTGAGTTGCATCAGTCCTCAAGGTAAACACTAACCATTAACATAACGTTATACACTTACACATGTAGCTAACAGAAGCTAACTTGTGTGAGTTGCATCAGTCCTCAAGGTAAACACTAACCATTAACATAACGTTATACACTTACACATGTAGCTAACAGCAGCTAACTTGTGTGAGTTGTATCAGTCCTCAATGTAAACACTAACAACAACACACAGTCTGTTCTCTGACTAACAACCTGTTCTCCTCCATTTTAAAACTTAGCTCACTTTCTCATTCGTGTGCTAAGTGCAGTAGTTATTATGTGTTTGAAGGGTGACTTACCATCAAGTGAGCCGACATGACAGTTCTGTTCAACAGCGAGTCGTGAGGGACAAACTCTGCCCTTCCGCTTTTGTCGCCGGTTGTTGTTTAGCCTGTCTACCGCAGGGTGGCGCCCCATGCACGTCCGTCATGTTGCAGAGCCAGATGAACCTTTTGACCGACACCCCCCCCCCACGCCCCCAAACGCTACTTGCAGTTATTGTAGTGTAAATTAACTTATTATTGAAATATTCTTTAGTGTTGAGCTTGTCTGAAGGAACAACTCTGAAGGGATTCTTTCAATAGATGTAAGATATCAGATACATATATATCCTTTGTATTTTGGATTAGATTAAACTTTATTGTCATTGCACAGTACAAGTACATATACAACGAGATGCAGTTTAGCATCTAACAAGAAGTGCAAAAAAAGGCAGTAAAAGTGCATAGTATTGTGCATAGTGGAATATGTAAATAAATAGGAAGTACAGTTAGAAATATAGTACAGTTAGAAATATAAATGGAATATGAACAGTATTAAGAGGTAAGGTATGATATAAGAATGATAATACACTAGGAGCAGGATAAATATATAAAAATATGAATACACTATTGGTTGGATAATAGTAGAAAAAATAAGTCTAGTGCAAATGTACAAATGTTCAAATGTTCAAATGTTCAAATGTTCAAATGTTCAAATGTGCAAATGTGCAAATTTTCAGTGAATGTGCAATGTGGATAATTGGGGAGTTATATGAGAAGGCAATCTACATATGTGAATAGATATAATGGGGAGTAGGGAAGATAGAAAGTTCAGAGAAACAAGCTGTGAAGGATGAGGTGAATGAGAGAGGTGTGTGTTTGTGGCATAAAAAGCTCATTGATGGAGGAAGAAAGATGTAGACAGTGCCAGAGGGAGAGGCATGCTATGATTTCGGGTAAGGTGGAGCAGTGGTTAGTACTGTGGCCTCACAGCAAGAAGGTTCTGGGTTTGAACATAACTGTGGCGTTTGCATGTTAGCCCTGTGTATGTGTTGGTTTCCAAGCCTGCATGGCTGTTTGTCTCTATGGGTCTCTATATCATATTCCTCTATCTGTTCCATAATTTAAAGCCCCTACAGAAGGACCTTTTAATTTTTGTTGATTTGGCGCCTCTGTGGACAAAAGTGGTAGTGTTTCCACTGCATCCTGTCGTACAATCCTCGGCCCTGATAGTATGTACATTTGCTTCGAAAATAGACAAAGTGCTATTAGTAGGATGCAAAGCGATGAGGTAATTTGTCTTTTGTCACTGTATGATTGGTATCGTTAATTTTTCTGTTTGGGAAATTCATGTTTTTATGACGTTTGGGCAGTACCAGTTTTGGATCTGCCTGATTGAAGTCCCCTGCTACGAAGATCCTTCCGGCTTGGTGTCATGAGGATTTTCAAGCGCTACCTGAGCTTTAGCATTTGGGGAAATATAGAGTGCCAAAATTGTTATTATTGTGAATTTCCTTTTTAAGAAAGAACGGTCTGCACCATTCTGTGAGGAGCTGTAGATCTTTGCAGCAGTGTTTGTATACAGTCTCCAGGGCTTGCACCTGCTGTTGTTTACGTAAAGACCTCTCTATATTCAGTCTATTGTAAAGACACACACCTCCTCCTCTGCTCTTCCCACAGTCCCTTGTTTGCTCCACTCTGTAAACTGTGCAGCCGGCTTCTTTGATCGCAGTGTCTGGGATGTTGTTGTTCCACCAGGTCTCTGTGATGATAGTCACCTAATGTGGCGTAAATCTCATTCTGATTACATCCATCTTTTTTGTAAGACCCTTGAGTTGGTGAGGAACAGACTCAGAAGCTCTGGTCTCTACTGGCTCGCTTCCCACTGCTTCTGTTTCCTATCCCTCCGCCACCTGCGTCTTTTCATTGGCAGGTTGGTATTGCCAGTTGTCTCTGGGGTACGTGGGATCTCCTGGGGATAAAAGAAGTATTGACACTGAACTCCATGCCTGGGGAAATATACACATAAGCTTTTGCAGCCTGTCTGTCGTAAATCACTGTATTTGACTTTGCGGGTGATCTGACCCAACCTCATACAAAAAGAATAGTTTATAGAAAAATAAGATTTCTCCATTGCCTAATTTGCTACTGTAGTTCATAAAGAGGCAGACATTAAATGGCCAGTCCCATAACCAGCTAAAAACTCCATGTAGGGAGCTGGAGCCTCTTTCATCTCTGTTTTTGTTCTCCACCATGTTTTGAGGAATATATCTGGGTCCAATATGTTCAACAGCTAGTTGCTACCTGTGTTTTGTTTGATGCTGCTGTTTCCATGGTTGGAACTCGGTAATCTCGAACTTCTCATCTTAAGAATCTTTTGTGAGGTAGGTTGGCTTTTATTAACAAAGAAATACCCAACATCAAACTTATTATTTGAACAGAAATGCTGATGGTGCTGTAGATTGGAAGGGAAGAAATAAAGTTACAGTAAATAAATACAGTAAATTCAGTGAAAAGACGAATAGAGTCACAAAAACTAATGTTTGTAATTTAGGTGTAAGCCTCATAAAGCCTCACCATTTTGATTATTTACCTTTTTAGAAACAGTGTGACAGCCAGTGCTAATGGCTCTAAACAGTTCCCTCAAATAATTAGAATTTTCACAAATAGAATAACTAACTCTGTTTATCTGCCTATCACTGTGTCAGAAGTGCCAGCCTCAAAGACTTCTGCCAAAAACCACAGAAGGACACCTGCTGGGTTTTTTCGGTTTAATGTTTTGCCGCCTGCTGATTACTTTTCCTGCCTGCGCTTCAAATCAAATCTGTGTGTGTGTGTGTGGGGGGTGGGGGCGGGAGGGTGAAGTTGCAGAATAAATGGGGGAAAAAAGCTTCAGATGCCTCATGGTCAAAACGCACGATTGTGAGAGATGTGGGAACACATGAGACCAGCGGTCAACCCCTCTGATCCTTCAAACGTACAGTAAATGACATCACATGCTGTGGTCCCTTGACGCCACAAAGACGTTCTTCATAGAGCTGATGGTGAAACACAGACAGAAAGAAAAACTCTGCTGCGCTCTTAAAGTTGTTGACTCAATTTAATACTTTTTAATGTTAAATAATTAATAATTATTTAAAAACTATAGAGAGCTGGTCATATTTCAAACTGTTATACTTGAGGGGCGGATAACAACATTTAATCAATCAATTATAATATAACTCATCCACAGGGTGGTCAGGGGTAACGAATGTGCTAAAAAATAAATAACGTATAAATACTGAAGAAATTTCTTCTTTCCGAAGCCAGGAGGAGCTGGTGCCAATCCCAGCGGCCATTTGATTAGAGGCCGGGCTCACCCTGGACAGGTCCCCAGTGCGGCTGACAAATCAGCTGCTTTCAGACATGCATGTGAGTGCAAACATTTTCCGTTCCTGCAGATATTTTCCTGCACATTTTGTCCCAGTCCTCCAGTAGAATGTCCGGAAAATGTCCAAATGAGCCCATGTGAGAATACAGCAGGAACATTTCTGGAAATATTCACAGTGAGTGAATGGGCGTGTTGATGACGTCTCTAAGACGCGACAGACACAAACTGGACGAATACAAATAGCCTGTCTCAGGATAAAAAGAGGAGCCGTACACATGTTTATGTGGAGTAAATAAGGCTTTTCACAGCAGAACTTTATATGTCAAGTCCTGCCTCCTGCATGCTCTACCAGGATGCCACCACTCACCTTCCGGACAGTACCCTGTGAACACATCTGTCCACATCTGACCCTTTTTATAATAATTTATAATTACTAATAATGCATCTTGTGCTGATTTGTGCAAAGGACTATCATACTCAATCAAAATCCATTGTCTCAAGGTGGTATACCCTGCAGCATCCATCATGTATTTTACGTCACCAGGTTAAAGTACTTGTTTACCCAAATTTTCTCAACAGAAAAAACAGCTTGAAACATGACCCATCTGATGCTCTGCATCAACAATCATGGCTGCACCACACCCTGCTCTGTCATTATAACACCCACACCCACACAAACACACACACACACACAAACACCCACACACACACCCACACACACACACACAGACACACACACACACACAGCCAGCACAGACGTCCCGGAGCTCCCGCACTCACAGGGTGTGTGATGTGACTGACAGTTGACACCTGCTGGTACAAACAATTAACAAATGCGATAACGTCTTGTGCTTCTCCTGAGTTTGCAGAGGATTGGTGGAGAGACATTGGATGGTGAGGAGAACAGAGGAGTTACTGTAGTTAAGGTTCAGTGGTTTGAACTCTGGATGTGTTTCCAGTGAGTGGTCCCATATACATATAGAAAACCATGAATATCTGAACCTGTGTCCCATGTAAAAGCTGACTGGCCACGTAGAAAATAAAACGTTCAGAAAATGTATTACTATGTATTAGGTCCTATTTATTAGTTAGAGATGCAAAGATGGAAGTGAAGGGATGTGGAGCCTGAGCAAATCACATTAGTGAAGGCTTGGTTGAATGAACATGTGGACCAATGAAGTAATGAGTAACTGGCGAGGGAATGAATGAGTGAATGAATTGATTAGTAGATGGCCGGTGGAATTGATGGATTGTGGATTTATGTTCTCAGATCAAGAGCTTTTGGTGTCTCTTGAAATTCACCTTAGTGTATTATTGATGGGATTTTCATTCATAGTGTTTACATGGGGTTTGGTGATCTGTATTCTTATCCCCACATGTGAGTTTACAGTCATGAATGTTTAATTCAGCCTTAATGGAATTTTGAAAAGAGAATCACTTGGTGAATTAAAGCATCTGCACAGATGTCTGCATACTATTCTTCTTTGACTTTGAGAGAAAGTATGTATCATCAAAAAGTTATAATGTTGCTGCTTTATCAATTTATAATATAACTAAAGCTGCTTTCAGACATGCACTGAACGGAGGGGCCGTATGTGACAAGGCAAAGGTCCAAGTAAGTTGCTCCAGACATTTTCTTGAACCTTTCCTGCAGCAGGGCCCCCTAAGTAAAATGTCTGGAAAACATCAACGTGAGCCCATGTTAGAAAAAGGCAGGAAAACCCTTTCACAGTTAGTGTGTTGGGTGTGTTAATACAATTTCCAACAAGTGAAAGACTCAAAAAACAAAATATTACAAATATCTCAGGATGAAAAGGAGGAGCCATACAGGATGCAAAAGAAGACGTCAACCTGGAAAGACAACATGATTCGAAAGCTTTTGGTAATAAGGGCCAACGCTGGTGTTAAAACGCACAATCTATGCAGCAAAATGTATATGTCAGGACCTGCCTCCTGCTACTTACATGCATTGTTGCCAACGTGTCTGACCCTCACAATCTCTTGCTACTCTCTTCATATGAGAAATGACCCAATTTTCTGCACGGCAGAAATGGCTTTATTGTCCTTTCTATAAATTAACAAATATACGCACACACACCCACGTGCAAGCACACACACACACACACACAACCACACGCATACGCACACACACACACACACACACACACACACACACATATAGAAATATATATGTGTAAGTGTGAATGTAGCCTGTATCGTCTTAATAAAATGAAACAAGAAGTTTATGTAGATTAGAAAATAACAATGGGTCAAGCACAGAACTTTGTGGTACCCCTTATCTGAACAATTATCAATACATTAATTGACAACGAAAACAACCGTTAGTTACATTCCTTAATATGTATAGATGCATCATACTTCTCATTCTGTTGGTCGGGCCCCTTGAATCCATGTGAAAATGTATAGCTTCAACAATTATAGACAGATAATTTTAGTCTGCCTTTGTCAGATGCCTGTTACCACATGTTCACTGAAGAGAAACGACAATTTTGTTTCTCTTAAGCGAGCCAGAGCTGCTTTAACAGCCTTGTTGGTAGATGAAGTTTGAGGTCCCCTAGTCGCTGCTCCCCTGTGGATTCGCACTTTTTAGCTGTAAGCTGCAGTAAGTGAAGGCTCTGTGAGAAAGCCATTAGCCATTGATTGTCTTACTTGTTCTTTGGCCCTTCTCCCACCTCTACCCTCTGTCTCAGCAGAGATTTAGCAAAGGGACACATACACACTGTAGTATTCTCAAGGCCATTAGAGACTGTGAGGGTTGTTTTGTTTTAAGCAGCTCCCATAAGGCCAGCGAAGTCTGTAAATCTCTACAGTCTTGGCAGGCAAGCCGATAGTGGGCGGTCATACATGGGCCAGTTGCTTAATACTCAAACTGAGGGACAATCCTTGAGAGGGCGAATGGAGGTCAATAAGGGTATAATGAGCAAATCCACAAATTCAGTGATTAAAATGTAAATACATATATATATATATATATATAGAAGTTAGGAGTTTGTGGACTTAATGTTTCTGCAAACATTCTATACACCTGCTATTGTATTAGTAAATGCAATATCTAATTTATGATATAATAGGTTTATTAGTGTTGTCATGGATGATAATAAAATTCTCTCCGGAAGCTCATGTTACACTAATATATCTTAATTGGCTCACAAACACATACGTACACATACACACACACAAACACACACACACACACACACTCACACACACACACACACACACGCAAACACACATCTTCTGTAATTAGTTCTGCATACCACCGCTGGACTATTAACTTGATGTGTGTCCTCTTATCTTTTGTACGTTTTGCTCATTATTCAAACACTTTTGTACACCGCGTGTCCGTGTGTGTGTCTGCACAAGAGCACGTAATCATCATCTTGTTATCTCTCTTTTCCACACATCTGTTCTAATTTCCATCGACAAAATGAATTACCATGGTGACGAGCAGCACGCCGAACACCAGCCCACCGCTGTACACGTCTTGCAATTATACAGCACCATTATCTTGATGCAAGGTATCACTCAGAATAGCACATCAGCCAAAAATAGCATGAGCTGAGTGGAGCGTGTCATCGGATGGGCGCTGCATTGACTGGAAATTGCTGATAGAACCCAAAAAAATCACTGCTATTCACTCAGATCTTTACATGTCATTGCATTGAAGAAGATAAGACAGGCTCGGCCTCGTGCACATAAATGACATGAATACAAACCCCACCAAATGCTGCTGTTTGGAGATCAGTGCTCTCCCATGTGGATGACCCTGAGTGCCAAGCTGTAATTGATGTTGACTGTTTAAAAAAACGGAAAGTGAGCCTGGATTTGCCTCCGAGACTTCACACCAGATATAAAGTTGCACCCTACTGCTCCAAAGCCTTTGAACATGCTAATGCACACACACTCATCAAGACTCAGGACGCTTGAAGCATCCTGTAAACTGTAAACCTTTCTCTGTTTATTTACTTTATTTAATTAATATGGATTTATATCTGTATATATATATATACTCTATTTATATTACATGCAGACACACACATGCATTCACACGCTCTGGCATATCTGGCTTCATACTGTATGTATATATGACTGATATATATCTCTCTTTCTGTGTGCATGCACACACGTGGTCACACACACACAAATATATGCTATAAATGTAATTAAAAAAACATTTGTATCCCTGCATCTCTCATCTCTCTCTCTCTCTCTCTCTCTCTCTCTCTCTCTCTCTCTCTCTCTCTCTCTCTCTCTCTCTCTCTCTCTCTCTCTCTCTCTCTCTCTCTCTCTCTCTCTCTGTCAGAGACTGTACATACTGTATTCCCATTAGGTTGGAGAGAGTTTTCAAAGTGTCAGATACGTAGCAGCAGATGAATAATGCAGAGGAAATAAAGGGCTTTTTTCTGCATGGCCGCGACATGAGCTATGATACATGGGCTTTGAGTTGTAAACTAACCTCAAAACGTCTGCTTGACTTGCCTTTTCTCTGTGTGACTTCTGAGTGACTCCTTGCAGCCAACAGTGACATGTTGGATTCATGCACAGTGCGGGCTGCTCATTGTGCGCGTCGTGCGTTGTTTTGATGAGTCAGTTGACTTGATTGGAAGAAAACAAAAAGCCTGTATTTGTGCGCCATTGTTGTAGGAGTTGTAGGCCTGAGAGGGCAATTTTAATAATTTATGAACCCTCATATTAATGCAGTGCTTTGTATGATATAGTCATTCAGTGGAGTTGGAAATTAAATCATGTTTTTTACATTATGGCTATAAATAGATGTGCTAAATTAGGCTTAATATATTATAATTGCGGTCATTTTATATATCTTGTCTCAGCATTCTGTCCCCGCAATCAAGATTCACGCCACTTGCAAGTCAGATTCTTTAATGTTTAAATTCAGCTCATGCTTTATCATTTCCATTCACGTACAGTGCTAATCACTCCTTCCCTCTGTCTTTGTCAGCAGAATATAGAGTTTTGCCTCTGGAGTGTATGTGAGCACACATGCGCCTCAAATGCACACATGCACACACACACATACACATGAATAGATATCAGAAAAAAAGGAGACAAGATTCAAAATGACTCCAGGAATGAGCTGAGCCGCAAACCATAAATAACTACTTACATTTTCAAATTCTGGCTGTTCAATCCTGGTGTCATCAATCACAGCCCTGTCTCTTTACTGGGCTATAGCTTCATTAAACTGATAATATACTCTGGGCTGCATGTCAACCAAGCAATATCTGCTTCTCTTCAAACTATGATTAAATAACCTCTCCAAGCAGATGCTCGCACTCCAAGGTGGGTTTCCCTTTTCACTGTAACTGATGAATTGCTTTCCATTGCTAGGAATAGGTTGGCTGTGCATCTCTGCAGCTTTCTCAGGCATGACTTCAGACAGAACCCCAATACCAATAATGCTAATATCAATATCATAGTTCACAATTTGTTTATATTATATATATATATATGAACAATTTTTTTTTATCTGTTAATGCCTATAAGCATTAAGTATCACACTCGTATTAATGATTTTTAAAACAATGATAAAATCCCACATACAATAACATCAAAATGAAATGTGTTATTGGTGTCAGTGTCATGTAACATAATTTAACTGTTACTGATAATAGCAAAAAAGTGCCATGGGTTGACTGAACTGTAACATGGGTTTCAGGGTGGTGCAGTGGTTGTCACTGTTGCCTCCCACGCTCAGGCAGGTTGGGTTCATCGCAGACAGTAGGTGTGAACAGTTGTCTGTTTCTATGTGTCAGCCATGTGATACACTAGAGACCTGTTGGGGGTGTGCCTCGGCTCTCGCTCAATGTCGGCTTGAATAGGCTTCAGCTCCTTTGCGACCATTAGCAAATAAGTAGTCAAGCTAATGGATGTGAACTCTTACATATTCTACCAATCTTCCCTCCTCTCACTTTAATTGAGACTCTTTGCTCGTTACGGTTATAAATTGGTTAGTGAAATGACAACCTCCGGTCACAGACAGACACACATTGGGAGGTCTGAACTCAACAGAGATCACCAGAGAAGTAGTTCAATCAGGAGAGACTTGATTTCCAACTTACAGATTTTATTTATTTATTTTACACGCACAGAAATGTGAATGTTTAAACAGTCTTTGGCATTTTAGACCCCTGTGAGATGTCATCAGGATTTAGAAGGGGGTGTAGCAGAGCATCGAACAGGAATACCCCCCGGGGTCTAGACACTGGTGGTGGTTTATCAGTCTAATGTGTGTTTGGAAAGGCACATCTTATGCTTGTAATCCTATTGAACATGCTAGTGTGGCATCCTCTGCCCTCAACCCTCACAAGGGTAAGGAAAAACTACAAAACCTTGACAGGGAAAAAGTAGAAACCTCAGGAAGAGACGCATGCAAGGGATCCCTCTTCCAGGATGGGCAGAAGTGCAATGAATGCCACGAGTAATAGTCCATTGACGACAGTTTGAATGTTCTTTGTCCGTGATCAGCTGCCGCCATGATCGGGCGCTGCTGTGATCCTAGATCTGTTGATGTAATCCGGGAATCGTTGAGGTCGGGATCCGGATGAGGTGAATGTCCTTCGAGCCGGGAGGAGAATGGGGTGGAGGAGGGGTTTCTTTAGTCGCTGAATGATGACAGGCTGAGGAAGAGAAGAGAGGGACTTTTAAAGTTTGACAGCTGCTAAATGACTGGCTGACAGAGACCGCGCCCGACCTGATTGGATGTTAAGGTACGCCCCCAATCAGCTGATCACTAGGCAGGTTAGGTCCTCCATTGAGCGTTACTAAGTTTAGGAACGCCCCTGATCAGCTGATCGTCTGCAGATTTAAGTCTACCTGACTGAACTTGCGCTAGCTTCATTAGTAGTTTTTTTATGATGATGAATTCGACTTTGAGGCAACAGACATTATTCTGGGGCTTCTAGTGTAGATGGCAGATATATCGGCCAAGACTTCCTCTTCTGTTCAACGTACGCTGTTCCGTCCAATGAGTCTTCACAAGTCGAATGTTTCTCCAGACAGGTTCTGTCACGAATTCGCCTTCTTATTAATATTTTCAGTTTGTCTGTTAAGTTTTGTTTACTAATTCTCTTCTCTTTTCAGAACTCTGCCACTCCCCTCCTGCTCTGCACCTTCCTCATCCTCTGATCCCTTCACCGGCTCCACCCACAGACGCACCTGTCTTCCATTCTCTCATTAGTCTCCCCTCTATATCTGCATGCCTGTTCCCCTTGTCCTCTGCCAGATCGTTTAGTGTGTTCGTACCTAATCTTTCCAGCATTTACCTCCTGATTCCTTTCCTGCCTGATCCCTCACTGTGACCTGCCTGCTTTTCCCCTGGATTCCTCTTCTGCCTGCCCCTTGTTGGTTCTGTTTGCTTTTGACTGACTACCTGGCTCCGGACCCCTGCTTTGTCTACCCTGGATTATCTCTGGCCTGCTCCTTATTGGATCTGTTTGCATCGGACTGACTACCTGGTATCTGACCCCTGCTACGTTCCAATAAACCACGAACTTTGCTTATTCCCACTCTGCCTCATTGTCGTTTGCTTTTGGGTTCACGCCTGCCATTCTGCCAGCCCTTACAGGTTCTTTTGGTGTAGGTCTTTTCATCCAGACTACATACATACAGCTATTTCTATATGAATGCAGATGAATTAAAACGCAGATAGCTGATGCTTTTCCTGCAGGCAATGTCAAAACGTTATTGGTCAAACTAGAAACAGAGACCAGAAGGCTTCCAGCCCCAAAATCTTGTTTTGCCTATAGTTTCTCTAAATCATTTTTATTAAGAGAACACATTTGTTTTAGTGTGTCAGTAAACCCCACATTGGCATACAGCAGAGATTTTCACCAAACTGCAACACACCGTAAGAACTTTAAATCTCTATGAGACTTTTTAGGCTGATTAACAAATATGAATTACGGATACATGTACCGGTACATGATGTGACACATTCATGTCCATTGTTTCCCCAATTGAGCTAAATAAACCTTACATCCAGGCAAATGTAACAATGTACCTTTCTTACTCTCAACCCTGTCCACCAGAGCCGTAGCACAATAGCTATTCATAGAAATGATCTAATTTGGCAGTCACCATGCGGAGCTGTCTGATGGCGAGAAGGCTTGAGCCATGTGAGTCTGAACATTTCCCATCATGACCTTGTATCACTCATAATGTGCGTGAGACATCAGATCCCTTAACGATTCCCCAAACAGACTGAAAAGTAGTGAGATCCTTTTCTCACTGCCTGGAAGTGACGTCACTAAAAGCCCTCTGAGAGGAAACGTGTGATTTCAGGCTTTTTATACAACACTGACTGGATTTGTCAGTTCACGACTGCCTCTCTACACTAACAGACCCTTTTCACAGTGTCACAGCTGAACACAGGCGGCAGCAGCTCATAAAAATTAATGATGGGTTAAGTGGAATTCACTGTAAATGTTCTGATTAGCAACCACTGACAGTGACTTCGACTATCTATTTCTTCTCTTCATTAACTTCCACAAATCAAAGTAAGTAAGTAATGAGGTGAATAAGCTGCAGCGACTGGTCTGAAAAACAATCAACTCTATTTGTACAGCAACAATTGTTAGTTTGAGAATTAATCTGTTCGTTTCCAAGCCATTATTATTGTCATTATCACAGGCCATTAACTCAGCAGTTATCAGTGTGAGTAACCTTACAACGCTGCCTTCATGTCGTGTTGCAAACTGTAACTGCAAGTATGCGCTCCACATCGGTCCCGAGTTGTGATTCTGTCTTGCAGATATCAAGGTTTACCCTGGCTGAGTTATCCTCTCACCTGATGGAAAGTGGCAGCTCTTATTCAATCACACTAGAGCTGCTTTCAGACATGCACTGAGCTCTGGAGGCTTGTGACTTTTTCTGGTGTTTTTTCCGGCCATCCCCCTGGTAAAAACTCTGACGTAAGAACACAGCAAAGGATTCAACCACGAGCGAGTGGGCTTTGCAACCAATACATTGGGGACTAAATCTACAGCTTATTTAGATTAAACCAGAGTCCTGCACAGGTCACTTTTGTAAACTCCACCTGCTTGGACCTAATCTGTCACCTGCAAATTATCTCCAAGTCAAACGTGGACCCACCTGGACCCATTAACATGTGATCCGTGACCAGACCCATTACCCGTGATTAAACACACAGTCACCCACAGTGAATGGGTTACTGCCTCCTTGTCCTTCTGTTTTGGTGGTTCAGTTGTGAAAAGTTTCTGCCTGCGGCTATCAGAAGGTATTACATTGTGGCCCTTTTTACAAGCAGCAAAGCCATAGAGAATGTATGTACCACAGGTTGTTTGTGTCTCTATTTATTTTAGTTGGATATTCTTGTGAGTTCACTGTTAGTGGTGACGACTATGTTAGCAGAAGGGAAGTGGTCACAGGTGGAATTATAGGCTTTCACAATAAAATGTATCCTTATGTCTGACTAGTCTATTTCTACCTGTGCCTATACCCATGAGTTTATATGAATATGTTTTTTAACCATTACACAAATACTTTTCTTCCCGAACCCTGAGCCGGACTCTAGATTAATCAATCATTTGCAATAATATGGGGCAACTGACATCATGATGGTATCATTATGAAATGGTGTAGTTACTAAATAAACAGTGCATTGCCTGTGTGCAGGGTGGACATCTCCATTCAGATTTTCAGACTCAAAGCATAAAATCAGTAAAGTGGAACAATCACTATTTAAATCCAGGAAGCAACGCTGAAGGGTATTTACACTAATCACTAAACATATCAGAGCGTAAAGTGAAGCACCGAGAAGCTGCTTAATTTAAATGGAACTTGTTATTCTTACTCTTCATGAAGCGTTATATGTCATTTTATGATTCACTGATTCCTCGAGCTGAATTCCACACAAAACATAATACATCAAATTAATGTTTTCATCTCGCACAGTGTATCTCTTCCACTGACATGCAGACACAACTCTTCCTACCAACATTACTCATTATGATGGTTGCAGGATATGATTGGGCTCGAGCCAACAGATAGCAGCATACACAAAGTCAATCCTCCTCACATTTCCCAGTGTTGTTATCTGTCCATCTGTCTTCGTCCTTCACACCCCTGCCTCACAGTTCTATCAGTGTCCTCTCCTCCCTCCTCCTGCTGCTCATTTGTTCCTTCTTACGCACCCATAATGTCTCTTCAATTTCCTCTTTCACCCTTCACCCAGCCCTGCACCCATCCATCCTCGCAGCTCAGCCTCCCTCATCTGCTTTGCCTTACTCTCCATCATTCTGCCCTGCTCTATTCTCATTGAAGTCAGGTTCATTGGGAATTTAAATTTAAGTAATCACACAAAGAATGGCCTCTGCTCACACGTTCAACAATGCTTGTCAGCTTTTTCTATCTTTCCCTCTCTCCCTCCCTCTCATCATCCCACCCCTCGGATGCTCCATCCATGCATGCTATCCGAGCCTCCTTTATCATGTTGAACCGCAGAGGTTGAAAGCTAATTAACGAGCTCATACTCAATACTAGCTCAGAAATGATTTTCATGTCATGCGAGCACCGGTCGGGAGTTGGACAGCGGAGTTGAGGGAGCACATATTGCAGCCATCAGCTCCTCTACTCATCTATCTCATCTTCATCTACTGCCTCTTCTGTCACCTCCAGACGTCCTCCCCGTCTTTCTCCTCTCCTCCACAGTTCTTTATGAAGCTGAATAAAACAAGAGTTGAATTCAACCACATGTGTTTTAGTCTGGTGGTCTGGTCTGGTGTATCGTTTAATTATATCTGTATTAAAAAATAACCTAGTTTTTAAATAAACGTTGTTAATTGGATGTATACAACACATCCAATGGCAAACAATACACCTTGTGCATGCAACTTATATAAATGTGCCAGAGGGATAAAGACAAAGACAATAGAAATCTGTAAAAAATATGTGAAGCTTGCAGGTGTGTATAGCTATCTGTCAAAGTACAGTCGTGAATCCAAAATTGTGTCAAAAATAATGAACAATAGTAAAACGAATGCCAGTTAATAGTCCCCTTATGAGACCACCACATTTAAATTCACTAGATCCAGATTTGTATTTGGATCTGCACCAAACTGCAAACACAAAAGTATCAACACCTCAAACATGCCAGATTCTTTTCACCAACATCACTGAGTTATTCGCTGATTGAAAAATATCTCATATCCACCCCCTGATCCAGATCTGCATTTATGTGTTCTTCCTTGACAGATACCACATCCTTCCACCAAGTTTCATGCTAATACAGTAGTTCTTTCATAATCTTGCTCCGAAAATAGCCCGAAAAAACAAACGGACTGGGCTGAAAACACAAATAAAAAGAAAGTCCTGCCCTACTCACTAATTCAAAACAGCAACTGGCTGATGCTGTATCACAAATAATCTATTTCAAGATGAAAATCTATTAAAAATGAAGAAGATTTCAGATTTAATGATGTGGATGTCTCCTTCTCTCACCTCTTCTTGACCCTGACAACTTTCACTGCAGTGTGCACAATTAGAATGAGTGCCGCCAAGAGGATCTGGGCAACCCTTTCACCCCACAGATGATTAACTTCCCCCTCATCTGTTTGTGTATCTTCTGGTGTCAAACAAGAGCATGCTCAAAATACAGTGACTTCAGAATGAACCCGGCTCAGTCCTACAAGTCTCACTTCTGTTCGTTACGCATGAAGGGGGCAAATTGGAAGTTGAAATGTAATGTAAATGTGTAAAATATTCATGAACAAACAAGATTATGAATATGAAAGCAAACAAGACCATGGAGTTTTGTAATAATTATCTTCACACACACATACACACACACATGTGTGAGCGTCCGCAGGCTGAAGGTGCACACAGTGACTGACAGCCGAGTCAGACTGTGGTGCTGCAGCGTCCTTGCTGATGGCCAACAGTGTGTCCCAGTGATTCAGAGGCGACTAGAAGGCGGACATATGCTGGAACTGACTGCAACATGAAAGTCAGTCACTTATTTCTGCTGCACATTACTTACATACTTAAATGAAACAATACATAACATTTAGTACTCAAGTACGTTTGAGATATTTGAATTGAATCCATTTATCTCACATCTTTAGTTACTGGTTACTGTTGCAATTGATAAAATACTTATAAATCCAGAACATTGTCAACGATTAAACCAGTGGCTTCCTACAATCTTATAAAGATCAGTTCACATTTCCACCAAATAATGATTTCTCCCTCTGAACTTTCAAATTACTCAACATCTCACCATAAACCAGAAGATTGTGATTTGTGTTTTTTTTTGTTTCTTTCCTCTACCCATTTATCATCTGTGGACCTCTCACATTAATCTGTATTTTTACTTCAGAACCTCTATTTGTAATAGAGTGTTTTTATATTAGTGCATTGGTATATTTACTTAAGTAAAAGCTCCACCTCTGCGTTAACACAGTGTGTTTATACTGTTGTTTTATTCAGCTGACCCCTCTGGTTTCGGTTAACATTTGGAATTGAATATAAATGTATAATATTGAGTGTGTACGCGTGCATGGACTCGTTTCACCTTGGTCTCAGAGTTCACGTCAGCTTCAGATCTCATTAGTTCTCCCAGTCCCCCCTGACATTCAGCTTTTTCCTGTTGAAGAGGCAGCTGACTCATCGGACCATCTGTCTGTCTATCCAGTCTTACTTCCACCCCCCTGCAGGGGAAGAATTATTGATGATAAGCTTTCGCTTAAAGCTACATCCAAATTCAAATGACTAACTGCTGATGCCAACAGACTAACAGAGAAGGGAAGTGACATCTATGTCGTCTTTTGAAATGTACAGGGGACAAATACAAAAATCACAACCATTCCCCTACAGTGGAACACAAATATTTGAATGAATCATGTTTGTCCCTTCCCCACCATGATTCAACAGAAGACAAATTCTCAACCTTTTTGGTTTGTGATATTTAAGAAGAATACAGAAAAATGTATCTTCTTAAATTAAGACACTCAAAAGTTAAAAGCACTGATTTACGAGATGAGAGCAGTTAAAAATGCAGCTGATTAAATCAGAATTTCTGTATTTTTCAACCTGGGTCATATCTTCATGAATATGAGTGTTTGGAAACAGTTCCTCAGATCACCTCTTGTAATCCTAATGAACGACTATGACAGCCCAGGGAAATTGTTGTTCTGGGTCTTTGTTTATTCCAATTTCCTCTCTCACTCTCACCCAAGTCTCACAAGACTAGGGAGTGTGACTTCTATTGAGCGAGAACTGGAATGTTGTCAAACTCTTAGCAAGGACACAGAATAACTTTTCGAGCCTTTTACAGTATTGGCATCATTTTGACCCCAAAATATTGACCCCATAATATTAGACCGTAGCCCCATGCCACCATGCAAGCAGAGATGATCTACTGGATAGATTTCAAACATTTTCAGGAGGACAATTTTATTCACACGCTCATATTTATAATCATAGGTTGAAAAATACTGGAATCTCTCTTTAACAATGTAACTTGTGACCATTTAATGGAGCCTGACCACTAGGTTGGAATCCAGTAGGACATGCATCAGTGTTAAAAAGCTTATGTCATATTTAATAATATTTTGCTTGCAGGGGCTGTTTTGTGTTTTTAATAACCTTGATTTATTTTACTTTTAATACAGCAGCCAATTTACTTGTCATCGTTCGATTGGTAAATTTTCTTCTTCACTGTCACTCTCTGTCTCACCCCTGTTTCCAAAGAACTACTGCAACTTAACTGATGAAGGAACAAAATGCCACAAAAAAAACCTTATCACTCTGATTTGTCCGGTGGGATGTTGGGAATAAAAATGTTCAGTGACGAGGTCTTGACCTTCAAGTTTCCATCTTTGTTCTTTCTCAGTTTAATGGATTAAACTGTGTGACTGAGAGAGTCATTAGATCAACTCTCAGGTTCCCTAGCACCAGCATCCAAGTTGTTTTGTTTTGCGTGTACCACATCCTTCAGCTTACCCCAAACAAAGTGCCAGGGTCTGGAGATGCTGTTAAAGTGACGGATTGGAGATTTAAAGCCTCTGTAATGATCTCCAGTGGTGAGGATTATGTAAGGAGAGTGCGTCGTGTAGATGGATGGTGGATGTCTCTGGTTTGTGTATGCGAACACCGGGGGGAGTAAGGGGGGACATTCAAATGGGACAGGAATGGGTGCATGCACGTATAATTGTGCACAGATATGTATGTGTAAGTGTACGCTTGTATATGTGCACTTGTCGGTGTAAGTCACCCTGCTGCTGTCTCTCTGAAAGCCCCTTGCAGACACAGTCCAGCAGCCCTGTAAAGAGCTCCTGTTCAGTGTCCACTGTCCCCCTCTGTTCCTAGGAATTATGTAAGGAAACACCGGGACTTCATTTATGAAGCATGTTCTCGGACTTTATCCTGGCTTTCAGTGTGCAATCATTTCAGCAACTGTGATGACAAAAAATAAGGCATTACAACCTCAAGAGGATGTTGCTAGAATGTATTTTTAGCCTTTGAAAGGTGATTAGATATTAATAAAAAACTTGATTTGTACTAAACATAGCAAAACAAGATTGCGGCGCATGAGCACTTTGGGAATATGCTCTTTGGTAGAGAGTGCGGGAAAAGAAAAGATCAAAGCAGAGCAGAAGTCTTTTAAACAGCCTTTTGTTGATGTGGCAGCTATCGTTGTAATTGAAGTAAGTTGGATGCCTTCACATTATGAGTTTCTTTGAAATTAAACTATAACCTCGGGACTGATTTAGGCTGTGGGCTTGAAAGCGAACATTTTATCAATGAAATCCATTGTGTATAAACCCACCAAAGGAGAGAAATGATGGGATGTAAAGTCTGAGCTGCAGTGACATCACAGCCAAAACGATAGACTGACTCCCTCTGAGATGGTCAATAATTTATAAAGATCATTTTTAGGAGGGAGTAGCTTAAAGGGATAGGTCACTCAAAAATGAAAATTCACTCATTATCTACTCACCACTATGTTGATGGAGGGGTGCAGTGATCTTCTGGGGTTCCTGGGGTAAACAGTGTTGCAGCCAAATCAAATACAAAGTAAATGGTGACTACATATATATTTCACATCAGTCGCGCAGTTATAATTATCAATAATGTCAAATTGTTTATTGTTTAAATGCGGTGAAGTGTAAAAACATTGCTAGATCAAGGGGATGTCTTCATACATCATATTAACAGTATATAGTGTAAGTGCCTGCTGGACACGTTTAGAATCAGGTTGCTTTAAAGGGCATGTCAGGTTGAATATGCCATATTTGTACAATGCACCACAACCTGCCATTTGAAGTCTATATGACACCATGAAGGTCACACAACAGGATAGACAAAGATCAGCATTGTGAAAATGTCGACTTGCATGTACATTGTAAATATTGTGATGTACTTTTAAAGTCCATCCACAAATTAAAACAGGGAGACAATGAACATGAATGAAGCTGATGAATATAACAGTCACGGGTTGTCCATGTGACAACGGAAGGTAGAGCATCTCTGGGAGCCCACACATTGTTTGGCATCTGGCACGTTGCTCTGTTTATATTTAGTTTCCTGCTCCCTGAACAGGTTGCGTGTCGCTGTCTGGTCTTGACAACTGTGTGTGTCGAGGTGGAATTTCTCTGTTTTCCAACACAAATTATTATATTCAGCCAATGCCTGCATGAGCTTCCTTCAGTTTATTCTTCAGTCACCAAAAAGTCGTTTTCACATCCTTTGTACATAAAACTGTCTTAAATGTTTTCCTGTGCATGACATAATATGAATGACATGTGTATACATGATTAAAGTTGTTCTATGTCTATTTATGCTTTTTCATTTTCTTCATTTTTTCCTTTCTTTCTCTCTTTCTTTCACACATAATACCACTGGTCTGAAACATGTTTGAATGACAGTACCATTATTATATCAGGGCACACACAGTGGTGATCCAGTCCCTGATTATTAAAAGACACAGATAGTGGATAATTTCTGTATCCAGTCGATCAGAGTATAATTATTCACATCACTCAAAACTAAGGGGCGGCAGTAAAATTAATGATATCATTTAAATGCTGCAACACAGTGGTTCAGTCCTGCATCAGTGTCATCCTGAGAGAAAAATTGGATTTCCATAAGGGAACAAGAGAGAGCCTCATTCCCAAAGATTACTCTAAGGTCTGATGTGTGACAATCATCACAGTTAGATCCCTTTACGGTGAGATATACTGTATGTCAATTACTGTGGCCTGCTGTGGTGGTGACTGGTAATTACGTGTCTACATAACCTGACAACTAAACAGTTTGGATTGATGAAACACACACAGTCCTAAAGCTAACTTTAGCCACTAAATGCTATAGTTTTGTTTGAGGCATCATATGTTGTTATTTCCAAGAATAGTCTGAAAAATAAGATGGACAGCGTGTCTCCACTTCCTCCCACTATGCTCATTTGGAGCTAAAGTCTGCAATTACAACAAGGGGATAGAGCCATGGTTCAAGGTCTTGATGATACACAAGCTCGGGCAATCAGCATTTGTTGCCTTAGATATGTATTTAAATTAAATATGAAATTTCAATGTAACTTTATTACAAAAGGTGAATGTAATGTCCCATTTAATTATATAATGTTACACTTAAACAAATAGTTTACGTACATAACTTTATTTAATTAATTCTGATTCAAGTTATGATGATCATTAAATGTGACTCTTTACATTGAACATATGGAGTTAATACAGGTTCCTTAAAGTGTTATGGGCCTATGAAATCTCATAAATAAAGATGGTATTTTTGGCAAAAAAAGAAATTGTGAATTAGAAGTCAGTCTCAGTTGTAATAACTTCACCCCATTTTTATCACATGATAAATGATTAATACACGACTCAGCATAAAAATTAAATCAATGAAATATACATCAGTGTGATAAGTGTGAGGAATAATACTTTTCATCACCAGCGACCTCACAACAGAAGTAAGAATTAAACTATCAGATAAAGATCAAAAAAGTAGGTGATACTGTTAACTGTTGTGTAACTCTGTGACAGGTGAAGTACTTATGAGGTCTAGTGTTAGTGTGTGATGTCCACTTAACTTAAAGCTCATGGTGTGTGATCTCATGTAAAAGACACAGTATATGGTAATATAGCTTGCATGTGTGAGTATGAAGACACAGGAATGTGAATCAGTGGAGCTTGAGCAGCTACAGCCAGACACCCCCTGAACTCAGTGTCATGCCACTGAAGGCCAGCCAACTGACCTGTCTGTTTGTGTGTGTGTGTGTGTGTGTGTGTGTGTGTGTGTTTGTGTGTGGCTACATGCAATGTTGTGTTAACCCTCTAATTTGTGTGTATATGCATCAATGTTTATTCAGAAGTGCACAAGTGTAGAAGTGGCACAGGGATCCCCTCAGTGCTTCATAATCTCTCTCTCTCTCTCTCTCTCTCTCTCTCTCTCTCTCTCTCTCTCTCTCTCTCTCTCTCTCTCTCTCTCTCTCTCTCTCTCTGTGTGTGTGTGTATGTGTGTGTGTGTGTGTTTGTGTGTGCTGCCGGTCAAGGAGGGTGCCTGGGAGGACTGGTGTGTGATTGGCGCGTGCCACCGAGATCTGCTCCTTCCTGTTAGTGTACGCATCACTTCCTCTCACCCTGCCCTGAGCTACTGCCTTGCCGTCTCACAATCACTCTGACACGATTCTCCCTCTCCCTTCGCCTTCTCCTTATCTCTCTCTGTCCCTCTCTCTCTCTCTCTCTCTCTCTCTCTCTCTCTCTCTCATCTCTCTCTCTCTCTCTCTCTCTCTCTCTCTCTCTCTCTCTCTCTCTCTCTCTCTCTCTCTCTCTTTTCCTGTCCTCTAGTGACTTACTGTACTCAGTACTTTGTCTTTTTGTTGTCATAACCTTCACTCTTGATTTAAACACTTCCTGTATACCTTTTAACACTTCAAATTTATTCTACCACTATTTTCTTTTTCTTCCACCATTGTCTTGCTCCCCTGTCTTTGTCAATTTGTCTTTCCCTGCTCTCCCTCAGAAGGCCACTTTTGTTTTATCAACTCGACCAGTTCTTCACCCCCGACGAAGCATTTCTTCAACCCTCAGTCGCTGAATCTCCCCATTGACCCCTCTGATTCCTCCCTCTCCCTCCCAAAATGCTTTTACTTTCCATATATGCTTTGTTATCAATCCTAAAGCAACCCCCTTGTCCTCCTCCCCCTCCTCCTCTTCCCCTTCCTCTCCTCTTCTTCCTCCTCCTCCTCCTCAGCTGCTCTCCCTGAAGACAGAGCAGAGGCAGCCAGGCAGAACAGCCAGCATGTTCCCATGTTCTCTTACTCCAGCTCTGTGGATGCAGTAGCCCTCTTAAACCTCTCAGTGTCCGTCTTTATCACCCCCCTTTTTCTCCCCATACTTTCCCAAGCACACATCAGGTTAATTTTGGCTTCCTCCCCCCTGTTTCCTCCTTTTTTAAATTCTTCAGTCCTCCTACTCCCCTCATTTCCCATTCATCTTAACTATCCTTCTCCCCTGTCTCCTCGCTCTGTGCTTCTCCCCTCCTTTCCCTCCAGGCTTTATCTGTGGTCTTTGCATCTCTTTTCCATCTTCTCCCATCCCTGCTAAACATTGCCAGAGGCCATTCTTGTCTCTCATCCTTGAGCCTTCTTCACTTCGCTCATTCCCATCCCTCTGCTTCCACCGTTAACAGAATGGTTCCTCTGCCTTTTCCCCTCTTTCTCTGTGTCCTTGTTTTCTTCCTGCTCAGCATCGACTCAACTCTCCTCCACTCCTCCTCTTTCCCCCAGCACAGTTTTTATTTACTCCTTGATTCTCATCATCTCCTCCCTCCTTTCTCGTGCAGTTTCTATCAGTGTCACATATGGGTTCATGTTTATGGTAATGACTCTCTTGCCTCTTTGCTTTGCCCAAAGCCCTGTCACATCACGTATGGCAGCATTTTGAGGGGCAGTGACTCGGTTCAAAAAAGAAGTGAAACATGTAGTGTGCAGGAACTGGCTTTTAAATAATTCTGTCATTGGGATTCAGCTGCTGGCTGCTTGATAATTTGAAGAATTCAGTTTCCTCTCTCAGCTCTTTGTTTCTCTGCCTCTTTGAGGTCACAGTCAACTATGATGGGCCAACAGAGACAGTATTCAGAGTAACATATAACCCCATGAAACCACTGAGGGCCCTGAGACAAAAAGGCGCCATCACCTTTAGTCCTCAGCCGGGACAGGGGAATTGTGAACCTTACATCCAGGAACATATGATGTCAAAAGATCCAAAATGTACTTAGGTACATTTCCAGAATGGGTCTTAAAAGACATCCATAACATATTAAAATCAGTTTTAAAAGTTACTGAAAGCCAGTGAATAGTCTAAGTAACATGTAACACTGAGGAAATTAAGTGAGGAATGACAATCTGTAGTTTTCTTCTGGATAAAAACATGCTGATCTTTGAAGCTTTTGCAGCAGTTTTACTCCACCACTCAATAAAAATAAACCTGAGGTAAAAAATGTCATTATATAATTACTATCAGGCAACAAACAAACCTCCTATATCATCTGCAGCTCATCCAGAATGCAGAACCTTGACTGGTCTTTAACCTACATAAGTTCTCTGACACTACACTGCTCCTTTGATCTCTTCACTGGTAACCAGTGGCTGCCCGCATCCGTTTCAAGAGACTAGCACTTGCATACCATGCTGGGATCGGATCAGGCCTAGTCTTCATCCAGGACATTATCAAACCTTACACCCCAGCCTGTCCACTCCGCTCTGCATCTCCAATCGGCTTGCTGCTCCCTCACTGTGAGGGTCAGCTATCTAATCAAAAAAATCCAGACTGTCTGCTGTCCTGTTTCCCAAATGGTGGAACGAGCCCCCCATCTACATCAGGTCAGATGAAAGTCCTCCTTCATCTTCCGCCGCAGACTAAAGACACATCTATTCTGACTTCACCTTGGCTATGAAGATGTTCTAAGTCAATTTGCACTTATATATTGCAGTTACATGTAGCCATTGGTTTGGCTATTTTGAAGCTAGTGTACGTACAGGATTATTGTTGTTCTGGGTTTGTACCCTCATGATTGAATGCACTTATTGTAAATCCCTTTAGATAAAATTGTCAGCTAAAAGATATGTAATGTAATGTGATGCTATGTAACAACAGCAGTAACATCAGTAACACTCATAGTAATTATAGCTAAAACTTAGAGTTGATTATTTGGCCAGAGCTGTACTCAAACCAAATAGTTTTGTCCCTGTATCTCATGTACGTCTCTGATATACAGTCGTGGTAATGCTTGTTGCATAGTTGCGTCACCTGCCAGATTATTTATGAACCTGTTAACCCTGAACTGAAACCTGCGTCAACAGGCGCACAGCTGTGGAACATGGACACAACAATAATACACTTAGTATATCTGCTTACAAGTTCATGAATAGACTTTTCATCTATATGAGGATTTCTCAAGAGAGTAAACTCTATAGATGATATACAGACTCAAACCACCTGCACCATGAATTGAGGTCCTGCTTCTATTATTATGAGGATGTGTTGATTAATGATGATTCACACAAGGTCCTTAATTAGCAGTAGGAGAGTATTGATCCTTATGAGACAAGGGCGGATAAGATAATGACAGTGGTGTTTCAGATGATAGTGGTGGTAATGGATATGATGATGAGGGAGAGTGGTGGCTGTGGTGGGTGGTCATAAAGGCGGAGCAGTAATGATTATGCTTTAGTTGGCGGCTTGGTGTGAGGAAGATGATGATGTTCAATGAATGTGTGTGTGTCTGCATTCTATGGTAAGATTGCAACCCACAGAAGTGAAGGTGACGGTAATGGTTAAGGATAAGAGGACAATAATGGTAAATATGAATAGTGTGTGTGTGTGTTTCAGGAAGTGACGCCGAGCAGCCAGCCATCTGTCGGCAGATTAATCCTGGCTGTGCTTAGAGATATTACCGGCTGGCTTATCACTGTGGCAACAAGCCTTCAATCCCAGTCCAGCGCAGCCACCATGTGACCTTGGCGAGGAAGGTGGGTGGGGGTTGGACGCACACACACACACACACACACACACACACAAACACACACACACACACACACATATGGGTACACACAGACACCATTCACAGAACATATCACAGAAAGGTTTAGTAATATAGTGAATTTGTACTTATAGGGTATTGTGTTATCTGAGAGACATTGTATAAGCATGGACTGTGCATTCATTGGCAGTGGGGGTTTAATGGATGATATGACTGGGCGTGCGCAGACACACACACACACACACACACACACATACACACACACACACACACACACGCACACACACACATACAAACACACACACACACACACACACACACACACACACACACACACACACACACACACACACACTCACACATAGTTCCTCCCCTCTCATAAAGGTCCAAAGGTTTTAATC
Source organism: Pseudopleuronectes americanus (assembly GCA_038501795.1). Classification (NCBI taxonomy): domain Eukaryota; kingdom Metazoa; phylum Chordata; class Actinopteri; order Pleuronectiformes; family Pleuronectidae; genus Pseudopleuronectes; species Pseudopleuronectes americanus. Next base: position 21,311,337 of record CM076719.1, read on the forward strand.
CTGCTGAAAGGTTTCAGTGGCACCTATGAGTTCAGAAATGTCACTACACCAACCAACTGGGCTGCATGCAGCTTTCTGCAAATACTGTTTTCAGTCTGCTATATATAGACCGTGTGTTAGCCACCTTTGTTTGGTTCCCTTCACAACACTGAATGCTTTTTTGTCGCCAAAAATCACATCACTCCCACATGTTTCAGATATCCACCCCGTTTTCTACACAAACACACACACACACACACACACACACACACACACACACACACACACACAAACACATCATCTCATTGTACAGGAAACGGTGCACACACATCATGCTTACAGGTCATAAATCCTCAGGCACAAGGCCAGTTCAGGCTTGATGTAACATTCAAGGTTTTATTCAGTCTTTACATACAGTACACCAGTCAGAAATATACAGTGAACCTTCAGTGAAGGTTCGTCAGGTACGTCATAAAATCCGCAGTCCAAAGCCACAGATTTTCAGATGAAGGTTACAAAGCGTTAGCGCGTGTGAGTGTCTCGCTCATCGTTCCTGTTTTCAGTCCACGTTTTACATCTGTGCAGATGACACAGATGGCTGTAGAAATTCCTGGGGCAAAGGTTTCTAACTATATTCCCTTTCATTGATCACTGCTACAGAATGCCAAATATTGGCTAAACTTGACATTGCTCCCCCGCTCCCCTGCCACCGCCACCATTCAGGTTTCATCACCCTCTCTGCGGTGGCCAGCATTTCACACAGTTCACAGACTACTGACGTAAAGGTGATGTGGTCTAAGCTGAGGAGAAGTGGACAGATATAGGAAGTTCACCTGGGTTAAGGTCTTAAATTTAACTTAACACCTTGGTAAACAATTTAAACTCTATAATTTACTAATCTGGATGTTCTTAATTTAAGAGCAAGAAACAATTTCTGTTTCTCACATCCACAACCTCCCGGCTGGAAGGTGCTGGCAGTGCTTGCGAGGGAGGTGCATGGCAGCCGTTTGGTCAAATATGAATGATGGTCTTAAATCCACTCCGCCTGGATCTGCCACTCTGCATAATTAGACAAAGTAATCACAACTGATATCATGACAGATTAGTGTGAGGTTAAGAGGTCCTCTGCTGAAACCTGAAATGGTTATAATAATCTATCCCATGGGACAGCATCACCAGTATCAAACGCGTTGCGGTTGGAGGAGGGAGGGAGAGAGGGAGCACTTCTTTTCAGAATAAAATGAAAATTGAGGCTGAACATCTGGCTAAAAGGAGCTTTATATCTCACATTTTCTCATTCGATTAAACACGTTAAAAAGGTTTTTATTTGGAACAAGATGTCTAATTTTCAAATAAGAAAAATAAAAAATAAACATATCACCTAATTGACCACATTTCTATGTGGTTAATCTTGGCCCATGAGTGCACATTGTACTCTTTAAAAGTTAGGTCAAGTTTTTATTATTTTTTTAAAAACTATGGCTTTTTTTAGGGCGTAATAAATCAGAAGCCCTTAAATGTGCAGTATAAGAGGGGCGCTTCCAAAATAACCACCAACTAGCCCTTAGGATTGGCTACATATGCGATTACTAAATTAATCTAAGGTCCCTCTGGTGGCAGTATAAAGAGAAATGTAGTCATTCAGTGAGTGAAACAGCTCAGTTACATTTTGCAGTCCTGAGGAACCGAATTGTTTGCTACTGGATTTCATTATAAAGTTTTTGAAGAGCTTGATGACAATGATATCATTTCCTGATATAGGCTTTAGTGGACATGTGTTAATAACAGTCACGAGTAACAGCTTTTTTTAAGGACATCTGCTTTGCTACCTTTCCTCTGGTGTGTGACAACATTGTGTGCTGGAGACAAGGGAATGTGTCTCAATTCATTTCTTTTGAAAATAGACCGGCCTCAGTAGCACCAACTGGTAAATAATCAGGCTTGCAGACTATTTCTTGAGCGGGGTTTACAGTACAAGGTTAGATGGTGAATGGAACGTCTCTCTAACAAGATGTCATACTACTTTTATAAAAGTTTTCTTGTGTGTTAACACAAGAAACTGGATTTTTTATTCACTAGAAAAGATTGGTTTAACATATCAGCAATGTTGTCTTTCCTGAGTCTGCTGTCAGTGTACTGCCCCCCGATTAGACACCTGTAAGGAGCTTCACAGAGGGTTTATCATATTACACTTTTACATAAAAAGTTGTAGGTTGTAAATTTGACGTTGTGCTGGGGACTAAACCCTGGAATGTTCTGGTGCGTGACATCTCACGGTGCGAGCCTTTAACCTGTTATATTCCTGTGTACCCTGTGTTTAACAGTAGTTCATTTGACTGATTTGCTCATAGATCAAAAGACGTCTTTTACAGAAAGATTATAAAGGTTTATATATTTTTTCATGTGCAAATTTCTTAATGTAGAGGATGGACTGTGTGTGGTGTTTTTCAAAAATGTCTTGGGAGTAGAAACTGATGCCTTGCATACACTATTGCAGATACTTTGAATGGCTATATCCTCTTCTGTTTCTGAAAGAATCTCTGTCCACACGACTTTGTTTTTTAAAACACGAGAGCAGAAAAATTTGCACAAATCCTGAATCGGCATGGCGCGCTACTGGGCAGTGATAAAGTGACGGAAAGTTATAAGCTGCAAACTTGTTTAAGACCTAGCAGTGCCAACCAAGCACAGAGAACCTGGTATATAGCCGCCATCATGTAGTAGTTTCTGGCGCAAGTTCACTACACAAAGCAACGTGCATGTGCGAACTAGGCTGTGATGGTAATCTTTTACCACTTGCTCTGTTTTAGCAAAACAAATGCTGTTTGCGTGTGGACGAGAGGCTCAAACGCAGAGGGAAAAGTTTGTTTTGCAAAATATCCACATTTGTGTGGACCGGACGTACGACTGATACTGTTATAAGTAGTATTAACATCACTGAGTTGGTATTGTCTGCCTGGCTCTGTACCGTCTGAAGAACTGGTTAATTATTATACACACTTTGCATCAAGACATAATAGCTTTGCTCCATAGTTTGGACTACAAAAGTCTTTCTTTAAAGATTCTGTTGAAGAAAACATAGAAACATGCTTATTCTAGCCATTACACATGCAGTTATAAAATCTTTTAAAATGAATGAAATTTTGTATATCACTTTGGCAAGGGAGGAAATATAACATATTTTCTGCTATTCTTATATTTGAATACTCTACCCTTGATTTTACACATTGAAAAAAAAACTTTTTGTTCCTTTACATAGAAAAAAAACATCTTTCTTTTTTTGATATGTCACTTCACAAAAAGAGCAACAGACAACAAAATTAATCCACAAGTCAAAAAAGATAAGCAAATGAATAAAAGACAAGTTGCATAATTCATTTCACATTGACAAATACAAAAGCAGACGGTAGTGGAGAGTAGTGGAGTGTTGGGATATCGGGTGCCTGATTTTACTTTGGAGAAAGGTTCAGCAACTTCCTGTGGAGATGTAGAAGCTGTTAGTCACTAATGAACGCTGGATAAACCAAAGAAAAGCAGGACACATCTTCGGCCTCACACAGTTTCTGTTTGTGTTTTTGACCTGAATGAAACCACACATAGGAATAGTGAAGAACAGTGAACCTCAAACTCCTTCTGTTACATTCAAGTTCCGAAAATGAATGTATGTTGGACACATGTGTGTGTGTGTGTGTTTGATTCACTGAAAACAGTGCTCACACCAGCATTGGCCTGTGCTCTGTGGAGATTAGATCAGTGCTGTTCTGCACAGTGACTCCAGAAGGAGTTGCGTATACTAAGGACATCAGCTTGGCCTTAAAGCTCAAGGTCAGGCGCTTTAAGCCTTCGCTAGGAGCACAAGCTCCCAACTGTTGGAAGCCAAGACTCTGCCGCTATTATTAGGCATTCTGGCGTGTCCTGGCAGCGTACTTGTTCTTCCAAGCCCGTACTGTAGACTGCACGGGTCGCATTGAGCTCCATAGAGATCCTCAGAGGGGTCTAAATCTGAGGATAATCACCTGTAAGAATCACAGAGATTATGTCAGTGGGAGTGAATGGAGAAACAGAGAGTTGGGAGGAGTTAGTGTGTGTGTGTGTGTGTGTGTGTGTGGGGGTCCTTCTGCTACATAAACTGGTGCTTAAACACCTCCTGTTGCTCTGTGCTTTCAGTATTACTTATTGTCATGTCACTGTATGTTCAGTGCAGCCAGAGGAACCTGAAGACACACTTTTCTTCTAAAAGAAATACAGAGAGAAAGAATATAAAGATTTTATATCCAGTAAATAAAAAGGAACTGCTCTTTAACTATATTGTTTCAATGAGCTGCTTATCATTAACTATTGATTAATTTGTTGTTAAGAACATTTTAACTAGTCAGTAAGTGTCTCCTGGGTTCTAGAATGCATTGTGGGAAATGTAGGATGTAAAAACGTAAGGCAAGATGAGAGGAAGGGAACAAGGAGTTTTTACGAGGATGATTTCTTTAGACATTAGGTAGCAGACAAGGAACTTCAGAAGCTGCAGTTAAACAAGTTTCTCATGAAGATAATGTGTTTCATCCAAGCATAGAGATTGAGTAGCATTAGTGTATGTGTAAGAATCAAACATGTGGCAATGCTAAGCTGCTGCAGTGTTGAGCTACGTATATAAGGTTTGCAGTGGTGAATGAGATTCTCAGCTAGCACATCTAAATGCTCTGACTGTAAATCAACCCCATCATTTCTTTAACTCTGCATCAGGCAAAGCCGATGATTTATAACTGACAAGATCTGGGTTTAGAATGAGCTGTTTTATGCTTGCCTCTTCTTGGCTTGACAGTAGAATGCTGGTACATTGTGTGTGTGTGTGTGTGTGTGTGTGTGTGTGTGTGTATCTATGTGTGTGTGTGTGTGTGTGTGTGTATGTGTGTGTGTGTGTGCGTGTATATGTGTGTGTGTGTGTGTGTGTCCATATCAGCTACAGAAATTAATTTTAAGGCTACCACCCAGAGTCCACTGTTCCTATATGTGATTTCACTGCAGCCTCACATTTGGGTTGTTTTTAGTGAGTCCATGAACGTGGCCTTTATCCCAAAGTGAGTTCCTTCAGTCCACCACTCTGCCACTCGTCTGCATTATTCAAGGTGCAGCACTCTCGATCATCATTATCTTTTTCTACTTCTTCCATGTCATTCTTTTACTTTTCTCTTACAAGGCATGCATTCTGAAATCCAGTCAGGAAGAAATGCAAAATGAAAACCACTGAGAAGGAAAAAAAAAGATGTCCAGAGAGAGTAAACTACTCATTGGTTACACAGCTTCGTCGAGAAACATTGCTCCGTGTAAACATGCCTTTTTCAAAACGGCTCACAGGCTTTAATTGCCAGAAGCCGTGCAGCTGATTTGGAAGAAGAGCAAGTCTCTCTGTAGGAAACGCTCGGCTGCGTTGCTCTGCATTCTGAATGCAGTGGGATCACAACAGCTCTTAAGGTTGCCAAGATTGTTGTAAAGAAAATAAAAATCAGCTGCACAGCCTCAAAATGCTTCCAAACAAAGCTCCCAACTGTTCCCTTCCCACCCGTACATGTCATTAATCCGTTCCATCGGTGAAAAACACTTTAAACTAAACAAAAATGGAAAAAAAGACAAATAGTTTTTACATATGAAAAAACAGCAACATGATTTCCCAACCAACCCACCTGAAAAGATAAATAAATCTATTTGGATATACTCTATTTGGATAAATGGACAAATAATATTACCATGTTATACTCTATGCAACTCAAGGATGGCACCGTCGCTTTCTCAAAAAGAAAATCATGATTCATGGCGATAAACTTTATCAAATATGTTTAAAGTTGTTATAAAGTCATCACTGTGCCTCCTCCACCGGCTCCCTTCTTCTTTCTGTCCCCCTCTCCGTTATCTCTCACCACACTGGAATGCTGGAAGGAGGGACGTTTGGTTTGTGTGCTTCGGGAGACACTGACGTTTACACTTTGTTTGTTCATTTGTTCGTTAGTTCCTCTCCGGAGTTTACGTAGCGAGAGTGCAGCGAGAGTCATTACTGTCATCCCAAGCCCCAGGGGACTATGTAGCTGCCAACCGTGGAGCAGGGAATGTGAGAGATAGAGGAGAGGCAAGTGTTTATGGTTCTGGCTTGTGTTTGTGTTAAAATCATTTTTTGCCAAGAGACAAAACATAAACGTAGTCAGTCTTTTTCTCTTGGTTCTGGCTCGTGACAGTGTCCCAGCAGAGGTGAGGCTGACACTGATCAGAGGCAGCTCCGTCTGTCTTGGCTTCAGTTTTTACCTCGAGTCTCCAGCGGGGAGAGGAAGCAAAAGAGAAAAGTTTCCTCTCTTCCCTCCCTCCGCAGTTCTTTCATACGTTTTCCAGGAGTGTGATGTATCCCTCCTACTCTTTCTAACTCAGTAATTTGCCTTCGATCTCCAGAGTCTGTCATGGTTTTGACAGTTCTTCCGGTCCTCTTTTAATGATGTTGCCGCTCGTCCTCTCGATCCCACCCCTTGTCCTGTCCCCCCTTTTTCACTGTGGCTGACACAGTCCAGAAGGAAAGCACCATTGGATGCATCAAACACTGCCATTGTCTTCCAAAATCCCCAAAGAACACTAAACAGCATCTCATCAGTCCTCCTCTCTCTTACCCTCTTCTTTCTCTTCTTTCAAGTCCTGCCCTCTTCAGGCCTCTTGAGGATTTAATTCCTCCCATTATAAGAAACGAGGGGCAGAGGAGAAGGTAATTAATTAAAAAGACAAAAGTAGAAAATGGAATAGCTCCCCAAGAGACCAAATCATGTTCGTATGCAGAGAACTTTTTGTCCCCTCTTATGCTCAGTCGTTTTCTTCTTCTTCTACTCTCTCCAGACCTACAGAGTCGTAGAGTCAGAGATTTGGTCTTCTCGCATTGTGTGTCATTCCACAGAGGAGAGGTCATCTTGTTTGACCTCCACACCGTCGTCATTAAATTAAAATCAAAATTAATTCATACTCTCTCGTGCACATTCATCCACTCCTCCTCGTTTTTTTTCTCTTCACGGTCACACATAGGCTGATTCGCTGGACTGTGTGCGACCCAGGTTGGGTGGCTGGGACAAATGGGCCATGTCCTTCTTCCTGATTTCGCAGATAGACTTCCTGCGGGCCTGGACGCCCCTGATGGCCGCCTTGATCTTGCGCCAGCCCAGATGGTTGAGCTCAGCCAGGTTGAGCACCACGCAGATGCCACTCACCGCAAACATGAACACCAGGAAAACAGTTTTCTCCGTGGGCCGGGACACGTAGCACTCCACCTCCTTGAGACATGGATAGCGGTCGCACTCGAAAATCCCAGGCACGCTGAAGCCATAGAGAAAATACTGGCCTGCCAAGAAGCCGATCTCTAGCGCGTTTCTGAACACCACCTGAATGATGTAAAAGCGAGAGATCCCCTCCCGGCGAACCTTAGAGCTCTTCCCATGGGTCAGGCCCCGCGGGACATTGGGAATCTCCTTCACCTCCATGCAGTCAGGTTCCTCCTTCCCTCCTCCACCATCGCCGCCATGCTGAACTAGAATTCCATTAATGTTGCGAAGCTTTCGCGTCCCTTCCCTTCCACCATAGTCCCTTTCCATGATGGGATAGAGGAAGGAATAACGCCGGTCTTTCTGCTTGGCCGACTGATGGACGGAGTAGGTGATGAAGCAGAGGCTGGGCGTGCACACCAGTATGATCTGGAAGACCCAGTAACGAATGTGGGAAATAGGGAAGGCTTTGTCGTAGCAGGCCTGGTTGCAGCCGGGCTGGAGAGTGTTGCAGATGAACATGGTCTGCTCGTCCTCGTACACCGTCTCACCAACGATGGCCACGATCAGGATACGGAAGATCACCACCACTGTCAGGAGGATCCTAGTGGAGGAAGACAGAGATAAATGGGGTTAATACACTCAGAGACATACTGCATTAGGAAAGATGTGATGTCCTGATGTCCTTCCCACCAGGGGCTCTACAGATGTGCTGAATACGAAAGGACAGTCAAAGGAAGTTGGAGCGGATGAAAGATTTGCAATCATATTTCAAGTATAAACAGCTTCGACACAATGGGCAAAAACAACAAGAAGCAGTACTAAAAATATCTGTGTATAAATATACTCTGTACTATTTTTAGTGACAGGTTGCAGTGAGATAAATATAATTCAGTAGAAATACTGGGATCTGTGGACTGGCTCGACACAAGAAAGTACATCTAATGAGCTTTCATGTGTAAATTTTAGCTCGACAGTGCTGAACTTCCAAGAGAGCAGAGAGCTTTGGGATCCAAAATGATGGAAGCTATAATTTCAATTTAACTTTATTGTTCCATTCAGTTTCATTTAACGTCCTCTGTCAGACGGTATAAAGTTCTCCATAAAAAAATTAAGTTTTTTAGGCCGTTATGAGACAGGAGTCCCAATCCATCTTTAGATTGAACTCATTGTGCCGAATGTGACCAGGCGAACAAGCTCACAGGTAATGTGAACATGGCGATGGCAGTAACTAAATGCCAGGTGAGAGTAAACAACACAGTAAAGAGGAAGCAGAAAACACCTCATAGAGCTTATGTGCTGGGCCAGATCTGGGAGAGGGACCACGGAGACACTGGCACATAAAGTGCCCCTGCTGTGTCAATAGTCTTAACTTATCTTCTAACAATACTAAAAATAAAAATTGTATTGTTAGGAACTTTTATTTTACAAGCTCTTTTAAAGTTCCATATGTCTTTGAGGGAACAATTTTCACAACATATTCAATGATGTTTGGCTTTGCTCCAAGCTATAGAGCTTAACAGTAAACCAGAAATGACTTTAATGTGCCCCTTACTGAATCAGGGATTGTACATGGAGGTCGGACATATAATTGACATCTCTGTGTAAATTGTGGCCCCTTTATGGCCCCTGATTTAGAAAACAACTAGATCTGCTACTGCTTCTGTGACTGATTGGTGGTCCTCTAGCTTGCTAGTGTGATCACTGGTATGTTTGAGCCTTCATCATGAGAACATCAACAATGCAACTGATACATCCCTCATATATTTTTATGAGAAAGCATAAAATCCTCAAACCCACGGTCTTATAATGGAAAGGGACAAAAAGCACGGACTGTATGGGGGAGATGGACACAAAGCAGGGGTTTGGACATCACCACTTGCCTTCATGACATAACAGAGCAAGATGAGGAGGAAAGTCGGGAGAAATCTGGTAAAGGACACAAAGTGTGGATGGAAAAAAGTCAGAATTGAGGTTAAGAGGAGGGCTTTGAAATTGGAATCACAGGGGGGAGCCTCAGGAAGGACTTTGAACTCCTTAATCAGAGGGAGAGAGCGAGAGAAGTGAAAGAGGCAGAGAAAAGAGGGGGGGAAATGGTACTAATAATGGACCACCATTAAAGTCACTCTTCCCCCACAGAAGAGGTCTACTCCAGACTCCATTTATCAGCCAAAGTAAGCACTCCAAAAAGAAGGACAGTTGGCTCATGGCCTGTTTTAGGTGACTCAGTATGCAATGTGTGTGTGTGTGTGTGTAGTTGTTAGTTTGGTTGTGTGTTTGGCGAGGGTGTTTACAGGTACAGGGAGAATTGGGATGACATGACTCCTCCTTGACTAATTTTAGTCTCTTCTCCATCATTAGGCCCAGTTAACATGGCAACCACCGTTAAGAATCACTTAAGTTTGAGCTGTGATTAATCTCCGCACACACACAAACACACACACACACACACACACACACACACAAACATAAAACACCGCCCCGCACTGCAGAGTAACCTCTCAATTTGGGTCTCGGTTATGAACAATACACACGCATTGTCTGCTCTTAATGCCCTAGCAACAGGTGAGACTAAGGTTATAACCTTAGTTGCAGATTGGCTCCTATTTCTGTGTGAGAGTGAGAGTGAGAGAGAGAGAGAGAGAGAGAGAGAGAGAGAGAGAGAGAGAGAGAGAGAGAGAGAGAGAGAGAGAGAGAGAGAGAGAGAGAGAGAGACTTCTATCTGCTCTTTGGATGTGTGCATGTTATGTGCGTCTATCCAAGCATATGCTTACGCGGGCTGACTTGGCGTATCAGTACACTAAGTGTGTCTGTGTGCTGCATAATGTTCGACACACACAGTAGATGGACTACAGGTCTCTGCTCTCTCTCTGTTCTGTTTCCTCTCTTGCAGACATCTTTCTCTTTGTGCTTTCTTACTATATTCATCCCTCATTCATTTTTCAGGTCTGAGAACAGGCAAGCACTTCAGATAGCAAGCTCTCTGCTTTTCCTTCTCGTCTGTGCAAGCCTGTCGACTGTCTCGCAATCTAGGACTGAACTCTGTCTGAGAGCAGGCTGTAGACGACTGACAGGACGTCCCTGTTAATCTGTTGATTGATTACTGCCTCCTAGTCCAGTCCCACAAATATGAGAGAGCTCAAACTGACTCCTGCATACGATCAACACTCACTAATCACCACCATTTATATTAATGATAATCCCATAAATAATTGTATGATAAATCACTCTCATTACTCCATGTGAATCCAGAGCGTGCACCATTACTGTAGCCCATCGAAACCTGACCTCATTACATTTATCATGGATTTATGGGTTTTATGTGCATACAAGTCAATAGACGGTGACATAATATAAAAATGGCTTGCAGGCAGGGCTGCTGGGCAGTACGAGGTTCAATTCATTCCTGAGAGTTGGTCATTTTGCCGAACCCAGTCCATTGAAATTCAAAGAGATAAAACACAGATAGAACAGATTCATGATTAGAGTCTTTCAGACTTAAACAGTAAACCATAAATCATCCAGTTTTACATAATGCTGTCAAGTTCTCCTTTTGGGTTTGGGAATCCCGTCCAGAGTCTTTAAGGACGAGTCGAAAAGGAAGGAGATGATTTAGCCTCGACTTTTGGCTTAAGAATTATTTGATTTAGGTAGGAACACTTCAATGTATCATGGTCCACTCAGTTTTGAATAATGAAACTTCAGTTCATTAATATATTAATATAGTAATATGTGTAAAAGACATCTAAAGATGTTTTCAGTAATGTCGCACTCGAAAATCCCAGGCACGTGCACACACCTGTGCCTGACTCCATTATGCAGAGTAATCATACCTTTGTTAAAATAGGGTTCATGTTGTAGTGTGTATTTTTTATCTATGCAGCATAATTTACATTAATGGAAGTATGGAGTTTGCTGGTAAAATTATTTAGCAATCTAGAAACTTATAATATCACGTTTTGTCTCAGTCCCTCACCTACATGCATTTCTCTATACAAGGACATTTATCATACGTGTTCACAGCAGCCACCTCAAACCTCCTCTTAGTCACATGTAACTGTCCCTCAGGACAAGTCCGGATTTATTAAATAACATCAGAAGGAGATGGTAGCTGTCAGTTGAATTCACCTCAGGCAACTCCTCTGTATTTCATAGAGAGAGTTATATTTATAATGAAACAAACACAATAAGGAGTTCTGCATGGTCGAACACCATTGTAACCAGTGGATCTAAAAGGTAGCCTCCTTCTATACTGCACCAAAAACATCTGCATCCAGATACTGATGAGATGGCGTTTGGTTGTGAGAATGGTATCGCACAGTGGCTTTGCCAGTCTAGTGTGGTGTAGATTTGGAGTAGCAGGGCAGCATTAATCCTGTCCTGAGACTGACAGCATGTGGTTCACATGTACTATCATCAAAACAACAGGTCACCAGTGGCGACCTCCAAAATGAAACCTGAAAGAGTTATTGCCAATCCGTCCACCTGGGATCAGCTGGGATGTGGAGTGAGAGCGACCGAAGGATGGAGGGAGGGAGGAATGACTGCAAAAAAAATAGGAAAATGCTTTTGCCCTTGTAGTGACTCCATTAAGGAGCTTAGTAGGCAAAGAATTCACAATATCAGAGCGAGAGAGCATTGAGCTTAATGTCTGTGTGTGTGCATGCAAACACACACGCATATACTTTGCATGCACACATGCACGTTTGCGCACATATCCATGCATCCCAGACAGTGAGTGGACACTGAGTGAGTTCAGAAAGAAGACATCAAATGCCGTTCAAGATGAATTAGTTCCAGACAGGGATAAAAAGATTATGAAGTCACCAAAAAACCCCAGTGTGGCTGGGACATCTTCTCCTTAAATTAAAAGAGTAACCTGCCAGTGCTGGGATGGAGTGTGAGAGATGTAGGGGGGTAGTAAGGAAAACCAGCAATGAAGGCAAATCTCATCATAGAGAATGAATTATATAATAGCCTACACACGCAAACCCACTGCTGTAATCTGTGGCTCGGCCATGGGAGGATTCTTGCATTAGGTTTTTTTGTGCTAATGCCATCGAATAGATTTAGATTATCGTACCTCACACAGCATCCCCCACCTGTTCTTTCTCTTCCCTCTAGAGAATCTTTCTTTCTTCGCTTTTTTCTTTCAAACGCACTCCTAGGGCTCTTTGACCCTACTTCCTCTTTTCTCTCTCTCTCTCTCTCTGAGCTAACCCCCCCACCCCACCCTTCCCAATATACACACATACACACACATCCGCTACCCCCACCCCCAACAGGAATAATCTCCAGATTGTGTCTGTACTTTTCTATGAAGAGCCTTGTTTCTCTGCGAACAGTCCCACAAGGCATTTAAACTGTCCGTGGTTTTAGTCTAATGCGGCTCGCTCGCTGCTACCAAACACTCCTGTGGAGCTGGTTCACCCGGCAACTGCATTTCATTTGTGTTACACCTAATTGATTGAATTTAGATTTTTCATTTTCACAAAAATACCCCAAAAATAATAATCATCAATTCCAAACCTATGTTGTTAACTTATGCTTCAAAACATACACATGGCAGACATAAAAACACATATCCCAACACACCCACACCTTCTGCTCCCGGCAGACAGTGTTTGTTGTTCCCTTTGACTAATATGTTGCCTGTGTTACCACACAGGCGGTGGTGATCATACATAAACATTATCTTAGCACAATTCCAAAAACACCTCCTCCTAAAATCATGCCCCACCCACCATTTTTTTCTCCTGCTCTTCCTCTCTATCTAACAGTGGATATCTTGCATTGAAAGGGTGTTTTTCATTCTCATAGCTATAATTATGGATGTGCAGTTAATTTTCCAAATGAAATGGGCACAGTAACGTAAAAAAAAATATGTTCTGCATCTGACGTGAGAAATCCTGCTCAATCTAGTACCTTCATATGCATCCACTTTAAAATATGCACATGTATGCAGACACAAACACACACACACACAAACACACACACACACACACACACACACACACACACACACACACACACACACAACACACACACAAACACACACACACACACACACACATAGACAAAACTGCTGCTCCCCCAGTGCTCTGCATTATTCAACTTCCAGAGAAATTAAAATCCCATGCACAGTGACGCTCTCTTTTAATGAAACCTTGAATACTGTTTGCATGGCATTTGGAGAGGATGATTTGAATAAAAATAGACGTATAGGAGAGGTGGGAGTTGGATGTAGCTCAATAGGTAGAGCTGGTGTGTGGGTTAGTGAGGCAAGGCAAATGAAAACGATCAGGTGATGGAATAGAAAAGCAAATAATTGTGACATTGTGGATGAAGAAGGTGAAAAAAGAGGAAATTAAACCAGGAAAAGGCATAAGAGTGTGTGGATAATGAGGAAGAGGAGGCAGAGGACAGGAAATAATTGGCCAGGGATCGATGAGGAGCGTGAGTCTTGGAGAGATTTGAAGATGTGGTGATAAAAAACAGAGGGGAGAGGAGAGGAAGAACAGCTGTGGTTCCTTTACCCAGAAAAAAACAACACAACCTCTCCCTCGCACCACCACCACCAGCAACAACCTTTTTTTCCCCCTCCCTTCTCTCCTCCCTCTTTTCATTCTCCCCTCCACTCAACTCCCCCCTGCTAGTTACCACGGCAACAGGCGATGGGCAGAAAACGAGAGAGAAGGGTGCCGACTGGAAGCCAAGTTAACTGAAGAGCAGCATATTTCTGCTGAGGAGGCGAGCAGATTTGTTGTTGCACCAGTTAACATTGTGGCTTAGTCGCCTCAGTGAGCTTAATGCTTACTTTATGCAAAATAAATCCTGAAGTAAAGTTCAGTGAAACAGCAAATTATGCCAAATAGGACAACTATGTTATCCTGCTGTGTTGAAGCTGCTTAGAAGTTAATTCAGTGAAGAGAAGTACATGAAGAAAGACAGGCTCGACTGTTGTTCCAACATCTCAGACAATAAAGGTTCTTTACCAATTGAGACACATAATCCCTTTCAAAATCAATATCCAGCATGCCGTGATTTAATCTCAATGTAAACATAGCATTTTTGTGAGATGTTGAATTTTCTCTATTTCCTTATCGGAATCATAAATGATTAATTAGAAAATGCAGCCGCTTGGCTGACCGGCTAATCCCTCTCAGAGCGTCACCTTTAGTCTCCATCAATACCTGTCCCTGATTTTCTCTGCACCTCTCCGCTCACCGCTTTTTCCTGCACGTCCATCACTGCCGACGCTCCGTTTCTACTCTCACTTGCATCTATTACCCTTTATCTCTGTTTGAACTAACATGGACTAATTTTAGTTGAAGTTATAGAAATAAGTAACAGTGTCAGGCTAAGATGATATAATATGACAACGCTTCTAAAGCGCGACAGATGCAAAAATGAAAGAAACAACAAAAAGAAAACAAATATCTCCGGGTGAAAGAGAACTGTCATTAACATAGAAGACACTGAAGGAAATGTGAAGAGAGTTTGTGGAGATAAGAGCTGACGATGATGTCCGTGTGTTGCGAAGAAAATCATGTGACCTAAGCAGCGGAGTTGGTACGTCACTTTCTGCCTCTGCCTGCTTCACCCGCCTGCTACACCTCTCGCCTGAGGATTTGTTGCTGTGTAGAGTGTTGTGTATGTGTGAAAGGCAAACTGAGGATGAACTCTGAAGCCAATTCTCTGGATTCTACCCGGAGATCGTGTCTGCAAAGGCTTAATTAGCACAACCAATCATTTCGTTCGGTCTAAATAAAACAATTGGCTGGCGTCTCTGTCTCTCACTTGCCGACCTGCATGCACCTTGCTCGTGCTCTCAGCCGTAGAGATGAACACCACTGAAGCAGAGACGATAGCCGGAGAAGCTTTGACAAGAGAGCTGATGGGATAGGATGTTTTTCAAAGTGTAGCCTGCTCTTTAAAGCTTTTACAAGATTACCTCCCCTAGCTTTAATACATTTATGCTGAAGGTCCAAAGAAAATCTGAGAAACATTATGACTTCTGTTTTATTCACAAGCAACACATAACCTCTTATCAGCAGTTTCACTCTCCTTAACCCTTTGGAGTCTTAAGGTGATATGGCTGTTTTTGAATCCCTATGATTTTCCCTCATCTATTTTTCTGCACAACACTGCCTATTAGTGCAGACAATACATTTTTCACTTTGACATATATATCGGCCACATCACAAGATTTGAGCACCCTGCAGATTCCAAGGGTGTTAACAGTTTTTTAACTTAAGCAAATTTTAAAATTTGAAACAACAGATCATGAAATGAATATACCGTATGAATCATTTTTGTCGAGGTCATGTGCACCATTAGAGTCACTATACTTTAATGCCTTGGTACTTTTCGCATTTCATTCAAAAATGTTCCCCTTCTTTCTTTGTGTTTAAAGCTAGGGTTGTTTATCCTGGAAAAGAGAGTAAGAGCAGGCTACACTTTGGAAAAAGCAACATGCCCAGAACACATGAACATACACTGATAACTGCTAGAAGCCGACTTTTGGCTATCGGCTCTGCTTCAGTATGTCTCTCCGGCTGCAAAGTAACAACTTACCACCCCTACCGTTAATTTCAAAAAACTTCAAAATAAAACATATATCAGGAGAGCAACATGAACATGTGGTCAATTTATATACACAGCTTTCTTAAAAGAAAAAATTACCTAACATTGCGTAGCAGTACAAGTCATGTTTTAGAATATAGGACTAGATGGTGAATGTCCCTTGTATGTTTGAAGGTCTCCTGCTCAATTGAATTTACCAACTTACTGTAGATTAGGTTAGCAGGTGTTAGCGGCCGCCAGTCGATGTTAGGGGCATAACCTCAGTTGTGCGCCTTAGTGTCATAACATATTTATGGCCGAACTTGATGGTACGCAGAGGCTTCAGTGAATCTGAATGGCCACTGGCTTGTATGGCAGTACTATGAAAGCCATGTAGTAGTAGAAAAAATCCCTCCTCGGTTCTTCCTTCTCTTTGTTTACACCAATCTTTATCCTGCTTCTCCTACTATGATTTGTTTTCGTTTTTCTTTCGCTCCTGTTTGTCTTAAGGGCGTCAGTTGGTAACCTGAACACAACAAACAACCATCTGACAACTCCAATTCTGTCAAATCAAATACAAACTGACCCTTATCGCTCTCTCTCTCTCTCTCAGTGTTGCTTTGCTAGGGTTTATCAATAGATAGTTCACTGAAGGTCACCATGCAGGCACCAGACTCACACAAGAGCCCTGACACACACACACACACACACAGAAGTGACATTCCGGTGCTTTAGGCGAGAGAGGGAGTGAGGGGGCTGCGTTCTTCCCTGCTGACAGACCTTTATCCTGCATGGCCACCCATGTCCGAACACACAAGTGCACATTGACACTCACACACACAACACACACACATACACACACACACACACACACACACACACACAGACATTCACCACCACACTCCCATGCTAAGACCAATATAAGAGCTATATGCGGTTTAACTGAATATAGACTGAATTCTCTCACACAGGATGAGGACACCTCTGTGCACATTTGCACACACACACACACAAACACACACATTTTAATCAGTGACGTGCTCACTCTCCCAGCTGTTGCAGGGCGTTACAAAGCCGATTGTGTCTGACATTGACGGGTGTTAGTTCCATCCTCTCGGGAGAAGATGAAAATGAATTTCTATCATAGCGAGCAGTTCTAATGGTTTTATCATCGTCTAGTATGGTTAAACTTTCCTGTCCAATCACTTGGGGTCAGAGCCTGGGGTTCAGTTTGGGTCAACCCAGATAAATCAGGGAAGTTTAGTACCACTGGATCAAACTTCAAGATGTAACGTATTCAAAGCAAACAAAATGTACATGTCCACTCTATGAACTCCACAGAAGAAAAATTCAGGCATCAGACTCATACCTTACACGCATATTTATTTTACACCACTGCATATCTGAGGAAAACGTTTTTACACTACTACATATATTTTACAGCTATAGTTGGAGTCAATTTTTAAATGCAAACTTAAGACTTGTTTATTTTAGTCCGCCGTTCAATTGAATTTTATTTATTTGTCCATGTATTGCCATTTTAGCCTGTTTTATTATTTGTTATATTTTTTATTCACTTACTCTGCTGTTGTCAGATTATTTTACTTCCAATGATATGCTGAAGTAAACTATATTTTATTCTATATCTCCCTTTGTCACATTTCAGAGGATTTCCACCAAAGACACATTTCCTTATTTAGAGGCATAGTTTCGCTGACATTTTTCAAGGCTTTAAGTGATAAAAAAAAACGATATAATATTCCATGAAAAAGTCCAAAGCATTAGCCTTTGGATTACAATTTCACATGATATTACCTTAATATGCTGTAAGTGTGCACATGAACAGATTTCCAGTTCTTTATGCCCTGCATTACATTAAGAACTCTGCACTGTAGACACTGACAGTACTCGTATTATGATATACTGTAGTCTCTGTGTGTAATCCTGCCTCTGTAATCTGTTAAAATGGAAATCTAATAATAGTATATTCTAATACTGTTCACTTATACATCCATCCATCCATCCACCACCACACGTGTATAGACAGTTGATGAATGTGAACTGAAATTGAAAATTGTAGCTCATGGCTCAAAGTAACAGACATATACAGCATGTGCACATGAACACACACAGATGCAAATGTCCGATGAGATTACATACCATTTCATTAGTATTCTATAAAGAAATCCATTAGGAAGTCAATTTGTCTGACCTAAGACTGTAAATGCTTTTTTGATTAGCATTTTTTCAAAAATGATCTCAGGAGAAGGTTAAGAGTATTAAATGTCTTAATTATTAAACCAATGCACTGGTTCATAAGTGCACTATGCACAAGGGTCTACCATTCAATATATAACAGAGGCAGTTACCTTGGCAACAGATTAGACGGTCAAGTAAGGGTTAAATATGAGCCCAGATATCAAAAATAGACTTTTTAAATCTTTTTACAGAGATCATCTGAAACGGAACAATGGAGGGAACAAAAGGAAGTGTCACAAGTGGTCGCCATGGCAACAGACCACTCAGTTGGAGCATTGGTTTTCAGGGTGGTTGTAAGGTTGTGATGGAGGGGTGAGAATTAAGCGGGACTAAAGAGGAAGACACAGAACGCGTGGGCGGGAAACGAGGGAGACAGAGAGAGAGAGTGACATAGGGAGTGAGAGAGACGATGGGCGTAATCCGGATTAAATCGGTGGGTTTTGGACAATCTCGAGTCAGGACGGCTTCGCCCGTGCCAACATCCCACCCACTGCGTCTCTCCTGCGCCAAGCTCCAACCCAAATCAGTAGCTCTGGCACATGCAGGGAGCCTCCATGACACACAAACAGGCAGCACATAGCTGCACAGGGAACATCCCAAACACTGTCACTCCCATGAAAAGCACTCTATACCTGTGGAATAAATAAATGGAATAATAAATAAAAATGATTCACTTAAGTTACGTTTACACTCACAAATCTTCTTTTTCTATTTTTGCTTTCAGAACCTTTAGAACCAAACTGACAGTAAACATCTCATTATCCTAATTCACTAATTTTGCACAAATATTGAAAAGGTGTGAATTGGTTTAGGATTTGTCAACAATGCCAATGGTGTCTGTGGTGAATGATTGAATCTTCTGTGCTTATGCAGTGCATTTAACATCTGGAATTAATAGGTCACTTATCTGGTAATTCTGCAAGTATAATTAAATGTGAGGCATTAGTATGGCTTGAGATTTGCTAAAGGTCCCAACCCTTGAATTTAAGTATACCAGCTAGCACCCTTGTGCCCTGACCTGCTATAGCTGGGGATGAATCAGTTAATATTTAATTCACCCTTTAGCTCCAAAATGAATAACTGGTCAAACAATCTTTTAAGGCATAGTTCACATGAATGAACATTGATGATGGAAACAACAGCTGCCTAAGCAGTTGTACCACAAGGTCCAATCTTGCTCAGCCAGTTCTAATGTTCAAATTTGCTGTTTTTCAATAATATGGATAACATCAGCTACCATAAACTATTGGTCATAAAAAGACCCCAGCATTGTGTTCGACGTTGAATTTGCGAGAGTAAAGATTTGTCATTTAGTCAGGAGTCAAATAAACATCCAACAGCAGATGGTTCACTCAGTAGGCAGTACCTTGCGTCAGAACTTTTAATCTGAACTATGAGATCAAACATTGACAAGGATTTCTAAGAAATTTTAACCCCTATGATCTGTTCGTGAAGTATGACTCATTGTTTACCTTGTACTAATGTAAACATTTCACTTTAGAGGAGTTATTCCTAATTTCATTTCTTCTGTGTTCATATAAAGGGACATTTTTCAATGTGTAACATACTCATCTCTATTTGAATAAACTTCATGAACAGATAATAGACACTTCTTTGACAGGCTCCATCTGTTGGGCAGAATCTTGTGATATAATCAAAAGCTCCAGGTACTGAGTGAACTTCATGGTGAGATTGAATTTGAGCTCATGTTTTAGGCAGATTTGACATTATCTAACAAATCCAGCATGTAGACACATTGTGACCCTCTAGCATTACGATCACAAATTGGCAACTCTCAAATCTAATTTCCTAAAACCTAACTGCTCTGTTGGGAGTCAAACCTTAAGTGGTACTTCCTATCTGACGCTCTGACTCTACTGTCCACCGTCTGATTGGACGTGAACTCAGCCTCATCCTCCCAAGAAACGTCACAGAGATGCCTGTCGGGAAACACAGCTTCTTCTAGTGAATCGCAGCCAAACTAAATGCGTCCTGCCACTTTCACTCTACAGGTTGTGAGGGCTAAATGTATCTGTTTCACACCATGCCACAGCTCTGTCTACCAAGTAGCTTTTTTATAATTGGCCAAGGGAGCGATGTGATTGTAGCATATTGCCGAGAGTCAAACACGCTCCTTGCAGCTTGACTTCACTGCTTAATTGAAGAATCTGCAAATGAGATTGTGTGTGTGTGTGTGTGTGTGTGTGTGTGTGTGTGTGTGTGTGTGTGTGTGTGTGTGTGTGTGTGTGTGTGTGTGTGTGTGTGTGTGTGATGTGAGGTCTGAATGCATTGTCACATTCTGTCTGCTTGCTCATAAAATTAGCTGTGAAGATGGGGACTGTGACACTTTTGGCAGGATCTGTGTGTGTGTGTGTGTGTGTGTGTGTGTGTGTGTGTGTGTGTGTGTGTGTGTGTGTGTGTGTGTGTGTGTGTGTTTCTGCCCCTGAGTAATGAGTAAATATAGTAACCACGCTGCAAGTTGGCTTACGCACATGTTTGTATATTTGGACGACCATCTGTTTATGTGTGTGAGTGCGCACACACGTGTGAAGAGGCAGTGAATCAGATGTGTGGTTTTTTTTGACAGTGTGTTGGTCCTGGTGGAGGTGGTGTGTTTCAGCCAAGGTGTTTGTCTGGTGCGCAATCGCCATTTTTTATTCATGTTGAGTCAATCACACTGTGCAGAAGCTGATACTGTCTCTGAGAAGAGTTGTAAGACACAAACACACACACACACACGCACACACACATGCACACACAAAAATACACACACTCCAATAAGCTCAAATAGATTGTACAAAGGCTGTCCGAGGAGCTACAGTAGTGATCGAGATTAATCAAAGCTTTAGAGCTAAATCATGACATGGAGAGTATATGCCATGTGTCTCTGGGTTAAAGACATTCATATTCAAACATTCTGTTATTCAACAGTTACAGATTTTTTTATTTAAAAATAAACAGTCCAGGATTTTTGAATATTTTCTTTGACATTGTGCGACATTTTGCCACATTTTTCATAAATTTCTCAGTGAATAATGAATGAGTTTTGATGAATAAAATGTATGTTTTTTATTCATGTCCAACGGACAGATTGTATGAATGTTTACATTTGAGGATAGTTCCATATGGAAAATGTATTGAATATAAATGTGGTTTCATAAGGGGACTGTTTGGCCTCTGCAGAGATGAGTGACCTAGCTATTCATAATTGTTGTATTGTTTTCTCTCAGAAGTCATATACAATGAAATGAAAACACTTAAATTACACTCTGAGCAACAAAGAGCCACAGTGCAGCGCCTTGGGACCAACTCCAGTTCTGTATTCTATCAGATATGAGCTTGTTTGTTCAGGCAGTTTTGCAGCACTGTTTCACTCTCTTCATGTTGCCATGTTCATGTTGTGAGGAAGAAGAGTTTACACATTTTCTGCTAATAGGTCATTGTGTTCATGACGTAGCCAGCCTTTAACATGCTCAGCTGATGAGGTTGAAGTAGACACCCACAAAGCCGTGGTTTGGCTGAAAATGTCTGAAAAGTTTCAGGCAGTGGTGGGCTAGTGGGGCAGAGTAAATTAAAATGTTGTCCCTCCAATATTTCTCTATTTTTGTCTCAGTGATGTTCTTCTTCCTCTTCATCATCAGACACAGGATGTGTGAGGTCTTATAGCTCCTGCTCCCATTTTTTTTCTGGTGGTGACTTGACAGTGTCCTCTTGCATGGCTTGCTGCCAGCTCTTCCACCTCCCTAACGGTTCATGGCTGGTGCAGATGTTTAGCCAGGCGGACAAACTCAAAATCAAATAGCATCAATTAGTCAAATTCGCAGATGCATGACTTAATATAATATTTAATAATATTAGTCTAACCTCAAAATAAACAAGGTCCTTCTCTGTCTCAAGGAATTCCATATAGAAGCCATTGTTTAAGATGATGGAGTTGCTTCTCTACTGCAGTTGTGGTGAAATTGCAAAGTGCCACTTGGCCTCATATACATATAAATGAACTCTTCTGGGGCATCTGTAATCTCAATGTCATCTGATGTTGGGACTGGAGATCACCCCAGACGTACAAGGAGCTGTTCATACAAGACTAACACAGTCAAGACAGAGAAGCAGATTTTTCGGAGGAGATATAGAATGTTATTTCTTTTCATTTTTTAGCCGTTTTCAGAATTGAACTCCTAAAAATTGTGACTGTACGGTTTCTGGTGTTTGCCTCACAGATCACCAATTCTGCAGGAAAATGTGTGGATTACAGTTCATGTCTAGAAGCAGCTCACACGTTGTTGTGAGCTGAATGGCGACATGCTCCACCAGTATAAGAGTATAAGAGCAAGCAGCCACCACCTGGTGCTCATGTAATTAAAAGGCAAAACTCTATGATATGAAGTTATGATAGAGGTGATATATTGTCAAGATATTGTTGTCATGGTAATAAAACCTGCATGCAGTGCTTTTTCTGATGAAGCGCTGGGGTGAATGTCTCCTCTGTGCCCTGCCAGAGAGAAATGGCTCTGTGGGCACACTCCCTCAGTGGCTCTTACACTCTCACCTTGTTCATTAGAGGCTTAAGGCGAGTGTGAGGATGCAGCCAGTGATGGAAGTCGCGCTGGGTGGGGACGAGGAGAATAAATCACTGGCAGAAGGAGCATCCTTTTCATCTTCAAAGAGTGAGATGGAGTGAGATAAAGTGTGGAGGCAGAGTGAAATAGGGAGAAGTGCATGGAGCTGTGCAGAGGATCGGGCTGTTATCAGGACATCAGCAGACAAACAAACACACAGCTCAATCAAACTCAAATGTTAACATTAAGATTCCAGCATAGAAACGCTGTTAATCATGTGTAATAACAGCAGATTGTATAAATAAGACAATGAGCTGCAGCCACGGGTCCACAAGAATAGACCCAACGGATCAAACTTCAAAAGAAGCAGCATTGCTTTGTTCCCAATAAAGATCAAGGTTGGCTATTTGTTTTAATTATCCCTCATATTTTAATGTATTTTAGTGATGATCCAAAGATGCACATGAACACTGTTAAAGTTGTTAGGCTTTTGATTTTAATGAAGTTAGACCCTATTTTACATTATTCAAATATTGGAAAGAGGTATTCAGGTTTTTTGTTATTCAATAAACACACAAATTCAACACAGGTTGTTCACAGTGTCCATGCTTTTTACACTTTCCAACTTCGAGGCACATGAATTGACCTTCTAAAATGTATTGTGTGGATGAAGATGGGGATATTACTGTCATCGCCATGTTAATGTCTATTAAAGATTTGTTCAAGGTGAAACTGTCCTAAGTCTTAAAGTGAGTGGAGAACATTAACCCAGTACAATTTCATTCTTATTTAAAACTAAATCACCTTCTTTATTGGACCTTATAATGACTGAAAACTGATAAATAAAGATGGCATCTCATATGTTTTTATTATACTTCATTAAGATATTCCTATATGCACTTGTATTATGTATCAGCTGTTAACCAACATCTTTCCTCTGACTGCTTTGCCTACCTACGACTGTCAGCGTGTTGTGAAAGTGATCTTGCAAAGCCGTATAAAACTAGACTCCAGATAAATTATTCATTGAATCACTGCTATCAGCGTGTGGTAATGCAGATGAGAGCAGGGGCTGCTTTTCTTCATCATTGACGAGTTCAACTATTGATTTTCTGACAACATGGCGTAGAACTTGGCAGGTGAAATTTCGCAGTCCTTGAACGTCAGACCTAACCTCAGGTCCCTGAAGGCACCAGCAGGGAAGCGTCGAAAAAGTGGATCCTTAACAATAATTTGCTTTTATACCCCAAAAAAGTAAAGTAACAGAATAATTACTAGAGGATTCACAATTTAAAGCGAGGTTTAGCTTTTAGCAAGATGAAACTAATGACTGCCTGGAAGCGTGGAAAAACTCATTAATAACTCTAAAAAGCTGTGGAATAACAAGCACTAATTAAAGTAACATAACGACAATGTCCCGACATTCTGTGCAAAGAAAACTTAGCTTCCAGCACATCCCGATGGCCCTTATGACTTGTGTAGAACACTCAAGACTGCTAACGTTCATCCGAATGTGGAGACCGTTCCTTGAATATGTAAATGTAGGTTGGATGCTGAGGGCCAACTATGATGCTTTTTGTTGTGATAATGTGATAGCTTGAAATAATTTCCAGTGTACAGATATGCCTCCACACCAGCGACAGCCAGTGGCCGGAAGCATCATGTTTTTGGGTTGTCCATCTCTACGTATGTACGTCTTTCCCATTCTTGTAAACACAAACAATATCTCACAAACTCCTTGAGGGAATTTCTTCAAATTTTGTATAAATATCCACTTTGGCTCCAAAATGAACAGATTAGATTTCAGTGGTTAAAGTTAAAGCTCACCGTGACTAAACATGATTTTCCCTTGTTTTATTTATTTTATTCATTTGATTTATTATTTTATTTTTATTTATTTGCGATTACTGTCATTTTTTCATTTATTATAATTGTTTTCATTATTATTAATAATCTTTGATCTCCTTGATTATGTGTGCTGAGCTGACTGTATAGTCATACATCTATGTTTTTCACATTGTAAAAGATCAATACGTTATTTTTTTTTAAATGGAAAAATAAAGCCTACCGGGGATTTCAATGATGAGATTGTTGGTTTTTTCTCCCTTGTGTGTGTGTGTGTCTGTGAGAAAAAGAGTGTGTGTGTGTGTGTGTGTTTGTGTGTCTGTGTGTGTATGTTTGTGTGTGTGTCTGTGTGTGTGTGTGTGTGTGTGTGTGTGTGTTTGTGTGTGTGTCCAGGTTAAACAAACCCCCTGGTATCAACCTAACACTGACCTGCTCTGTCCTCCAGCGAGGTGCTAACACTAAACCTATGAGCCTTGCTGAGTCACCCTCTGCTAGAGACAGCTTCTCTATGAGACCCTGCAAGGTGAAATTGGTCCGACCTCTGACCCCTTTGCCTGCTCTAATCAATTCATCCCTCTCTCTCCTGCGCTTTCTCTTCTCTATGAAAATTTGTTTAGATAACATAAGATTTTTAAGAAAGTGGTGTTTGGACCTTGATAGAGAAAAAGGTTCCCTACTGTAACAGATGCAGAAGTTAACGTTGACATAAGATTGACCATAATATAAAATTTAATTATGAGGATTGAGGTTTATCTTATAATATGTCTGACAAGCATGCGAACAGACACACACACACACACACACACACACACACACACACACACACACACACACACACACTTACACTTTCAACAGGAGCTTAATCGAATACGCCATCGGCATGTAAACACCACGTCAACCCCGACCTCAGCATATGTGGACTGAGAGGATGAAGAGAGGGGGAATAAGCAGCTGAGACACAAAGAGGATGGGGGGCAGAGGGTGTGATGTGTAAGCAGACAGGAATGAGATCTCAAGCTACATAATTATGTGCAGTTGCTCGCTCTCTCTAACCTCAGTTACAACTCTGCGTCCCCAGCAAGTCCCTGTGGAGGCTGCTTGTAGCACTCAAGTGATAAAAGGCTGCGAGGAAGCCAGCGAAGGAGCAGCCCTTTATTTCCTGCTCCCGGGGCTCATTTGTATCTCCGGCAGCACAGCTGTGGTGGATCAATCCCACTATCACTGCTGACATAAACGTAAAAAATGCACCTCTGAGGCATCTTCAATATAAACCTATCTTTGATAGTTCGATTATTTTGCCAGATGGTGTATGTAAAGGTTTCATCCACAGCTGTATATTTGTTATAAAAAAAAGTCTGGGATTACATACATCTATCTCCCACTGGTGATTCATAATCTCCCTATGGAACATGTGAGGCCGTTTTAACAACCGGCCTCTTATGGCAGCACAGAGAAGGCACTGACATTACAGCCGACAGCATCCCGGGGGGCATTATATATGGATGGAGCAAGTGTGAAAGTAGAGGCAGGGTGGGACGAGTGAATGGATGTTGCAGATCGCACTTGGCCTTCTGTGTCTCTCGATAAGCTCTCAGGGGAATCTGTCACAAGTGAGGAGACATCATGGCCACTTTCTCGTTTCTTTACTTTCCTTTCTTTTTCATTCGATATAGGAATAAACCTTTTCCGGATAATCCTCATGCTATACAAACAAAATCATCTCTCACCTCCATGGGGAACGCTCCCCACAGGGGTCTGCACAATAAAAGCATGATGATCTAAAGGTCATGTGACGACAGAGCTGTGACCTGTCAACAAACACAGGCGCACTGAGTCACATGTAAACACTGCTCACTAATAAATATTGCTTTTTGGCTTTGTGTACTGCATTGTATTACATTACATTACATTTAATTTAGCCAACGCTTTTATCCAAAGCGACTTACAATGAATGCATTCGAACCCAGAACAACAAGAATCAAGAAAGTACAATTTACTCAAAAATAAAGCAAAACTACAAAGTGCTATAAGTAAGTTCCATTTAAGTGCTACTAAATTATTAGTTTCAAGTTGTATTCAAAGTATAGTGGGAGGAGATGTGTTAACTTTCTGAAGTCCGGATGTCAATGGGGAGCCTTTTCCACCATTGTAGTGCTCTGAAAGAAAGAACACACACATGCTTTCCTGGTTGAGCAAAGTGACAACACTCATTGGATCAGTGGTACCATGCTGAGGAGTCATGGTAAGCGACCTGACCTATGTTAAGAATTACATGTAGAGCTTCCCTAGCAACACACAGGGACATGCTCCTGATCACCTCATGTGAAGTGAGCACCTGCAGAGCCATGCTGAGATAGAACAATCCTTAAACCTTCTCATGTTCTTCAGGGAGGTCGCCGAGTGCTCCAAATGAGCTGCTGCTGCTTCTGCAAGGACCACGTGTAAGCTTCAAGGCTTAAAAAGCTCAGTATAGTTCACACAAAGTGCTTGTCTGATCATGTAAGTGCATTTGAAACCTGCTCCCACTGGCGGAATTGAAAATGGGTGAATCCGACAAATGACCCAAATTACCTAATAAGGGTTTCATTCTCCGCAGTTACTCCTGACAGTTACCATGTAAAAACTCCAGAATGAGAATACAATAGGATTGTGTTGAGTGTTTCTAAGATGCAACTGAATAAAACAAGATGACTACAAATATCTGTCAACTTGGAAAGACAATGAGATCTTTAAGTGCTAAGAGCTGACAACGCTGTCAGTGTTCGGTAAACAAAAAACATGTGATCTAATGACAATCTCCTGCTGTGTTGTTCATATGTAAAAGAAAAATATCTGGATACAATTGTCTGGACATTTTCCAGAGCTTATGAGTGAAGTTATAATATTGTGGAGGTTTTGTGTTAATGTTAATACAAAGCATTCTATATTTAACTTTTAGAAGAAGAGTGGCTTTGAGGATGAAGGAATAACTCTTGACTGCTTGTCAACAACCACTTTAACTTATATCTCATTGTCTTCAAGATGTCCACTGCTTCTCTCATCGATAAATAGTTAATACTTGCCCTTATGATTACCATCAAGGTTTAATTGAATGGGCGTAAAAGTCGATGAGGTACTTACAGCTTTAATCAGGCACTTAACATTCCAGTCACAGCAACCAATGAGCCTGTTTGTACTGCAAATAGAAAGCCCTAAAGACCATTTCATTAAGTGCCCAGTCCACTTCCTATTCCATTACTCAAGATCAATCTCAAGGTGGTGGTTAGCAGTACCACTCCAACCAGTGGCAGCTCTGACATGGGACTGCAGCCCATGGGAGTGGGAGCACAGAGGCAGCATGAGTGATGTTTTGACAGTAGTTAGGTAGACAGTGTTTCATCAGGGTTTATCCACAGAGGCTGCGTGTACCAACAGGAACCGAGATCCCCGCAGAGCATCAGAATCGATTTACACCTGGACCACTGCCCGTAATGGCAGGATTGAATAGCAGGTAGCAGGTGAATACACACAAACACACACAAACACACACACACAAACACACATACTAGAGAGGACCGAAACCCATCCAAGCACGTGATATGTGAACAAAAAACTAACATACTTCACAGTCTGCATACACTCGCACATGCAAACACACACACATACACATTCACTCACACGCAAAATCCGTGACCGTAGAAGGGAATCTCTAGGGACGTCTGTAATCTTACACAAACAATGAGTGTTATATTACCCCTAATGTGTGTGTGACTCATGTATGACAAATTGACTCAGGCCTGCAGGCTGTTGTCATGGTGGGCTCATGAGAGCACACACGTTGGCACCACCTCAGGAACAGCAACCTGTCCAACGCTTCCTCCCACAGCACCTGAGCTGACCAATGGGATGAGTGAAATGGCGGCAGAGGGACCAATAGGTTTTAGGATTGAGGGAGCATTAGCGTGCGGTTATAAAATTTCACGTCAGCCGTGATGGCCTAGATTAGATGGTTTTGAGCTGTGGAAAAGCCAGATGTAGAGATGGCACTTAACTGTGGAACGTACAGACTGTCACACAGAAACCAGAGCTATAAATGTCTGACCGGCTCTTCCCAACTAACACAATTTCAGAGGTAAATTATTACCGTGAACTGTATCCCCCTGATATGAAGTAACTTTTCCTTATGGACAAACTAGAAAAATTTCCTTTTTGTGAATGAAACAAGCAGTAATAGTCTGATTTACAACAAACAGACCAGAGCACTTATAAGGAATTACTATGGTAACCATGAAATCCGTTTTCTTTGTAGAGTTTGTAAAACCAGGATGTCACTAAAAGAGTCGATTAATCTGTTTGGTTTACGAGTGTGGAGGTCAAGGCCAAAAGAGCCCCCCCTCTACTTGCATCTTAACCAACAACTAAAGACTAACGCGTGAGCAGTAGTAGACTGCAGCTGCACACATCACACAGATTTGCACAGATCACTAACATTTGATTATACAACAAGACTAAAAGACTTGAACACCATCCTCTAGCAGTAATAATCACTGTTGTAGTTAATCTTGTTAATATGATAAGAGAGAAGCACAAAATATCTGAGGCTTATGGTCATTTTCACCTCAGCCCAGGATGTTATCATCTCACCAGTGTCTGTTGGTTGGCCGTTTTTTTGTTATGTTATGATTGTTGGATTGATTGTCTGCAGGATTTCCCAAAATCTACAGAACGGATTTCTATCAAACTTGGTGGGAAACAGGACCTATTACACTTTAGCGCAGATCTGGACAAATAGAAAAAAATACCACTTTGTTCAACATTGTGAAAAGCTTATTATTTTGATAAATCATAGATTTTGCAGGTAATAATTAATGGATCTAGATGAACGGTACATAGGATTGAAATATATGATTGTGTACAATTTGGTGCAGCTTGATCAAGAGTTGGGCCTTGGTTGGTGGAAAGATCAGACCATTTAATAAACATGATAAAATTGATAAACCATTACAATTTGTTCTGGATGCAGATTATGGGGCGGGTGCAGGAGTTTTCTTTTCATTTTCATAGTTTTAAGACAAATACATATTTTAGGTTACATTAAGGACCACTTCCCTTTGTCTCTCATTTTTTTCTGTTAGGTCTAGACCAAATATGTGTAGGACTGTTCAGCCTTGGCGGAGGTGTGTGTCATGGATGTTTCATTGAAGTCCGTTCAATTGAGATATTTCAGTCTGGACCAAAGAGGAGACTGACGATTAAACAATATTTTGCAAACATGGATACTATATTGTCAAAATTTAACATGCAATCAGGTATTTTAACTTTTTTTTTGTTGTCATTGTAAAACTTCAGCTCCATCATCACTACTTCAACATTCAGGCCCTTCCACAGTGACTATCCTGGAACAAACCACTCCTCCTCGCTGAAGAGTAACTAATAGTAAGTTGAACTAATCCTGATCTCTCTCTTTTTTCCTTATTCTTGTTGAGGGTTAAGGACAGAGGATGTCCCACCATGTTAAAGTCCTATGAGACAAGCTGTGATTTATGAATATGAGCTATAAAAATAAAATTTGATTGATTGATGGATGGATTGATCTCTGAACTTCCTATACACATAAAAAAAACTCCATCAATTCTTTTAAGAAAGCACAACCTCCGTGTTCTCATAAATATACATTGTTTTCAGTTTTACAGCTCCAAGTGTACATTAGGAGCGTAAGAGAATGTTAGTTGCTCTGGATGAGGAGAAACCAAACGATATTAAGGCAGAAATGCAATTTAAACTGTACATTCTGTTGGACATCCTGTGTGTTTATTTTTGTTTTAAGTTTTGGACGGTTCCTCCCGTCATCAACATTTCAACTGTCTGGACAACTGATATAATCTGCATGAGGACGATCTGAGAATTTTTGCCGCCAGGAGTCCTGGTTGCCCTGCTTAGGTCATGACATGCAGCACCATCTCATGACGAGACAGTCCTCTTGGCTTCCTACCAACACCCTGCAGACTGAGGCCATGTGTCTGCTCGCCTGTCTGTGAATAACCGCTCCTCGCTGCCTTCGCCTTCACAGTCTTCATTAGTCTTTCTCCTGCATCTGCTTCCTGTCTTTTAGAGCTTGCACAGTAAATTATACCGCTCTCCTCTTGACTTTGCAACCAGACAATTTTTTTTTCTTTTTTTTCTCGATTGCTGTTGTGGATTTTATTTTTCTCTCCGTGTCTTTTCTTTCTTCCTGAAGCGAATGTGACTAGTCTAGCTGCACTTCCAGAGTCTCGTGAATGAGGGGAAGTGAACGCGGACCAATCATTCATCACAATACCGACTCTAACAGACCATTCAACCAACAGAACGCTCTCAGAACAAGGCTCCAAATCACTTTATTTTTTCGGCTCGACAAAATTCACACTCATCAGGACTCATCAGGACTCATTCTCTGCCAAAACAGACAATAATTCTCCACATCATTTACTTCATAAACTGGCTGACATTTATTCACTCAATAAGTAAAGAGTACTACTATCCAGAGTGAGTCAGTCACTTCAGGGGGTTGGTTTAAACTGCCATTCTCTAATGAGCCCACACTGAACCTGTGGTTTTTAATGATGTACCAAGAAAAGCCAGCCTCAGAAATATGTCCTTTACTAGATGTAAAATCATGTTTAATACTGTCTGCGGAGCTGATGTGCCTCCGTGGTAAAACCGCTCATGAATAATTGTTCCTTTTGCTGCCGACGTGAATGAGTTATTCAAACTAGACTACAAGTGCTCTCAGCATGCAAAAGAATCCATAAATTATAACTGCGGTGACCTTGCGCTGGTGATTCGTTTTTTTAGGTTGTGAAATGACTTCATACTTGACGGAGAGAGAAAGAAAAAGACAAGGGAGGAATGGAAGGGGGAGGGAGCTGTGGGAAGCTCAAACGAGGCACGCTCGCGCAGAGTTGGCAGTTAAGCGGGAGGGAAACAGAGGGAGAATTAAGAAATCGGAATGGAGAGGTAGGACAGGAAACTGTGATTTTAGCCATTGTGGACATCTAAGGTGAGATGTCCTCACACTGCTCTGATGTCCAAAGCCTCTGTGTGGGCTTACAGAGTCCCTCCTGGTTGCCTAACCCTCCCATCATGTCACTCAGAGGGATTAAAGAAGCTAAGCTAAAGCCCCCCTCACCCTGCCATCAGCCACTTTGGACCAGGAATCACTGACTGGAAGCAAGAAAGGATTCACATTCTGCATGCATGTTAAACAGGGAGTGGTACTCTATTGTTGTAAATACTTCATGTTTGCACGGACGTACAGTAAGAACAAGCTCTTACGAGGAAACACACACATCATAGAACCAAGCAATTTTAATCCAAACACTCAAACATCTGGGCAAGCATTGCTCTAAAGACCTCAGTCAGTCGCACAAGAGCTCACCTTCCGATCATAGTCGAGTGCTGCTGCACTGCAGCCTCCAGGAGGCGCTCTAGGATGGTCCACTCTCCCATGGCTGGAGTTATTAGGCATCCACTGGGTACAGGAAATCAGGGCTGAGCCCACTTCTGATGGGCTGTCCAGTCAGCAGGAGCACCACGGATGGTCTCCACGTCCCTTCTCCAGTCTTCAAGGTAACGTGTTGCGTTGAGATGAGGTAGGGAGTGGTTTCAGGTGGTTTAGTGTAAGAGAAGAGCCCAACAAGAAGCTGGAAGAGATTCAGTGACGCCTCATTGTGAGCGCCCTTTCCTCTTCACACACGCGCTCACAACCTCAACTGCACCTGAGATGGTTGGACCGAGGCTTCGAGGTGCTCGTCGCACACATGCACACTCACGTGTCTGTGTGTGCATCTGCTCACATGAGTGTGTCTTCCCACTTTCCTCCTTGTTTGCCTGCTCTGGGTGCACCTGACCCTGTTTACCTCCTAAACAGCTGGACGGTCATATGTTCACACACCGACACCCACACTCTAATGCACACATACACACACATCTGGTGTAGAAGGACTATCTACTACTGGGGAAGCAGTCGTAGTTTGTGCAGATGTCCATCACTTGCACAGTAGCACTCTGCTCTCACACGGTGGTTCTTTGAAAGCATCGTGTAGTAACGGTTGCCGGGCGCAGGTCCGTGCACTCATGTGAGCCTGAGCAACCAGGCATCTCTGCTGGCTTTCCACTCCTCCATCCTCTTCATGCCTTCCTCTCTCTCCTCTCTTTCTCTGTCTTCTCCTCCAGCTATTGCTTATAAGGTGTCCCTTCTCCTCCGCTCTGCTGCTTCTCTCCTCCCGCTCTCTCCTGGTTTGGTTCAGGCAGCACCGGAGAGCA
This sequence comes from Pseudopleuronectes americanus, assembly GCA_038501795.1. Classification (NCBI taxonomy): domain Eukaryota; kingdom Metazoa; phylum Chordata; class Actinopteri; order Pleuronectiformes; family Pleuronectidae; genus Pseudopleuronectes; species Pseudopleuronectes americanus. The sequence goes on from CM076719.1 coordinate 21,344,104, forward strand.
GCATCCAGCCTCCTCCTCCTCCAACCATCTCCTTCCCTCTGCTCAAAACCGTGCAAGAGTTGCTGGCTGCCTCCTCGTCCTCACTGCCTTTCTCTCTCTCTTTCAGTCTCTCTCTTTCTCTCAGCGTTTCCGAGAGGCAGCTCTCCCTTCTTCTCTTCCCTTCATCTTGTTTTTGCCTTCCCACTTGGCTTCTCTCTCTCTCGCTGTTTGCACCCTCCACCTGCCTCCGTCTCCCACTGAGCCAGTAGGCAGCAAGACCAAGCGTGTGTCTAGGGGATTAGAGAGAGGAATCATTTCTCTGCTCCTCCCCCCTCTCGCTCCCTCTCACTCACTCACTATCACTGTGTTTATCCCCTCTCCCTCCTCCTCCTCCTCCTCTTCATCTCTTGCTGCTCCAGCACCAACAGCACCACACAGACCCGTTTTCCAGTCCTCCATCACATCACACATAGCTAGAGATTTTGTCTTGCCATCTATGTTTTCATTATCTGGATGCCTTGTGTGCATCAATGCCTCCAGTAACTGCAGGGATGATCTCTGCTGTTTACACACACACACAGAGACAGAGACCAGAGACACGAGAGGCAGTGCCATGCTGAGGCTATGTAAGGATACTGAGCACGGGAAGAGAATGACAGAGTGCGAATGTGATGGAATCAGCGTGTGTGTGTGTGTGTGTGTGTGTGTGTGTGTGTGTGTGTGTGTAATGGAAATGGAACTAGCGACATCAGGATCTAACGTAATTTACTCTGATGATGCTCTCTCTCTCTCTCTCTCTCTCTCTCTCACAAACAGACACACACACACAAGTTAAAATCTACAGTGTGATGAGAGTTTAAGACTGATTCAGATATGAATATTCTATACATTTCAGACTGTTTTGGTTAGTGTACGACAATCATACAAGAGCAACAAATCAACTAATACTAAACAGTTGAAGAGCTATAGCATCGTGAATTGAATAAAGTGTCTGAGGTAAGTGTTTTAGTAACCGACTTAATGGACTACCATACTTTTAACATATTTTTAGCACCTTTCAGCTTATTTACTTTTTATTCACAGCCAACCACTCTATTTCATTGTGTCATTTTCAGCCAAAACTCAGATGGGCCAATAGTCCCTTTAAATTCAATCAAGCTGCACCAAGTTGCACACACTCATAGACATCAGTTCCCGAGTCGTGCCTGATCTTTTTACCACAAGATACATGACTTATTCTGTGGGAAAACAGTGCAAATGTGCAAATGTTGAATATCCTGGTGTTCAAGGTAGTGAAAAAACAATTATGGATCAGCCCCCTGATCTGGAACCACAACAGTACTTTATTGATTTTTCCCTGACCCATACCAAATCATTCCATTAAGTTTCATAGGACCCGGGTCATTTGTTTTTTGTGTATACCTGCAAATATAAACAAACAAAGCACAGGAGTAAATAAATAACCTCCTAGGTGGAGCTAACAGGTAATAACATGTGTTTTTTGTGATCCGATCACAAGTGGACAACTCTGAGTGTGTGCGTTCACACCTGGCATTAAAATCTTTGTCATCCTTCACAGGTTTACAATATACCTCAGCTATAACTGTTCTTAATGATTAATAATCCGTCAAGTAGATGAGGTTTGGTTATGCTGGAATGTGAATGACCTGAGTGAGCTTCCATACACGAGGTAAGCCATTCACAGGGACACTGGGCCACGGTGCAAAAGCCTGTCACTTCGCAGCCAACCAACTTTGGATCACATGAAAATATTAATTCTCCCTCTCTCTCTCTCACACACAGACACAACGTTGGGTCGCCATGCAGTGCAGCTGAGTGTTTTAGTGGCTTCGTGTGTCACTCCAGGGCTCCCCAGACGGGAAGAGTAGTAATCTACTCTGAAGGATGTAATGAGTGACCGCAGCAGCGTGCATGCACACGCACGCATACACATAATCCGTCCTACCCCATGCCAAGGCAATCTGGCAGCACCGTGCCTCACACGTGAAGAGGGTGAATCAAAAAGGGGGGATGGGGTGAATAACACAAACAAGTAGGCTGCATTCTGTGGCAGTAGTGCACAAGAAAACATCAAGATTATTTCTCCAACCTTCGAATATCCTTGCACAGGGACTTTCGTTGACTAGGCAAATCATTCAAAATGGTGCTTTATTACAGACACAGAGAGGGGTTGATATATGACTTCTAGACATTAAAGAGCAATTAGAAATAGCATGTTTAGCCATTACTGTTACAAAAGAAAAAAAAACTTTATTTAAATAAAAATATCATCCTTCTGTTTGTTTTTTTTCCATGACTCTTTAACTTATGACAAATTAGGGACAGCATCAATGCCTGATTTTTTTTTATGTTTACTACCTTCAATATCCTTATGTTACATTTGAACCTAGGCAGGGTTTTGAGGTTCACAACTCTTTGGCACCTTTACTCTGTGACTATAGGACTTACTGTCTCTAAATGTCGTGCCGTCATTCATGATCCTCACAGGCTGAATACTACTGACTTAAACTATCCCCTGACTCTAGTTCTATAACACATGAGGTTATAAACATGGTTTTGGATTGAAAAAATTTGATGTGTTTGTCATGAAATTTGGTTTAAACTAAGAAAAAGTCCCCCAGGATGTTTTGTAAACAAGTGGCATCCTCATCAGCCTCAGCTGTACTTTGTGTTTAAACACTAAACTAAGATGGTGAACTTGGTAACATAAACTGTATGTACAGGTCTGGAAGCTGAATACTTAAATGACTAAATCCTGTATCCTGTCTTTTGATTTATAAATGTGTTAGGTATATGTACATTCCATTTGCATCAACATTGAAAATGTTTGACATTATTTCTGTTATTACACTTACTAGAGACATGGACGGTGACTGTTGGAGGAATCTCATTGGCTCCCCCCACACTAAAGACAGATGTGTATGAATGAGGTTATTTAGTGACAAACTGCAGTTGAACAAGTCTCCGGGTAAACTCCTCCGCAGGTAGTTGGCACAAAGACATTGATATGTTGCAGAAATGGGAGGCGGTCCCATTATATTTTCACACTGGATATAGAGCTTTGGCAGAGCTCCAGGCACCATGAGACTGTTTGTGTGTGTCCCTGTTCACACCAGCAGGGCACTGAAGTCAATTATGGTTTTGAGCAGCAGGTTGGAATCAATTATAACAGTTAAAAAAAAATTATCTCCGCACAGGGAGATAAGTATTAATATACTTCTATTAGACTTTAGTTAATAAAACCATCTGTTGTGGATATTTTCATTCATGTCGTCTGACTGCTACATAACACTGTTATTATTCTGAGTGTCATAGCCTTTAAAGTAGAAACAGAAGTTAGTAGATATGAGAAATACTGGAAAAAAGAAACAATAAGTTAAACTTCGCAGTTGGCAATTGAAAAGGACTGAATTTTTTTCAGAGGGTTGACATTTTTTTTTAAACCTGCGTATACCAGCTAATTGTGGTGTTAAAGAGACAAACCCATGGTGTATATAGGCTGCAAGGTACATATGAATATTGTAAATAAGCTACTCCCCAGCACATTGTTATTTTTTTTAATAATAAGTTGTCATTGTCTGAAAGGGACAAGCAGGAAATCAACATTTATTACATTGTATATACACCGTTCGATGATGTTGCACTTGTGGCTTTAAACGTCGCCCAGCTTCTAGTGTTCGGCTCCTGGGCTGTGTGGGTCGGCCCTAAGTGATCGCTTTAAAAGCCCTCTTCTCCGTATACTTCAGCTTGAGTCTCCTCTTGAACCTAAGAGATGGGGGCAGGGTGGAAACGTACATGTTCATCAATACACACCTCATCAATCTGTTCATCACCAAGCATCTTTGATGACCTATTGCATAACAAGTCCTTACTTGGCTCTTTCTCTGGGTTCAATCAGGTTCCTCTTCTGCAGACTCTTGAAGCGGTCCTTGGCGACGCTGCCCTCTGGCTGCAGAGTTGCGACATTACAAGAGACAGGAAGGGACAAGTTCAGATAAATCCATGACAAGAAAATGTGACTCAATATCTAATTTCCGCCCAAATTACTAAATCCCATTCAAACCATAAAGGCTGATTAAAGCATTATTCAGAGACTTAATGACAGGAGATAAAAGAAGAGTCAGGAATTTTCCACTGGCAATTACATCAAATGAAACTATAATTGTCCCTAGAGGGAAAGTGGGCCGGCAGAGTATTAAAGAACAGGATAAGGCTTAGAATAAGACAATACAGAGTACTTTAGATAATACACCAGCTAAATGAAGCAAAAGCCATTAGAGATAAAGACGCCAAGTCCTCAAGGTCAAAGCGGATAAGTAAGGGCACATTACAGATGTTGGTGACGTACCTTGAGTTGTCGCAGGGAGCCGGCCAGCTCGTCACTTAACTGAACCTCCATGTCCTGAGGCTGGAACCTGCAAATCAGAGCAAAAAGCAAAGGGTTTACATTGAGGTCAAGAAAAGGTTTTTTATGTTAATGCTGATGTGCCTGAATAGTTAGTGATGAAAAGTGGAAGAGTGAAGAACCTGGTTAAAAGGAATGTCCACATTTACACATTTTGCACCCAAAAAAAATTTTGAAACATATTCCAACTACTTAAACTGAAAAAAAGACAGTTAGTATCAAATAACATGTATATGTATCATATGTATAAATATATTATATTGCATCTGCTGCTGAAGTGGAAATGAATTATTAAATTTAATCAAATAAGTAACACCAATATAAAACAATGTCTACATGGTCTCAAATGAGCTCAACGTATTATGAATACATACAAAAGCTTAGTTTCCGCAGCAGATAAAAGCTCAGGAATATTATTACATGTATTCTACAGCATTAAAGTGGCAATCCACCATTTTTGGAGCCTACTACTAATTTACAGACCATAAGTCAGGAAATCTCCTACTCTGCTCTATTCATTTTGACCCTTTAATTCTGCGTGTTACGAGTTGCTTCACTTTATCAAAGTGCAATACTAAATCACTGGAGGACCCCTTTAACACAAGGTAACATGTAGTGGGAGAGCGTCATGTGTACTTGAGTCTGCCGAGGCGTCTGGGCTGGCTTTTCTCGGCTTCCTGGTTGGCCTTGCGTATTTTCTGTTTTTCCTCTGTATTCTGCTCCTGCTCTTTGACGGACGCCTTAATGGAGCGAAGCTGGAAGAGCTGCTGCTTCTGGTCAGTCTCTCGTCTGTCGGCCAGCCTCAGCTGATCCTGGGTTGGGAAAAGGAAGATGAACAGTCAGGTAGATAATCAGATGGTGAATGGACAGACAACAATGCGGCATCTTTCTGAGCAGTTGGAAGTTATTTCAAACTTCAAACAGTTTATTTTAGATAGAAGCTACTCCGATGAATAAGAATGAAAGCTCACTTTTTTGCTCTTTGCAGTTATGAAATGATCATACATTTGTTCTGCAATGGTCAGACGTCACGTTAACATCCATCCTGAGTGATCTGATCACAAGTGGTCAGCTTAAAGTTCAGGTGTCAGCTAAATGTAATGTAATGTAATGTGTGAACAGACCATAGGCACAATGAGGGCAAATTTGAGATCCGATCACAAACTACTTTCAGACGTGGTCTTGGGATGCATGTTGCCACATTCTTTTTGATGTGTGGACTCAAATGTGTCCTTTGCCGCCTGCAGGAATGCCTCCTTAGCTGACATCCTCTGACCTGCTACAGTTTCTTCTCAGTGTTCCTTATACACAGCCTTGTTCGTGGTCAGCAACACAATACTAATGGCTAAAATCTTGTTTCATTGTAAAGCTACATGCAGCATATTGATGCCGTCCTGGCTCCACTCCGTCACTCTCTATCTAACCGACTGAACACACAGGCAAATAAAGTCCCATTGACACATTAGTAAACTCAGACTGGCTCATAACATAATTTGGTATACTGCAAACAGAAATGATGTACGGGCTTATTTGCATATAGAGAATGGAAATTATATCTAATCACAAGTGGTCACAGGAGCCACATTCAGTAAGCATTTTAATACTTAATGCCAACCACTTCAGATCACTCAGCACAGATGTAAATACCAGGGCTGAATGGGTCCTGAGAATTCTATCCCTAAACAAGCGCTGCATTTTCACACAAATGGATTCTACTCTGTTGCTCCTTAACATAAGAGGAATAGCACATTCACTTGCATGAAACAGGAGGTTAATTCTTTTTAAATTAATGTATCGAGTATGTACCTTTATTTTTTCTGCCTTTTCTTTCTTCCTCTGTTTCTCAGTCTTTTTCTCTCCCGAGTTGATGGCTCCTACTACTGCATCATCATCATCTTCCTCAACAGGAGCCGTTTCCTCTTCTTCATCCTCTTCTACCAGACCTTCCACCTCTTCTTGTAAGACCGTGTCCTGCAGAACAAACGGACGCACGTGAGCAAAGAGACAAGTTCAGAGTGTCTGCTGCATTTACAATGAATCAGAGGACGAAGGCAGAGCTGGCATGATCATCTGTACCAATGTGGCTGTGTCCTCTTTGTTGACGGCGAGCTGTCTCTCCAATTTGTCGTCCGCCTTTTTCTTCTTAACCTCCACTTCATGGGCCTTCTGCAGCAAGGCCTGGGTTCAGAGTGAAGGAGAACAGTCAGTTCATTCAGCACATTACAAAAAGTAACAATGTAACTCATGGGACAGGCTTCTTAAAACATTGGTTATACTTCAGAACGCATGTGGACATCCGCCCCGCCTTAATGCATAAGAGTATAATAAAAAACTCTTGATATTGTTGGTGTCTTGTGTAGGACACATCCTAAGACACTGGTCATGTTGGGTCGCAGAGAATCCTGTCAACAATCTCCTGCTGTGTTCTAACATCGGTTCCTTCAAATATACTGCAGACTTTTTACCAGGGAACTGGCTGGAGAAAGTGCCCTAAAAGTCTATAGACAGAGAATGTCTGGAGGATCTTCAAAGTTGAATGCATGTCTGTAAGCAGTTACACAAATTCAGGACAAAGTAAAGAAGCAGTCAATTTATGGCTGTTTTTTTCTGACACTATCTACACTGTGGGGAGTGTTTGCATAACCTCAGATCTCAGGAAACAATTTACACAACAGTCTCCTGAGCTCCTTTGTGTTGTCTTCACATTCCCATGAAGGAAATACTGGGAGCGCAAGGATGAGATCATCACCGGTCATACAGTTCTCAAACATGTAAGAAAACGTAGTAGTAAATGATGTGCCTGGCTGCTCTTAATGAGCGCTCGTTGAAGGAATGCACAATATTATTTTTGTTTGATGTTCACCTTCCTGAGTGTTATTAATATTTTACACATTGATGATGCCCATTTCACCCACCCGAACCCATATGCTGCTTATCAGAAATGAACATTTTTACAACCCTACCCGCCTGACCCGTGAATCAACCGCATGCCAAGTATACCTGCAATCCACACAACATTAGTGTATGCATACATGGTTCAGTTACCTGGTGGGAAAAGAAGTCTGGGTTGTAGGATCCTCCCGCGGCGATGACCTCCACAGCAGGGAGGACAGACGGCTTCTCATTCAACTTCTCTGGACGCTGACAAAACCGATAAGACCACAACAGTCACATTCAAAGCAACATTCATGCAATAGGAAATATTCAGTTAAGTTGTGACAAGTCTGGGTCCAAACTCTGGTATTATCAAGATGCCATGTCCCTTGCCGTAATTGTTGATCTCAGATTGTGGAATAGATCAAATTTGAAGCAAAATAAAACTAGTTTATTGCAGTTGTGTGCTGACCTTTGCTGGCTAAACTTAGCTGGACAACACAGAAGCAATGCCAATGTGAAGACTGAAAAGAAGTTTATTAAATGAGAAAAGCCATGTATGCTCTCCTGGAAAAAAATAAAAAAAACTTGAATGAATCCTAATCGATGCCTCTCTGAAACACATGTGATGGTGAATTGATTCACAGGATGTGCCATTCTTGTTTGCTTGTAAGCAGAAGGTTTGGACCTGGTTTAGATATTACATCACGTGTGACCTCACTCTAAACAAGAGTATTAGCTCCTCTGCTCGACGTTTATTTACTTTCTAATCCATTTTAAAGTGGTCTCACACTTTTTCACGCTAAAATACATCACACAAAAACAAACTCACCTTAACACGCTTCTTGCCAGTCTGTTGAAGGTACCAGGGATCACCTGAATCTTTGGCTGTGATGGGAAAAAATTGGATACAAAGAAAAAATAGAAAGGATTTGTTTATCTACACTTTAAGAGCTGGTTCAAAATAACAAAAGGTCAGTTCCAATACTGTCTTTAAATGATTATTTGAAATGTTTACTTAAAATCTTCTGATTCAATAACGGAAATATGTAACAGACCTTGAAAGCAAAGGATGGTGATAATTTTAATGTTGAATTGATATTGATGCTTAATCCAATCACTTTCATGCTCTAATTGTTAAAGATGATTCTGGTTGATGCAGCTGCAAGAACCAATAAAATTGGTTCAAAGAAAGCTAGTGAGCGATTAAGAGAAACTCACTCCTCGATATCTATGTTGGGTTAAGATGTTGTTCAACTGGGAATATCATCGTCAACAAATTCAGAAAACAATTCTGGTGGCTTCCTTGTTGGACTGTAATGATCACATCATTCAAACTGTTTGGTAAATACAGCTTGGTCTTAGCCACTGATTACATCCCAAGATAAAGGCTTCAAAGCCAAGGAAATGCACAATTTACATACCACTTTGATAGATGATTACCAATCTATTTATTATTAACATCTATATTTTATCACATTGATTTTCACAAAACTTAAGTGTTTAAGAGTATCCTCAGATCCCAGATGACCGTATACACAACTATCATCTGAGCTCCTATGTGTTGTCTTCACATTCCCATAAAGGAAATACTGGGAGCGCAAGGATGAGATCATCACAGGACGGTCTAACAGAAGGACAGACAGACAGACGGTCAGACAGACAGACTCCACTCACTCTCTTGTTCCCATATGTCGTAATATCCTCTTTCGGGGTAATTGTTGGCCTCTGTCACTACTTTCTTGGGCCCTTCGATGACAGGCCGTTTCCTCTGCAGCCGCTTCAGTCTCCGAGGCAACACGCCTTTGGCTACCAAGTGCTCAGACTTCTGGGCAATACGACGGAGTTTCTTGGCATTGGGTTTCTGATGGGACAGCACACTGAGGGAGGAGGCAGATGAGATGAACAGTTGATTATGGAGGGCAGGATGATGCAAGGGAAACAGGTAGAGGGAGAGAAGTTGGAGAAAAGTTGGCCCAAGCCCGGAGAATTGGATATCGTCTTCCTCCAGAGAATGTCTGGAGGATCTCCGAAGTTGAGTGCATGTCTCTAAGCAGCTACACGAATTCAGGAGAAAGTAATGAATTTAATAGACAGCAACAAGCATATTGATTTTCGGACTGCTTTACCTGACACTATCTACACTGTGGTGAGTTTTTGCATAACCTCAGATCTCAGGACACAATTTACACAACAGTCTCCTGAGCTCCTCTGTGTTGTCTTCACATTCCCATGAAGGAAATACTGGGAGCGCAAGGATGAGATCATCACTGGTCATACAGTTCTCAAACATAAAAAAACGCAGTACAAACTGCAGTACTTTCAGGAAACTACATATAAAACTTAAAGCTTACAATACAATAGATTTTTGCCAATTTGTTCATACGGCTCCTTGGAAACATAAACAGCCGTTATCTTTTCTTTGTAATATCCAATACAAATTAAAAGTAACAGTATTCATGTAATACCACTGTTCCCAGATACTATACTACATTTTGCCAAATTCACACAGACTGAAACCTAGTGAAAAGTCAACCAAACAAAATGTTAGGGGACACTGGGCTCTGTTTCTTCAAATAATATTCAAGTACGACTCAAAAAAAACCTGGGTACTGACTCTTTGGGTGGTTGAACGAGGGAGTCGTGCTGCAGGATCAGGTCAATCCTCAGGGGACGGGCCGGTTTTCCTCTCCTCGTCTTTCCCCAGACGGTTTCTGGTGCTTCACAAAAAAAAACTAATCACTAACAAGAAAATACTTAAACATCTCTTCATCAAAGCATGTGAAGACACAATACTATTGGTTAGCACAGGGTTTCATTTATACCTGTTTATTGTTACCGTTGGTCCCATTAAATCTCTATTTACTAGTAAACACACACACTAATATGAAATATTTACCCTTCTGTTCAGCTTTCTTCGGTTCTCCAATGTCCAAAAAGAACAAACTTTCATCTGACTTCTCAGACAGTAGACCCCTGAAACACATAGGGAGCACAACTGGTGACGTCATTGTTGTGTTCTAATAGTCAAGAGGACTGAATTAAAAACACTCAACAGTGCAAAATGCAATGAAATCGAAGGTACAAAGCAAAGCAACACTTTTACTTAGACGACATCAGAATTCTTGTTCAGCTTTCTGACATTCTACTAAGGCAAAAAACTGTTGTGGCGCTAGACTGAATCTCTATGTGGACTTACTGAAGATGTTGATTAAACTTCACTGTGTAGAGAAGTCATCAGACACAACACAAACAACAAGGATAATTTATATGAAACACAACTTAAAAATAAATTCCTGGCTACATCTGCACACAGGAACCGTGTAGTTTGTGACGCTCTTTAAGGCGAGCAAAGCAACATGTGGTTGACTGTGTAACATCACCGATACACAAAGAAAGTCTGATACCAGGCCTGTGAGAGAGGTAAAGAGGAAACATGTATATTGCATCAATATGGACAGGGTTTCACACATCACATCACACCACATTTAGCTGCGTACCCTGTCGTCCTCTCCTGGTGCCTGACGTCGTTTAAAAACGACTCCACATCGTTTATGTCGCTGTATTTGTTCCAGTTCTTCTTCTTATTCCTGTTCACGCGTTTCCTCTTGACGCCCAAGCCCTCATTGGAGTCAGCTGAGGACTTCACATTTAAAAACCCTGGCTGTAAAGACGCCACGCGTTTCACCCTCCTGGTGGACGCCATGTTGAAAGAACAGAAACACGTGTCTTCTTCTTCAATGCATATACGCTGGAGTGGAGGTGCGGGCGCCACCCACAGGACCGACAGTGCATGTGTTGAAAAAGCTTATTTTTTTAAAATCAAACATGAATATAAATATTAACTTAATTGTGTCCTAATATAGCTCAGCTTATATGGCTATAAAAACTGCTTTGGGTAAAACAATCTGAAAATTATAAACTCTTATATATGACGTTAACAACAATGACCAACCTTGTTCTGTTGGTATCAAATATTTTATTTAATGATCATTAAATAAAACAAAATTTAAAATGGGAATAAAGTGTTAAAATGGCCTGATTGCATTGCACTTCACCTCCCTGACATTTCAGTGTTGTTGCATTTTAAAATCATAGTAAAATTTAATTATACAAAAAATAAAAAATTGAAATAAATAAATCAACAAAGCTGTTAAGAATTTGAGAAAAAATTGTCAGTACATATGAGTGAAGTCATGTATTTGTTTATCATGTTGCAGCATGTAGGTAATATGTTTGTCCCAGATGCATCATGGGAAACGTGTCTCCTATTGCTCTCCTATGTACTTTTTCCTTTTTTCTCCTCCCTTGGTTTTATAGCGAGAACAACGCTTAAGAGACTCAAGAATAAAATCCCATTTTGGAGCTGCAATCTTTCACGAACTTTTCAAAGGTAAGCATCACCTTTTCGATAAAACTCAAATCTATCATTTTATGTGACATTAGCCGTCGGATGGACGTGTTTTTGGTTTATTTTCGGTGAAAAAGAAAACGCAGGGCAGTCGAGCTATTATCTGGCTGCTCGGGGAGTCAGGGACCTGAACAGCACTTGTGATCGGGTTGGATTTGACTCGGTAATACTCCTACAGTGAGGGGTCATCTGACAAAATATTGTTCACCAATCGATCCCCTGATATGTCCCCTGTCATTTTCAAAAAGGATATTCCACTTTCGTGCTGCGGTTTTTACAATCTTCCGTCGTTTTTATCGTCACCCTCTTCATTTCCTACAACGATTTTTCCTTCCCGTTTACATTCTTCTAGCCAGCAGCCAGCCATCGAGTCAGGGTGTGCTGGTTTGCGTATACCGTGCAGCCGGAGGGGGCGGTGTCACCTGGTTTTCCTTCAAAATAGCTCATTCTGAATATAAAATCAAGCCTTGTGAGCCACCGCGCCGCACTGTATGAAGAAACGAGCGAACCCACATCCAGTGCGCAAGGGGCGGGGTATGTAGCCAAGTTACCGCGCGGTGATTGGCTTGGAGATTCACAACATCCCGCCCGACAAGCCCGTGCGCAGAATTTGATTGGTTTAAATAATAAGGACCCGTTCTGTGATTCGATGCCTTCGCTGTCTGTTTTTCCGACAGTTATTGCATAAGCCACCCTCAATCTTATTTTTTTTAAACAAGGCTCCTGATATTGTTTGTATTTTCTAACCAGCTCTGACATGAATCTACAGTCTGTCAAGTGAATGTTAAGATTTAAATTAAATATAAACCGATAATGATAACTTATCCTTCAAATTATGCAATTTTATTGCACAATCCTTAAAATGGTGTTTGTTATGTATCCTCAGGTGATCTTCAGTAGTCATGGCCCGTACCAAGCAGACCGCCCGTAAGTCCACTGGAGGCAAAGCCCCACGTAAGCAGCTGGCCACAAAGGCTGCTCGTAAGAGTGCCCCCTCCACTGGTGGCGTGAAGAAGCCCCATCGTTACAGGTGAGACAAGAGAGCTTACAGGCCAGATGGAAACCCTTCACTATGAGTCACTGACATGTTTCATAAGTAAGGTCTAGAAAACACATGAGTCCAAAAAACTTCTCAAACCAGTAGACCAGTTGAATCGTTAAACCAACTGTATTTTTAAAAAACATATATATTTAAATTCTATAACCAGGTTCTGCCTCACATATCCTCCTATATAATTATTTATGTGCATTGTCAAGGCCCGGTACTGTGGCTCTGCGTGAGATCCGTCGTTATCAGAAATCCACTGAGCTGCTGATCCGTAAGCTGCCCTTCCAGCGCCTGGTGAGAGAAATCGCTCAGGACTTCAAGACTGATCTGCGTTTCCAAAGTGCAGCCATCGGAGCTCTGCAGGTCAGTATTAGCCATAAAAATGTATTAACGAATGAACTGAAACAATCTTTCGTCTATCCCACCTAAACAACAATGATTTGTCATCTGCAGGAGGCCAGTGAGGCCTACCTGGTGGGTCTGTTTGAGGACACCAACCTGTGCGCCATCCACGCCAAGCGTGTCACCATCATGCCCAAAGACATCCAGCTGGCACGTCGTATCCGTGGAGAACGTGCTTAAGATGTTTTCTGGTTTATTATATGCTCTGTCCTCTTGTCCCTTTACCACTCTTTCATCCCTATACTTTCATCTCTATACTAAGTAGTTTGGTTTGAGGTTCTATATATATCATATGATTGTGATAACCGTAAAATGTGTGATCATGTCTTCTTTGGTGCTACTAGTAGCAGAGTTTCCTTAGAGATATCTTCATAAATGTCTGAAACTTTGAATCACAGTTACACTCCTCACTTCTCTCTAGGTTGCTCAAAGAAATGTCTTATCTCTATGAGTAGGGTGTTTTTGCAAGCATAGAATAGTTTAATAATTTAAACAAGGGTTGAAAATTAGAGACATTCTCATCTTCAGACAGACACATACATTGATATAGATGGTCTTTTTGATTTATTTTATTAGAAAAATTGTGGTAAAAGTAGTGATTTCTCCTTTTTTTACAATAATGGTGTATTTCTACTGTTCCTTTTTAATGTATCAAAACAGAAAAGTTGATTCTGGATGTCAGTTAGAAACGTCATTGTGCTTTGATGACACTGCATGGTTTGACAGATTGCAAGCGGCATATATGTAGCAGAACTTTGTTGATCATGTTTTAATTTTCAGCCATGTCGTTATGTCCAGGTTAATCTTTTGACTTTTGGTTCCTCTCTCAGGTTGATATGGTAACCTTTTTTTTCTACTGTGTGTTCGATTATGTTTTCAGTCATTTTTAAAGGCAAAAATATTTGTATCCTGGAATTCACTTACAAACATAATAAACATACTTGTGGTTAAATGAGTTGTTTAAGAGCATCTATACATTGGCACTTTGGAATTCAGGAAATCTTGATGAGCAATTTCATCCAAATAATTTTAGAAACAAAAAACAAAACTAAAAATATATGTGTAAAAAGATAGTTGCAGGTCTTACTCATATTCTTGTGCAAGTATTTTATAAACTTCTATTAGTTCACATCCTTCCAAGAAAAACGTCTGCTAAAGAGGCCGTTACAACCCCTGGAGTATGTTACATTTTAAAATAAGCATTTCATTCATATCAGTCAACATTTGCATTATTTGAAACAGGTCTCTGACGTCGGTACAAAAGTACTGCGTAACTTATTACTTTCGGTTTGAGTGTGAAGGGTCAATGTCGTATTGAAAGCAGAAAAACAAACCCCGCACATCAGTATTTTCCATGGAGCTGCTCACTATATAAAGCAAATGGTTTTTAAAAGAATAAAATAAATTCGCTCTCTATCTAATTCACCCGAGAGGAGCCGCACGTCTCATTCAGATAAAAGTGACCACATACATATGTTGTGAACACTGTTGCATTGTGGGGCCGATGATTGACGCGGCGGCCATTTTCCCGCTGGACGCTGCTTCCCATTGTGGATACGAAGAAGAAAATAGAAAGAAGCGAAACATTTCTCACGACTCTCGCTCACTGTCTGTCACAGGTAAGCTTCCCCACAAGAGTCCCCGCGGCCGGGAGGGAACTTTATGTGCTTCTGTTTTTAACTGTTGTGTTCACTGGCGCGTTTAAAGGAGAATAACGTGTTATTTCGTCGTGTGATGAAGACAACAGACGCGGCTGTGGAAGCGGTGAAACGCCGTCTCTTCTGCAGCTCACATCAGGGGCAACCGCTTTCAAATTATGCGCCGGTTCGGCTCGGTGCTACGCGGCTGTTAGGGACCGTTCAGCCTCCCCGGGCACATGTACGAGTTCCCCAAAGTGTCCTCTGTCCCGTCCTCCTGTTTCCTGGAGGGTTGGAACAGCGGCTGCCTGGAGAATTGGAGTTGTTTATGTGCTGCTCCTCTGCTCTTCTGCTCTGGCTCTTTATCCCGTTCGCGCATCAAACCGCCGCCATCATCAGAACACGGTGGGCGGACCCAGTAACAGTGGAGGGCAGCTGTAGTGCCCGCCCACCGTGCAAGGCCCCGCATTCTGATTGGTTGTCGTGTTATGTTTTTAGTTACGTATTGATCCAGCAGCCAATAGCATCGTCGTTCCTCTTTGATTGACGCGTGTCACTCTTACGGCGTTAGGGAACGTCTTGTGTTTACCTAATCTAAAAGTTTACTTTCTCAAAGTAGCCTGCTCCAGTTTCCTATTCGAATTCTAACAAGTATTATATAAAGTGTCTTAGAAAAATAATAACAGTTTATTTTGTGGTTAATAGTCATTGTTTAGGAAGTGTCAACCTCAATAGATAAGATAAGAATCCTTTATATTCCCACAATGGTGAAGATTGCAATATTTCCGCTCTAACCCTGGGTTACAGGGAAACAGGTAATTTGAAATTTAGAGACGTCAAGTTCAAAAGAGAACGTGGAGAGTACATGTGAGACCTATTTTCCCATATATGGAATAAGTATAAAGTATCTGACCAAGAAAATACAGTATTAAATGCAGATAAATCACAGTAAAGAAAGATCAATAGTCCATGAGTTGAACTTAATTTGTCGTTTCTCTTCCATCTTATTCAGGTGATCTTCAGTAGTCATGGCCCGTACCAAGCAGACCGCCCGTAAGTCCACTGGAGGCAAAGCCCCACGTAAGCAGCTGGCCACAAAGGCTGCTCGTAAGAGTGCCCCCTCCACTGGTGGCGTGAAGAAGCCCCATCGTTACAGGTGAGACAAGAAAAGACAGCTCCCAGGCCAGATGGAAACCCTTAACTACGAGTTTCAATACAATAAAAAAACATTCTACGACCAGGTTCTGCCTCACATATCCTACTATATAATTTTTTATATGCATTGTGAAGGCCCGGTACTGTGGCTCTCCGTGAGATCCGTCGTTATCAGAAATCCACTGAGCTGCTGATCCGCAAGCTGCCCTTCCAGCGCCTGGTGAGGGAAATCGCTCAGGACTTCAAGACTGATCTGCGTTTCCAAAGTGCAGCCATTGGAGCTCTGCAGGTCAGTATTATAATCAAAATCACATGTAGGATAATTTAGTTGTACATATGCATAAATCATATTGTGAAGGCAGCATTACTTTAATTAATTTAAGAGGGATAGGAGCAGAGTCTTTATTTAAGTAGAAGTAAAAAATATTCTCTAAGTAAAATATCTCAAACTGCAAAGGTTTGCAATTACATGAATCAGTGTATACATTTCAAAACATGTGTTGTGTGTATCTGACCAGGTCTACTGAAGACTTAACTAAAGAGCTATGTACACAAATTCCCTGTGTAACTTGAACTTTGCTGACCGCTGCTTGTTTCCTGTCTCTTCCTCTGCAGGAGGCCAGTGAGGCCTACCTGGTGGGTCTGTTTGAGGACACCAACCTGTGCGCCATCCACGCCAAGCGTGTCACCATCATGCCCAAAGACATCCAGCTGGCACGTCGTATCCGTGGAGAACGTGCTTAAACGCACTTCCTCTTGGTCTTTAATCTTTTCACCTCCTCCTGTCCTTCCTTCACCCCCCTGTCTCTCCGTCCCTCCACCCCTCACCTGCCCTCGCTCCCCTCTCTCCCTATGTTAGTAGTGTGTAGACGAAAACTGATTATATTATGGATAAATAAAGTGTATAGTCGTGTTTTTCTTAGTGCTCTCTGCAGCAGACTTCTAGGGTACTCTCTTTTTGTGCATGTACCAACTCTTTGGTGATGAGGTCTCCTCAAGCACACGTCTTCTTGTTTGCACTGTTTCTAATCTGACTGTTGGGTGAAGGATGATTTGTGGAAAAGAATGAGGGAGAGAAAGATGGACTAGAACATTGCAAACAGAGACAGACAGGAGAAGAGGAGAGGTTTTGTCTGCTGGGGGACTCTGGTCTCTTTTCCGCAGCAGGGTGCTAGAAGAACTTGCCTGGTCCTCTTCTCCTGCCTCCCATCCTCTGCCGACCTTCACATGTAGAAATAAAAGTGTCAGTCTCTGCTCATGAAGGCAGAGGATGGACTTTCTGTCTCTGCATGTGTCTGCATGAGTGCCAGCTCTGATCACCACAGAAAATTGTATACAATCCATAAAATCCATTGATTTATGATTACCATATTAATCACTGCTGTCATTTGTCATGTGAGGACTTTTCTTTCTTCCAAATAAGTTTCATGCACAGGATTTTTTTTCTTTAATACTGTGGATGACATGGAGATGGGGGGATGAATCAGACCTTTATAGAAATATTTTTTTCTACTGAAATGTGATGCTACTGACTCGTTTTGGCACCAAAGTTTGATCTATGTAGATGCTCTTTTCCTAACTGACAAGCGTTAAACCTCACCTGTTTTTGTGGTGTTCAAATTGGTTTCATCTAATTATTTAAAGCCAAAGCTGTAGAGCTCAATGATGGTGTCAGAAACTTTTTTAGTAGTGGCTCATTTTGTAACATAGGACCTTTTCATGGCAGAGATTCATCAAGGTTTGTAATGGTCTCTAAAACCAAAAGTTCTCAAAGTGAAAATTATTTTTTAAAACGACAAAAAAACTGATTCAAAATGTATCGTAAATCAGTGTTACATGAAAACCAATAATTTTCTGTACAAGTCCCCCCTGTGCTTCAATTTCTTTCCTCCGGATCATTTGATCATCTCTATACCGTTTCTCAGGTTGACTGGTCACCCTTTTAACTTAATTTTTAGTTTTTGCTCAATTTGATTTTCTTCTTTTTTTTGAAACGTTGAGGATGATGTTTCAATTAAACAATGTTTGTAATTTCCAGATTTGTCATATAAGGTGGTAATAAATGGATGTTACACACACATGCTCCCCTGTCTCAGTGGTGTTTGAGGAACATGACAAAGAGCTCAAGGATGTGTTAATAGTGTGTCATACAGCAAATGAACACATAACAAAGTAAACAAACAAAACATCCCATTATTTAACTGGATTTCATTGCAGAGGCAACAAGAACAGTAAAGCTGTAACATTAGCTCTGTAATGTCTCCTCTTTGTTGTTAAAACATCTCAAGCACATTTTTATATTCTCTTTGAACTTCTGTGCCAGAATATTTTGCAAGTCTGTACATGTTCCCACACCAGGAGGAGTAACCACTCCCAGATCAACAAACAGTGTCTGAGTCACATACTTAACTTTACGACAACAGAACACCATCCATACTTGCAGCTCCATAAATACATCTCTGTAGGATTTCACATGAGGCTTGGAAACCTTCAGTGTATAGAGACTACTGACACCTCTTACACCACATGATGGCAGCAAAACACTACACATTCAAATCTCCCACAGATACGATGTGCTTCAATCCTGAGTAATGCGGTATATATATCTATATAGATATAGATATATATGTATTTTCCCTCATATAAAATACATACTTTAGAATTTGAATTCTAAATATAATTTGAACAGCGACTCTACAGAGAAATACTTTAAAGGAACCTCTTTACCCATTGTTCCATTCTTGTTGTAAAATTTGTGATGTACCTCTTCTTCTCTCTCTCACACACAGACACACAAACACACACACACACACACACACACACACACACATTCTGAAATACAATTAATATCCCTTTCTGGACTGACATCATTCCCCTCATCAGTGTTTAATTTCATCCTTCTACTTCCTTGATTAAAAGGGATCAAGCCATGCCGTCAGCCATATTCATTACAATGAAATACACACACACACACACACGCACACACACACACACACACAATTATTTTACCCATGTCAATGAGGCCTCAGCTATACTCATTACAATGAAAGACACACATAGACAAACAAACATCTAATCAAACAGCAGCCTTTAATCCTGTTGTTTTGAATGGGCACCACAGCTCCAGTGGTATGGACACACACACAAACACACACAAACACACACACACTGATGGCCGTCCAGTCACTTTTCTAGGGTTATGGCCAACTCTGCCTTCATCCAGTCAAGAGTTTTGTAAATTGTTTTTAATCAGCCCCATTCTCAAATCAATAGAGTCAGTGTGGTGAAGGACGGGTCCACACTGAGTCAACACTCATCAACAACCACGTCAGACATTTGCTACCAACACTTCCTGTTTGGCAGAACCAATAACGCAGTTAGACAAGTTCCAGTTCCCCTTCATCAACACCCTCCGTCTCCCTTTCTGTTCATTTGAATCAGTTTTAATCTTGATGTCATTCTGCACTGTTGATGAAAAGTAAATATTAGATTCATGACGTTCATTTGTTTTTGGTTTAAATTCATATGGCTCCCAAAAAAACAAATCTAATGGATCTGTTTTAAGATTGTTTATTCATACTTTGTGTTTATGTGCTTACATATTACTGCTGATATATTCAATAAATTGCTATTGAATACTTTAAACTAAGTCTATATTTATTACTGACCTTAAGAATTCCATTGTTGGCCGTGCTGTACGTCAGTCAGTCCCAAAACGCTGCACATTTCCCAGATTATTGTGAAAAGTGGGCTCACACAATTAACCAGATAATTATACATGAAATAATTTCATTCTTTGGATTAAAAGCTAATCTAACTGCAGGATTACATAGCGGCCTTTCAAAAGAACTGTTTCTTTCCCAGGGATTTGGACCTGTATATTGACGTGTGGGACTAGAGGAACCAGGCCTTTATTGTTCTGAATGAGCTTTAACAACAATGAATTGTGGTCCGTGGATTATCTTGTGTAAACTGAATGCATTTCTCACCAGGTCTTTGGTTTTTACAATCTACACGTGTGTCCACCTCAAAATTAGTCAAATAGAACAAAACAGGCCTGGGATTATCTAATCAATATCCTTTTTTTTCATTTTCAACTACACCAGTGAACGCAACACAAGCCTCATTGTTTTTTTTGTGTGCGTTGTATTGTTGATCATCAGAAACATGGAGTCTTAAAGTGAAACAGCATCATGTGAGACTGAGTTGATGTGACCCCTCATAAGAAGCACTCTGCACTACATGCTGAGCATATAATGTGTATAGGTATTTTCTTTCTAATTGTATGTCTTTGTGCGTGTGTATATTTGTGTGTGTGTACACAACTGTGCGTTCACCTTCCCCAAGGTCTGCGTATAGTGGTGCTCCATCTGTGGCACTCAGGGGATTACAGCCAATCTGTCTGTCTGCCGCTCAAAGTGCTGACCGTCAGACCAGCACCAGATTAACACAGTGCTGGGATTGGGAGGAGGGGGTGGTGGGAGGGTGCAGCGACGGGTGGAGCATGGGTGAGGAGTGATGGGGGGATGGGTGGAAGAGAGAGATGGATGTGAAGTTCAGTAAGAGAGAGAGAGAGAGAGAGTAGAGTGAGTGTGTGTGTGAGTGTGTAGTGAGAGATGAGAGGTGTGTGTGTGTGTGTGTGTGTGTGTGTGTGTGTGTGTGTGTGTGTGTGTGTGTGCGTGTGTGTGTGTGTGTGTGTGTTTGTGGGAGGTGGGTGGGCAGGCAGGGGGCAGGTTGAAAGGTCGACCCCAGATTAGTACACAACTGGTACAGTGTGAGTGTGTGTTTGGGACAGAAGGGGACACAGAGTGGAGAGGGACAGAAGGGGGATAAGGAAGAGGAACAGATGTATGTGGTGGGTTGGTGGACGGGGTCACATTTAACACACAAAACTCCAGTGGAATGAGGACCAGTGATAGGTAGAGACCCTCGACTGTTTATGGGTAGAGACACAAGCTTCATATCCACCTGAAGCTACAAACTGTTCCAGCAGTTTTAGTGTGAGCTGCATCATAAAGGCTGCAATATATGTGATCATGTGTAAAAGCAAAGGTATTATTTCTCTATCAAATGGAGACAGTCAAAGAATACGTGCCCAGAGATGAGGCTGGAGGATGAATCATAAATAGCTGCAGATAGTCTTTCCTCAAATATATTTTTGCTGTTGCACTTATTAACATTTTTTACTTTTATTTATTTAAAAGGGACACTGTAGATTAATTAAAATAGAGTAAAATGGTTAATATAAATGTACCTCTAGTCTCTTAGACACATTTTCGTCTGCAGTCCCGGGCAGGTTGATGTTAAAAAGAAAACAGACAAACAAACAAACAGAGATTGTTTAGTTAAAACATACATGCTGAGGCAAACAAATAAGTGCTAGAAGTAGTAGTAAAGATGAAGAGTTGGAACCCTTAATTCTTTTCTTAAAGTAATACAGTTTGTCAGACTGATGGATCGGTTTTAGTGTGAAATCTAAAAGTTTGCCCACATGGAAACACAGCACTTACTTACAGCAAAAAGTCTGTTATAATAACGAGGTGCAAGATGGGTTTGAATAAAGAAGTTCCAACCATACACTGTATATAAAGAAAGACAACATGACTGCTCCCCAATTGTTACTTTAAACTATAAAAACAAGGTGAAACGTCATGATTGACAACTGAGACTGGCTCACAAGTGCATGAGGAAATGAGGAAAAATACATGTAACATAGAGACAGACAGAATGGTCCATTTAAAATTTGAGTTCTAAATATAATTTGAACAGCGACTCTACAGAGAAATACTTTTTTTATGTCAGAAGCACTGTGACATTGAGTTGTGTAAATATAAATAACAGCCGGAAACATGCAGGCATTCAAAAACTTTTGACAGGAATGTGTATGGTGTGTTGTCTGACCACAAATAAAACGCTAAAACATTGGGTAGACAACATCAGCACTGAGATCAGGATGTGTTAACACTCACCTGAGCCTATAGTGGGGAGACAAAGCGTGTGTGTGTGTGTGTGTAGTAGGGACTCGGACATGGGGGGTGAGAGGGTTCAGACTAGATGAGTGCACCACTGAGATTATTTTCTTGCACTATAGTGCACAAAGAGACATGGTGCGTAGCTCGGGAACCTGAGGGTGGGGGTGTTCAGAGAATTGCTCCCAGGGATTAACCATGTTCAGCCATTAGCACAACCTGGTAGTCAACTGGTCACACAGCAGGGTTCAGTGCCGCCACACACACACACTGATTAATGAGACGTCAGAGAGGAAACACTGGTGTTGTGTTGTTTATTGTTGCTTTGTCTATTCAGTTTTTTTACAGTATGTGTCACTGATTAGACAAGTGAGCATAAGTGAGCCTTTTATATTATGCAGTCGATTCAGTGTTAATTTCTACCAATTTATTATTTTAATCATGTTTATGTCAAACTGTACATAACACTTTGAAAAGTGTGCCATTGAACTCACCATAACTCCAGTGGGAGATTGTCATTCACAGAAAAATGACTTGAGGAGTGTTGGCAGTAGGCTGTCAAGGCTCATCTATTCTCAACGTGAGATACATATGGAAACAGTTGGAGTGACTTCTGTGCGTAATTTCGTTTGTATCTTCTGAAAGCTTAACAAGACACAAGGAACAGAAATTTACAAACAAGGAGTAGATTTCGATGATGTTGTTGAGAAACTACAGGCATTTAAATGATGGGACAAACAGGTCAAGGACATGGACATTCATAGCTCCTCTGTAACGTTCAATTTAATCAAATTGTATTTATCCACAGGCACCAAATCACAGCATACATTGTCTTCAGGCACTTGACATATTTAAGTACTGCTACTAATTATTTCCCTCCAAAACATTGAGCGCAGTTCAAAGGACAGCATTTGTACGAGAAGAGGAACAGCAGAGGGCCACTCAGTTGGAGGAGCAAGCCTGTGACTAGGAAAGGTTATTGGATGTAGGTCAGTCCCATCACATATTGTCACTACCACCCTAAGACCAGGCCTGGTGCTCTGGGTGTTGTCTACTTTGCAGAATTGACAGTACCCTGGGTGGATGCTGTTGATGGAGCAAATGAGAGAAAGAGGCTGTGGTATGCAGATATGGCATTTCAGGTAGAAAGAAGTGTCTGGAAGGCAATAGTTCACCCAGTGGAGGTTTGAAGGGGTTTTAATTCAACTACCACCATCTGGTTGCTCAAAGGACTATGAATTCACAGACAAGCCCTGTGACAGACTATAAAAGAATGATCAGGGACTGCAGCGCTAAAGCCAATGACTGTGGTTCAGGAAGAAGTATTGCAACTTGGCCTCAACATGCTATAGCCTCACACTCCCAGGTCTGATCAGCCTGAGTTGGGCCTTCCTTCTGGTTAAAAAGCCCAAAACCTGTTGATGCTGTTGGTACAACTTAAGATATGTCCCTAACGTCCACTGGTGGTCACTAACATCTGCTGATATCCACTAGTGTGGAATGTGGTGCGAGTGTACAGGGTAAATAACATTGCTAGATAATATCCCTTCCTCAACCTCCCCTTTTGTTTGCATGTTGAATAACCCATGGTAAAAAAATAAAGGCCCCCTCCAGACCGAGTGTTTGGTTTGTCTGTTCTAGGCAACTTTAGAAACATGAAGGTGCAACACAGCGTTCTCTGTTAAACAGTACCCAACTACAACTACCATTCTTAGTTTCAGGTAATTAAAGACAAGTTTGATTCATACATTAACACAATTTCTGTTTTCTATTACCATTTTTGCCAAAATATTAATTTGTTCTTTTACTTTATCATCAGTACGTAATACTGATAATATGATGATAATGTGATGTAATGATATGAAAACGCTTGGATAGTGGATTTGTGTTTAACATTGCAGAAACGGGCTTCCGTACAATCTGAAAGAACATACAATATTTTGTGCAGGTCAATTTCAAACCTACGATATTTAGTCAACCAGCCTTATATATATATATGTGTGTGTTATATATTTACACTCAGTACATATTTGTATGACTGTGACAAACACACCAACAGTCACAAACAGACTGGTTGGTGTGTTTGTTGTGAGCAGCATGAGTCACAAAGATGAAACAAACATGTTGACTTGTTGTTTCGAGAAGGGTCTGTGTGTGTGTGTGTGTGTGTGTGTGTGTGTGTGTGTGTGTTTGTGTGTGTGGTTGTGTGTGTGTTTGTGTGGGTGTGTGTGTGTGACTAATATTTTGTAACTTTGTAGAGGCACCCCCTGACCCAACACCCCATCAGCTTGTGATTGGTCTTTGGCTCCACCATCAGGGATTAGACCATGTTTCCCCACTTTATGTCCCTTGTTCCTTCTCTCTCTCTCTCTCTCTCTCTCTCTCTCTTCTCTCTCTCTCTCTCTCTCTCTCTCTCTCTCTCTCTCTCTCTCTCTCTCTCTCTCTCTCTCTCTCTCTCTCTCTCTCTCTCTCTCTCTCTCTCTCTCTTTTCTATTTCTCTTTCTCCCAACATCACATGATCCGTTACATCACGGGATTGAGGTCAGAGCTGGATTAGGGCGAGCGAGAGAGAGAGGCAACGCCGGAATTACTGAAAGTGAGGGAGGAGAAGTGTGTGTGTGTGTTTGTGTGCGGGTGTGTGTGCGCGTGTGTTCAGATGAGGAGAGGAAGAGAAAGAGAGAGAGAAGAAAAGAGATGGGCGAAAGTGAGAGATTGAGACAAAGAAAGATGAGGAAGGTAGACAGAGACAGGGATGAAGATATTCAGGCTTTAAGCAGAGCAGGATTGAACAATATACATGTCCCAATGTCATGTCTTAGTTTCTAAATGCATCTCCATGTGTTGACAAAGTGAAGCTCTTAAAGAATGAAAAACTATAAATATGTCCTCACTAAATGGTGAGTCAGATTAAAACAAAGCTGTAGTACGGGTACATCTATATAAAAGTGCTGGAGAGATGGAGACAAAAGGTCAAAAATTTAAGTTATTGAGTAATCTTCATCCTAAGTGTGTCACCAAGCACTTTTCTGTGAAGTGTGTGTGTGTGAAAACTGCTTATTTGCTATTTATTCATTCAACTTACTCAATGTTATTATTACCAGCACATACTGTTCCCTATAATCTGTGCTATTGCACGAAGTAGAGTCGTTATACAGTAAACTACACAACAGTGAAGTTTGAGTGTTTTAAAGTTTGCTGATTCACTTCATGGCTCATAGCTCCTATGTTGGATACATTTTTTTAAATGGTACTGTAATTCGTTTTTTTATTTGATCACATGAAGTCAGTCTTTACATTGGGAACACATATCTTTGATAAATTATTGTAGAGGCTCATCGTCTACCTTTTTTTCAGAGCTTTTGTCCAAATCATGAGGCCATTTGTTTGACCTGGAGTTTAAAGCAGGCTGATTTAACTTGGAGATGCATGATGACCTTCTTGTTAGAGGAGGACCCACTCTACCAAAGCCACAGCTTCCCCACATCTGTAAAGATGTCTTGTCAAAGAATGACACCAACTAATCATTTCATCTTACAACACAAACTGTAATTAAAAACTAAATTAATAATTTATATAATGTAATCTTAATAGTTCCACTCAGAGAAACTTTATTTTTCTACTCTCTAATTGATTTCATGTTAAGTGGCAAGTTGGCAAGGAAAACAACGCCATCATCACAGCCATCATAATCAATTATTGTCTACACCTTTTGTTTGAGCAGGAATGATCTAAATCAGTGGTTCCCAACATCTTTCATGTCTTGTGGGTGCTAACATGACCAACCCAAGCACGACCTTCAAGAGATGAGGGATCCAGTAATTCAGCAGATATAGAAAAGATTAGCAGGAAGTCAAATAAAATAATCAGCATGTGTAAAGTGGAAATATGATGTATTTCTGAGCTGTTCATCACGACATGGCCCCTCAAATTGATGTGGCAGCTTCCTGTGGGGGTCCCGATCCCCAGGTTGGGAACCACATATTCAGTGTATATAGGCAGAGAAATGATCAGTGAACATTTCTTTTCCTACAGACCCCTCATTGCAGTGTGTTTTCACCAACATTTTCTTTTCATCCCTCTCAAATCTAATATCAGGGTTTCTCATTTGGTTCGGCATTGCAACAAGATAACATCATGGATATTAATATGTATCCATGATACACATCATGATACACATCAAAACAGAATGAAAGAAAAAGAGGTGAGCAATATGTTGTTGTCCTGGGAACACTTGGGATCCTAAAGTGACCCGCGCTGGCACTGGATCAGGGTGAACCTGTGACTACAGATTAAACTACATCACACTGGCATGAAACTGGAACTGGATGGCATGCCGGTTCTGAGCTTCCTCCGGCCTGCTCTCCAATTAACGTAAACATGATCCCATACGTAAGGAAATATGGCTTTGATATTTCAGAACAGCTTTTTTGTGGATAGTGGGGACGTTTGGATGTATACTAGATATAAATCTATTTATTTTGAGCGTATTAAGTGAAAAAAAAACAGAGCAGTTAAAGAAATGAAATATTCACTTTTTCATTTGCAAACTCTCGGCTACGCTGATGTTTGGTGGACTTCATCTGTTTTGTCTTTATTTTCTATTTTTATTCTCAAGAGGTCAAAGTTTATTTAACGATGCTCGATGTCCCATGATGCACCAGGCCTGCGAGAGCATCTGTCACAAAGGGAACATTGGAACCAATTTGTCATCTGGAGAGGGGGCAAGGTTTTAATCCTGCTGATGAAAATAGAAATGTCCAGAGGAAGATGGGCATGCAAGTGGAGAGATGATGAGCCGAGAGTGACGGCATGGAGGAGAAGGAGAAGAGGAAGAAGAGGACGAGGAAGTGAAGGAGGAGGAAGAGGGAGACAGTAATCCTGTCTAATTCACTTAGTGTTGCGCTGAGGGAGCAGGACACTAAGAGGATTTGGGACATTCTCTAAATTAGATCAGCAAGAATAACAAACTGCAGGGAGAAGTGGAGTGGACAGAACGAGGGGGCACAGAGGAAGAGGTGGCACAGAGAGATGGGGTAGATGAGGGAGGTTGGCAGGAAAGAAGGGAAGACATGAGCAAATGAATGGAAGAGGTAAATCAATGAAGAGATGGCTAGAACCCTCAAGAGAAAATCCAATAATTGGAGGTTAAAGGATGATATAGATTGGTTGCCAGTTTGAATGATTTCCACTTCCATCACCTTTAAATATT